>JAKWBJ010000538.1:603541-1207083 GCA_023159175.1 Wohlfahrtia magnifica
ACTACTGCCAGAACATGAAAGAGTATTAGTGACTATTCCTAGTACATTCTGTCGAGTATGTGCAGTTATAAATGATTGTCCAGTGAATCGCACAAAGTAATTTAAATCGAACGTCCACAAACACTCTCTCTCTATCCTCCTTCCCGCAACCCATTTTCCTAGTACCAGCACAATGTACTGCATGAGTACGGGTTATCTATTCCCTGAGTGCTGGTCACAAGAGAAGAAGGAAAGAAAGAAAATAAACTGAAAAAAACTTCTCCGTTGATGCTGACAGTCCCATATATTTTGTAAAGTATTTTTCTCTTAAACTTTCCAAGAACAACTTTGAGTGCTTGCATAAGTACTTACGTTTCAGCGCCATATAAAATCGCCAACTATCTTTCAAAGCTAAAAATACGGCAGTTACATCTCTTGCAGTATCCCAGTGCTATCACCATCATCGGCATATACAAGTAGCATGTGTTTCCTGGTGTTCTCCAAAAACATTGGAAAAATCACAAGATAGACTATAGCCTCGTCTGAAACCTATCGAACGTTTCAGAGAGGTCGTTCCCAATTTTAACTTATGATCGTGTGTTATTTAAAGTCATTTGTGCATAAGCTAACAAGTTTTGGCAGTTATATCAAAATCAGACCTAGCCTTGAAGACCTTTTCACGTATCGGGCTGTCAAAGGCAACCTTGAAGTCAATAAACGGGTGGTAGGTGTCCCTTTGTTTTCCTTGGATGTTCTATAGAATTTAGCCGATGGTTAATTTACCAGATCTAAAGCCGCTCTGATTTGGTCCATTTTAATCATTCACATATAACGCTCGATAGAATTCTGCAAGGAAAGGAAAGCAGACTTAAAGCCCTGTAGTTGGCGGTTACGTCTCTTTTTTCTTAAATACTTCTGCGAAATTTGGACATGATCCTATACAGAGAGTTCTCTGTCAGCATCTCATCAGAATCGTTCATTGGGCTCGAAGTCCCTATGAGAGGTCGGGTGTAGTCTCTTTATTCCCACATATGAAAAAAGAATTTCATTTTGACATCCGGACGACTGTAGTGTCTTACAAGCGGAGGTTTTGGCTATAAAGAGGGCAGTGTACTGGTTGATGTACTCTACTGGATATTCAATATTAATATCTAAACCTGTACCGACAGTCAAGCTGCGATTAGGACGCTCTGCGGAGCTTAATCGACATTATTATTGGTATGTGATGCCGGGCATCTCTAAACGAGATGACGAGATATTTATATCTGGAGATTATCTGGGTGAGTGGCCACTCTGACACTCGGGGAAATTGTGGCGGATAGGACTGGCCTCTATTTGACGATGAGGAGATTGATCTAACTTTTCTTTTGCAGACTTTTTAGGACGAACTCACCCGCTCGAACGTGGTTAACTTAAGTGGGTCTAGTACAACTTTTTTTGAATTTCTTACAAACATCAGCATACACAATACCTCAGGTGTAGGGTATAAAAATCATATTCATTTAATATGAACTTTTGGATTTTTTTACTCTTTTCTTCAGATCACAAAGGCCATAAGTAGACTTTTAATTTCTTTTTTAGAAATAAATTTCTACCAGTTCATAAAACCACAACCCTCTGTCAATATAGTGACTTCAAGGTATTGAAAATATTCTGCCAAAAAAAAGTAACAAAGCCTTGGGAGAGTAAAAGAATTTTACGCGAAAGAATTACTAGACTGAATGAATAATGAAACGCATTTACACAATTATTTTTACAATATTTTATTATATGTTACGGTTATTCATTTTATTCACTCTATTCATTCGTTCATTCATTCATTCTCTTGTTCATTCATATGTTAATTTTTTTCTTCATTCTCTGGAATCATGTTTTCCTTCTGGTTGGCATTAAAACTTTTATTTTTTTATTTTTACTTATTCTTTCTTTTATTCTCGTACATTTTTAATGTCATTCTATTGTTGAGTTGAAATTAAACAGGATAACGAAGTCTTTTCTTAAAGCCCACTTGTATATGATCCTTGTTGAATTTTACCTTGTGACAATAGACTGGATTTGGTAACAAGATAGAACATTTGTTAGACTTTTAAAGAAATTTTTTTGCATAGTCGTACGTACTTTGAATACCCTATGTTAAGTTGTATAGGTAAAATCAAGTCATTCAGTATAAAAAAATACAAATTTATTCTTTTTAAACTGCAAATTTATTATCATTTTAACCAGGTACTATTTCATGACACTGTGGCCCGGTCTATAGTTTGTTCAGCAGATCTGAGACTCTATTTCTTCCTAAACATTTCCATTTAAACCTATTAAGAACCCCACATTTACACAACATGTGTTCCGTTGTCTCTGATGCCTGTGAGCACAGTCTACAAACTTTCACACCTGTGACCGCCATTCTCCTCAGATGCGGTCTCAGTCCACAATGGCCCATAAGAAATTCCGTTAGGAATTCCAATTCCGGCCTGTCGTACTCAGAGCGATGACCAAATTGCGAACTGATTGCCACCATAGAATGGCGAAGACTTTGAGAATTCTAGTGTTCCAATCATCTGGCAATTTCACAATCCTTGATTAGATTGAAGATGTTAGTAAGTAGTGCTGCACAGTTAGTTTCCAAACCGATATAGCGTGTCATGGAACTTCTTCTAACCTATGAATCCGCTTTTTCATTACCATCAATTCCACAGTATCCAGGTAGCCAAAACAACTGCACATTATTTCTAAGCGAAAGCCTTTGCATTATTTGACCAGTCTGTATGTAATACAACTGCAAACTTAACTGGTGGACAAACGTTGTGGAAGGCGTTACATACCGCAAGGACATGTTCTTTCTCTTACTTTATTTCTAATATTTCTTAACGATTTTCTCTTTTTTACTATCCAATCCTATCTACTATTTTGCAGATGACCAGGCTCTTGAAAATAGAGTAAAAAGAGAACAAATTTCCTCGTTCGATTGTGTTAACAGGGTCGATTTTGTTATGAAGGAGATACTCTTGATGTCCTGTGCAAGAGATTCGCTGCAATGTCAGTTGAACGATATCATTTTTCGAGTGCCAAAAGAAGCATTCAAGCGCATCGGTTTTTTAAGATCATGCAAGAAATACTTCACTCCCCGAGAGAACAAATTTCCTCGTTCGATTGTGTTGACAGGGTCGATATTGTTATGAAGGAGATACTCTTGATGTCCTGTGCAAGAGATTCGCTGCAATGTCAGTTGAACGATATAATTTTTCGAGTGCCGAAAGAAGCATTCAAGCGCATCGGTTTTTTAAGATCATGCAAGATACTTCACTCCCCCGAGCTTCTCAATATACGCACGACCTTTATCCAACTCAAAATGAAATACTACTCTGAGGGATGAAGGTAGGGTAGCCAACTCTTTCTTTTCACAAACTATTTTCCTAGTACCAGTACAATGATCTCCTAGAATTTAGTCGTATCTGAATTCTCGTCAAACTCCCGGACGGACTTCAATCTACTTCCGACTACTTCACTCTGAAACACAACTTCGGCAGGCGATTCGGGTTTAGAATCACTTCCCGTTCTGAATGTAATCTGAGCTATTTACTCAAAGGATTGGACATCAGGGTCAACACGAATGACACGAAAATGAGGTGTGGTGTTGCATCCGAAATTCCTGATGGCTCGAGAATTTTTCAGGCGGAAATATGGAAGGGCCCAGGGTCTATTTAATCTTATTGGTCATTTTAAGATCTTGAGGAAAATCGGCAAAATACTACTCTATATGTCTCAGACGAGCGATCACATTGATCCTGCACACAGCTTCGTCATTCCGATATAGGAAGAGTGGAAAGATAACTCACAAAAGTGCTACACGGATGGGTCCAAAACACTCCAAAGAGTAGAAGTAAAAATAGTAAGGCTTAGGGCACGTATAGCAATCACTTTGAGCGGCGGCACCACAATTTTCCAGGCGGAACTTTAAGCAATACTGGAAACTGTGGAAATGCTATCCGAGAGGTGACAGTCAATCTGTCCAGAGCAGCAATGGAATTCCGCAACGTGCTTAGCAACCTAGCTACTCAGGTTCAGGTTACCAAGTAAGTTATATCACAGATCATAACTTTCCCATTTTTCTTTTTTTCTTCGTCACCCGCTCTAGGAAGCATATTGGCTTTCCACAAAAGAATTATTACTTTCTTTCTGTTTCAGTAATCAGGATGATTTTCAAGCTAAGTAGATGATTAATCTACTACAGCTCGCCTCCATATGATTGTGTGTAATGGTGAAGATCTTTGCTAAGTGGTGGTGGTGGTGGTGATCGTTACTTACCATTGTAGTATTTAACCAGTAGATTTTCTTCTGATCATTTGTCTAATGTTTTTTCATCGTCGCCAGAGGTAAGCTGGTAGATCAGAGGCGGGCTTCTTTAGATGGATTTGTTTGGAGGGGGATTGAAGTCTCTTTATTAAACACTCGAAACCGCAATTAAATTTTTTCGTCATGTCTAATTTTCTGATTTTAACAAAAGAAACTCAAGCGTTTCTTCACAACACAGAAGGAATGTTTTGTTATAAACATTGCTCGCAATTAAGCTGTGATACAGATGTAGTGTACTTTTATTTCTCATATGCCTACTTTAATAAATTCGTTTTCTTGTTCTTAACATCTTTCAAAAAAATTAAAATAATTCATTAAACGAAATTTACACAATAACAGTGTGCCTTTTGCCTCTTACCTTCGCTGCTTTTATTTACATACTCATTCTTTAAACAATTTTAATTCCTTCCAATAGAGAAAAAAATCCTTTTAAATGGCAAACAATGGCAAAGTCTTATAATACTTTCTCCTGTTTTTTTCTTAGCTTTTCGTTAACTTGTCTTTATTTAGGCAAAAAAAAAATTAATTTCCTTAGCAAAGCCTTGAATTACTTTAAGAAATTAAAACATTTTCCTTGACATGGGGTGGGGGGTATTTTTAATACTTACATACATACGTGTACGTTTAAATGCGTTTTTTTTCTTTTTTCCTAACAATGGTTTTATAATCTTTTGATATCCTTTTTCCAACAAACATATCCTTTTCTTAATTCTTGAATGCGTATATGATACGTAGTCACTTTCAGCTGTATGTAGTGTTTAATAACCCGCGAATTCGCCATAAAATATTTTATGTCTCCTTTTGTGTTTTATTTTATTTCCTTTGCTCTGCTTTTTTCTCCATCGAATGGTTGATTTTCTTTCAATAGAAATTGCAAAGTAAAACGCATTTTATTGTTGTTGTTGAATTGAGAGCCGGCAAATAGTTTTAATGTTTTCTCTTCTATTCTACTTTTATGACTATCGCCTTGTTTTTTCTTCTATGCTTTAGTTTGTCATTTTATGACTTTATTTATACAGCTTAACATACAGTTTTGACATGGTCATATACTGTAGTTGTTGAGAATTTCTTATGGTGAATAAATAAATAGAAAAATTCGTTTGAATATTGAATTTCACGTAGAGTATCCCCCAGAGGTATTTTATGTATATTTGGATTAAAATATAACCTGAGAGTACTTCATTTGATTAATACTGGCCTTTAATTATGACGCAGTTTTTTTTTTTTTTTTTTTTTTTTTTTGTTGAATGTTTGTCCATCAGTGTTTACTTAAATACTTTATAAGGATTATGGTCTAATGGGTACTTGATAAAAATAATAAGGACTCGAAGACTACGCAGTTGACAAATTTTTTCTTGGTCACTTTTTGGGAGGCATCTGTTACCTTAATTGTATAAAGCTCTGTCTTGTTAAAGCTAAAGAGATTAGCTTAATTCCCAGGAAATTTGACGGCAAGAAGTGGTCTGATAATGGCTCAGTGTCGTTTAATCTTTAATCAGTGTTTTCAATTAAAAATGAAGCGCTATTTTTATCCATAAATTCTTTTTTTCAAAAGCATCATCTCTTTAGCCTGTTCTAAACAACGTTCTACAGTATCTGATATAAGACCCTATCATGTGAAATTGTCATCTTTTATGATATATGTTTTGCCTGCCATTATATGTTTTATCTGCCTGTAGTGGGCCCTTTATAAAGGGTCCGCCAAATAAATTTTTTTTGAAAATGCTATAAAAAAACAACTACTGAATATTTTCTCAAATTTCTTTTTTTATTTGAAAGTACAATCCTTCCGGTTAATAATGGAAAATAATTTCATTCAAATTGCTGCCTCGGCTGGCCATGCAGCAGCCTACACGATCGGGCCAATTTTTAAGCACATTATCGATTGTGTGCAGCTGTATTTCACCAATTCAATTGACTCTGGCTTGTTGGCGTAACACTTATGTTTGACGGCACCCTACAAATAATAGTCCAACGGTGTCAAATCGCAGCTCCGAGGTGGCCAAACGACATCAGCTCTGCAGCTGATAATGCCATCTTCAAAAACAGGGCGCAAAACATCGAGTGTAGCTTCGGCTGTGTGGCACGTAGCGCCGTCCTGTTGAAACCAAATGTTGCTAATATCCTCCTCTTAAATTTTTGTGAACAAAAATTCGTTCAACATGGCCCGATAACGATCGCCATTGATTGTAACGGCCACTCCTTGCTCATTTTCGAAGAAAAATGGCCCAGTTATGCCTCTGGACCAAAATCCGCACCAAACAGTGACTCGTCTTGGGTGCATCGGCTTTTCAATGTATGCGTGCGGGTTTTTTGTACCCCAAACGCTACAATTTTGCTTGTTTACATACCCGCCAAGATCAAAATGAGCTTCATCTGAAAAGATGATTTTTTCTTTTTTTCATTCTGCAACATTACCGTGATTTTCAAAGTAATGTCACAATATTTCCCAGCGTTGTTCAAGCGTGTACAAGTACACAACCATATTCGTTCAGCGGAAGGATAAAACTAATTATCTGTCAAATCAGACATGATCTAAGTGTTACATTCACGAAATAAGCACTAGTTGAGAAAAAAAAACATTAGATGGCGGACCCTTTAGCCCCAGCTTTTTTAGCCTGTAAATAACAAAAGCGGCCTAGGATCGATTTCCCAAATGAGCAAATGACGACGTGAGGACATTTGTGTTCCAAACAAGTCAATTCAAAGGAAATGTCTCTGACTTTCCAGCTTACCTGACAACGATGACAAACATCATACGCATAATCAGGATAAAAAGCCACCTACTGGGGAAAAATGGTACTGCTAAGTAAGGACCACCACCACCATTAATCAAGATTCTCCAGCATTACACAATACATGCAGCAATTAAAGCAATTTATTAATAAAACTGAACCAATTCAATGGTTGCTTTGCGGAAAGCCTTATGCTTTAAAAAGGAGTGACAAAAAAGGCTAGGAACGCAATTCATATAGGTTATGCATAGATCACGTAAACAGGCTGGTAATTATTATTGAATAGTCCGACGAGTGACAACTTTATCATGTTGTCAAAGATTTCAAAAAGGTTATTGACACACTTACTGTCAGGTACCATATAATACCACCTTCAGTCGATCCTTCTTAAACTTGATGCTACTCAAGGGTGCGTCTTATCCATGCCATGTGCGTAACATGGGGACTAAGCACAAGGCTGGAAGACTTGGATTACGACGATAGATGTCATCATTTCTAGGCAACAGACATTTAGCAGGGCAAGCTGGAGGCATAGGCTTGGAAAGTATGCCTGCCATAAAAGTTGCCAAAACGAACACTATGAATCTAAAAATCTCAGTAGTACGATTCTTACGTTAGGCAACCAAAGTTTGAAGACAGGAATTCTTAAGTCTTTCGGAAGATTTAGACATAATAAAAGAAACAGTGTACAAAGGCCTGTCTCGGTGCATCGCCCATAGGGTCGCTGCAGTAGGTAGGCAGAAGTACAACGACCACTGTCGTAGCTGTGGTAAAGTGGAGGAAGAAAAGTCGGTTGAGCAATTCGTATGTGATAGTCCGATCTCCGTAAGTCTTTCAGCGATATTCGATACCTTCGCGATATCCTGCATTGGAGCAGGTGATCTCTTCCTCACGGAGTAGGTGTAAGGTATTCCCGACATCGTGAGGTTTCAAGTGTTTGTGATAATTCTCAAAACGGTGTCCGAGGACACTACTTGACACTCATAGTAGCTACGCATGGTCAGGTGAACCAAATCGCTGTTTCCCAATTCTTGATAGAATTGATGATGGTAGTAAGTGGAAATGCACAGTAAGGTTCATGACCGATATAGAGTGTCATGGAACCTTTGCTAGCCAATGCCGCCGCTGTTTCATTACAATCTATTCCACAGTGTCCAGGTACGAAAAGAAAACTGAACCTTATTCCTAAGCGAAAGCCTTTGCAACGTATCACAGGTCTTGGTTGGGTCCATGACCACCAGCACTAACACAGTCATTTATTTTGGAGACATTGAACTCCTAACTAAGGCCTCATTAGACCAACAATCCCGGTCTGGGAACTCAACCCAGAATCTCCTGCCAAAGCACAAATCTAAAGGCATAACTTTCAGGACCGAAGTGGTCCTCGTACACCCTGCCTAGAATCGATAATTTCCCGCCGCATTTCGGAATCCCTTCAAAAAGAATCACGAAATACACAACTTAAGCTTAAACGCTATATACCCCAGCTACTTGTGACTCTGTGGGTTGTACACACATTTTCCAGCACATATTTAGCTTTTATTGTCATTCTTTAAGCCTACGTATCTATGGATGACAACATATTGCTGATGAAAATGATTTTTTAAAAAAACCTTTTTAACTTTTTGCTTGTAATCTTTTAATTTGAAGCTCTTTTAAGCATATATTTCTTCCTCTCCTGTTAATTTAAAATATCCTTAAGTCAAAATTCCTATTTCCCTTTTCTTTTCAAAAGAACATTTATTGGCTGATAAAAAAAGAGAAGCAAAAGTAAAAGTTAATTGAATAAAAATTTAAATTAATTTCGCTGCGTACTAATTACAAACATTTCTATAAAATAAATGAGAATTCCAACAACCACAGCTGAGAGTTGGGCTAAACAAACAAACGTACACAAATAAAGGGGGTGGTGAATAACAGAAAACATCTTAATTATGTTTTCTTAGCAGCATATGTTAAAATTAAAAAATAATATTAAATTTTTTTTTTTTTTTAACTAAATAATAAAAAAAAATGTCTCTCTGACGTGAAAAGTACAGTTTCTTCTACGAAAATTACCGAAATTTAGTAAAAGTCAAGACTTTCTTCTTAGACAGTAAATAGAAACGAAAAATGTCTTGTTGAGCTGAAGAGCCTGTGTATGTCTTTTTTAAACATGACACTTGTCTTCCGCAATATTTTTTCCCAAACTCAAGTGGTGTTTGCATTGAAAAACTACTTGAGAAACATACATGATTTTCGAATTTTTACGATTTGCAAAAAAAAGTGGAATCATATCATTTAGCTGAGGTTTGAGAAGCGTTAAATCTGTGTTAAAGGCTTTTAGGGCTAAATCATCGATATACGTATTATGTACATACATATGGTATGTGGGAAGTGTAAATTCATGTTTGTATTATGGTTTTGTATCGAGAATTGTTTGAATTAAATACGAAAAATAAATAAAAAAAATTAAGTTAAATGTGATGTCTTTAAGCGGAAAGAAAAAATCGCAATTTGTGCTTAAAAAGTACTTGTACTTGCACTAGAAGTACTCTTGAAACAACTTGTAACCATTAAATATTAACACAGAAATACACAGAAAAAAATTTGTACTAAATTTAGATAATAAAAGCAAAATAGAAAGCTTTGGGATGGCGTGGTGAAGAGGTTTGAGCGCACGTATACAATACAAGCGCTCCGCATTCGAATCTTCAGCAGAAGACATGAAGAAAAAATTTAATTGCGGTTTCAAGTGTTTAATAAAGAGACTTCAACCTCTCGCCAGACAAATCCATCTAAAAGAAGCCCTCGACCTTCCAGCTTTTTTATCTCTGGCAATGATGACAAGCATCAGACGAATGATAATTAGAAAACCGTCACCTACTGGGAAAAAATTGCAAGGCTAAGTAAGGATCACCACCACTAGCTTGCAAGGATCATCACCGCCATTACACAATAATATGGAGGCGAGCTAGGACTAATCATCTATTTAGCTTGAAAATCAACTTGATTAATAAAACTGAAATAAGGAAATGGATACTTTCTGGACAGCCAATATGTACCCAAGAGGATGACGGAGAAAAAAAGAAAGCTAATAATTTCATCTGATTTCACATCTTCTTATGCACTTTTATTTATCAAGATGAGCTAGTTTATCAATTACTTGTCTTATCTATGTATTTCATGCCTTGGCTAAATTCGTTTTTACGTATGTCCAATTCATCTACAATTTTTTCGCATAACCTCCATTCGAATTGAATTGATTAGTTTTTTTGGCATAATATATGATCGGTTGTTATGTCTGGCCTGAAGCTATATTTCGAAGTACTACTGCTTTAGGCATGATCACATTTTTCATTATAGAAAGTTGGCCGTGGCGTCCAACTAACATCGCCACGACATGAGATAACCATTGAGATTTTCATGCAAAAGAGCCATTGTTTCGTTGGCATTGGTTCCATCCTGTTGGAACGATCTCATTTTCGAAGAAGTACGACCCGATGACGCTGCCAGCACATAAACCACACCAAAGAGTTAGTCTTTACAGATGCATCGGCTTTTTAACAATCACTCCTGAATTCTTATTTGTCCAAATGTGACAATTCCGTTTGTTTACTAATCCACTGTGATGAAATTGTGCCTCGTCGCTTGACATGACCAGTAGGCTATAGCTCTTGAGTCAATTAAACCTCTTAAGCGTGTAAATTCAAATTCATATTTAGTCGATTGCGCCGACCAAAAAAATCACTAAGTACATGAAATGCATTTTGGTATGAACGCCCATTTTCGTACCTCCCAATGGTTGAATTTGTCAAACACTGAAACAAAGAAATGTCAAATTAAGTTGGGCAAAAAACTTAACGTTAAGGTGTGACTTACAATTAACACCGTACATTATAGTTGGACCATTCTGTAGAAGTCGTTTTTTACTGGAATAATCGAGGTTATCCAGACTTGTTATAAGTCCGGAGGCTATAGCCATTGCAAAACATAGCCTTGAATAAGGTTGTGCAGCACATACCTGTCTAATGTGTTAATATGGATTGATTAACTTACGCTACAATGATGCAGGATACAACAATTGTGTAGCGCTTTAATAATATCGTTGATCTGCTAAAGAGTCCATTCACAAAGTATCAAAAGCCTTAAAATCTTTGTTTCACGCAATGAATCTGTTTATTGTCCACGAAATCCTATGCTTCTCTCCGATTTCTTTCTATTTTTAAGACTAAGGTGAACTGCAAAAAGGATTTTTAAAGATCGAGAACAGGATAAAGAGGCTCAATACTATACCAACAAGTGCTGATTAGAAGTTATTGGAGGTTTTTCCAAAACTTTGACGTAAAGTTGTATTTATTTTAAAGACTTTCCTGCCGCTACAGGCTAAGAACACTGTGCTCTTATCTACAGTTCCGCAATTAACACTTCTGGAATAAGAAACTCCTTAGTACTATTAAAAGCTCTATTGTAATAAAGTAACGACTCTCTAGCAACACTGTTCGGTTATGTGACTATCTTACAACAATTCTTAAGCAATTTATGCTTAAATTATATCTTATGGGCAGCACTGTGTTAGTGCTGAAATACTGTAATTTCGACTATTGTTACGGACATGGCTTTATTTTTAATCACGTCTAACTGAAAGGGTTATGCCATGTTCAATCTGTTATTCATGATTCAACCCTCAACTATAAGTCGAATTACATAATTCCCCATACAAAATTTTAAAAGCGAGACATCCAAATTGTAGGCAATTCAGTTTCAATTACGCTGTAGGTTACTAGAATGTAACTGCTTATATTCATGGCATGTTTATGTAATCAAAACCGATGCCATAAGCGTTAGTTAGGCCCCAAGAATTCGTGAATTAGTTCACAAAAATTGGACTTACGGAACGCTTTATATAACCATTAGTTGTGATAGTCACGTATAAGATATAATATTCACAACATAATTTCAATTTTTTGTTAATTCGTTTCAAATTGAAGTGCGTATTTTCTTATGAAAATAATCTTTATTGCCCTTAAATAGGTTTCGTAATGAGAAATCGTATTTTCTTTCTCTAAGTGTAGATCCATCATATGTGTATATATATATTAAGGATTTTAATTCTCTACATCAATTTGTTTAGACTTTATATCTATTACTAACCAAGGGTAGTTCTCTGAGCAGTATGGCTTTTAGCTTTCAATATTTGAAAACAGTAATTCTATTGCAATTTACAAACTGTTTTTGTACCATTTGATTAGATAATTTTCTATTTTTCTAGGGCATAGAAAAAGGTAAAATAATTTTCACAGCATGTCCTGTGTTTTTCACTGCTATACCGGGGTAATGTTTTTTGTATTTAACTTTAAATGATTTTTCCCCGCTACACTTACAATGTTATGTAGCCCTCGGCTATAATTTAATTGTTAAATTTCAATGAAAAGAAGGGGACCAACCGGTATAAATAAACTCTGGAGTTAAGACTTATTGTCTATTCCTATTTTATATTTAAAATTGTTACAGTTACTATTTGCAATATTTGGCTTAATAGTGGTGATCTCCACCACACATATGAATACCAAACCAGGCTATTCTCATATAAGGCAGGGAAATAAATTGAAATTTTTGTTTAAATTTTCGAATAAAAGAAAATGTAACATTTGCATATGATTGTTTTACACAAACAACAACAAATATAACAATAATATTGTATTTATGGTATAATACTCCTCTCCTATAAATTAAAATAATTGTTTTTCAAAAATAACCACTTTTATTTTGTAATTCTATGGCAATATCCTGATTCTGTTGTAGTCAAGTCTACCCACCAACTCAATTCAATCGACTCGCTAAGCAACATATTTGTTTACATAGAGAGGGTTTTAATGCTGCTCTAATTTATATTCTGTTGTTGTTATAGTTTTACAAAATAATAGTCATTATTTTTCAAAAAAAAAAACGTCCCCTTTCCGTTGATGCGAGTAATAATGTTTGTATGCAAAACTATTATTTTAGGAATTTAATTGTTATTTTAAAATCTTTATTATTTGGATAACATTTGCTATTTATTGTTATGAAAAGAAGTTAAAATGGGATTTTTTATTTTCATTCGAAAACTATTTTATAAATTTTATAAAGACAAACACTACAAAGCTATCTTTCAATGATATTTGTTTAAAACAGGTAAATGGGTTATGCCTCTTTGAAAAAATCAGAAATAAGGTTAAAAAATCTATATAATTAATGGGCAAACGCTTTTTTTGTGTTCCCTTTTATGCCTGTACTACTGCAAAGATACATAGTATATGGTTTTAAAGTCTTTCCTGTACAGATGTGCACAATGCCAGTTTTATTTATATCGGTACTCAGTACTTTAGGAGTAATACGCCTATTAAAATATTTCTAAGGCACATAAACAAAATATATATCGGGTGTATTTTTATAGTTACGTGAGTTTAAATCATAATAAAGCAAAGAAATATATGTTTAATGAAATGGGCTTTGTTGGATTTAAAATTTTATGACATTGATGGTGAAATATCATTTCGGCCACGTGGTACGCCACGGCTAGCGCGTACAAAGCGTAATCTGGAACACATACTTTTTCAAACTTTTGCAGCATTTGTGGCCGTATTTCGCCATTTCGCCAGGTGTTCCATTATCTCTAGCTTATCGACGTAGACTAGTGACATTACATAGCCCCAAAGAAAATAATCCAATGAGGTTAAATCACACGATCTTGGTGGCCAATTAATTAGACCATTACGTGAAATTACTCTTTTGTCAAAAGTTTCTTTGAGTAAATCATAAAGCGCACCAAACAGTAATTTTCTATGGACGTAATGGGAGTTTCGACAAAATTTTGTAGATTATCCTCACGCCAAATGTGACACTTCTACTTATTTACGTAAAATCAATAAATGGGCTTCTTCTGAGAACAAAAAAAATTTTTTTTTTTTTTTTGAATTAAAATTCAATATGAAGTTGTGCTTCAGCCTATTCGCCGACTTGGCGGCAGTGTAAGTCTATCCATAATGAAATATTAAACCAAACCAAAAAAGAAACGATTATCATAGCGCAGTTTTGTCAACTCCACGTTATGAACCTCTAAGAAAACAACCGATATTTTTGGCTTGAGGAAAAGACACATAAAATTCGCCGTACTTTATATTTATTTTATTTTTTGTTTTTAAATTTATGTGATGGATTTTCCTCCAAAGATCCCATTAAAAAATATTTATGTTGTTACGTTTTAACTTTTTTTGAAACGTTTGGTTTCTTTTGAATTGTGCCAAAATAAAATTAACACCACGTTGTTGTTATTTTACATTTTTTATTTCCTCACTTTATCTTAATACAGTAACTTATTTATCTTGCACTTATTATTCGTTTATAGAAAACTTTTATTTACGCCTTAACACGACTTCACTTTATGACTGCAAAATGATAAGTAACGATAAGTATAACTGCCTACAGTTTGGAAAGTTCCGGAAATTCTCAAACGCTCTCAAATCCTCTATTTTATGTCCGTTAATTTTAAACATGAAAGATTTTGTTACCCAAAGATGGTCGAATTGGCAATGCCGTCAAATACACAAATCGGTACGGCATTACTAGGGTTACATATTAACAACCTTGACACAAACCAATTGACAAAAATCCCACAATACAGTTCCAAAGGCACTAATGTGGCTTATTTTCTTTTTAGGCATTTTTGTATTCGTAACAATATATTTCTAAAATGCGGTCGATTGTGCAATTTAATATTTATGGAAATGTTGCGCATTTAAGAAAGAATTATTTAATTTTTTAAAAGCAATCTAAGCCACTAACCGCTTTGAAAATATGTACAATCTTATCAATAACTTATCTTTTCCTCTTTTACAGATTCTTATCAAAATTTCAAGGGTAAGTCCACAGTTATTTTTTAAAAAATTGTTTTAACTTTTATTCCTTATTGCTAAGCTTCTTTTGAATGTAGAATGTTTTACTAACGTTTCTCATATGATATTAAGATTCTCGTTTCATTTTTATTGACTTTGAATAGATAAAATTCTAAATAAAAGTGAAATAAAAAGTGTCTTTGGTTGTTACTTATATTGTGTTGTAGTATTTGTTGCTCAATATTTATTTGTTGTCAATATTAATAAATGTGACTGTTAAGGATGTCAATAATTTTTGACATCATAAAAACGAATATAACAAAAAAAAAATTATACACAAAATACTTACAAACAAGATACGAGGAGGGAAACCATCATGTGTTTCTAAATATTTATATTTTGTGAATGATACAATAAAAAGCAAATGTACACAAAACAATGTGTATAAAGATATACATATGTATGTATGCATGTATATATATATGTATGTATATATTCTTAAAGTCATATAGAACTTTACACAGAGATGACACAATATAATATGGACAATTGTAATATTTGTGATACCAGGTTTGCTCAGGTTAGGTAAATGTGCTTGGTAGCGGAGACAGCAAGAGTTAAAGTCATTGGATCAAGCGCTACAGCTGCTATATTATAGGACATTTTTGACCGGGATAGCTTTAGTAGGCTTGTTAGAGGTCGAAGGCTTTCCAACAACTGAAGTTTTAAGGGTTGCCCACTTTTTTTATTAGAAAGTGAATTATTCATAACAATTAGGGATCAAATACTCGACCGCAATCTTCAACCGTAATTGTAAAGTGATCCTGTGAGCCCCGTGGTTTACTTTTGTTAAACAAGAAGTTTCACGTAAGGGTTGCTACACCCCTTATGTGTTCAAAGCCAGGCCGATCAAAAGTGGGAGCTCGTCTCAAGCTTTACAATCAAATAAATGGTAACGAGCTTCGAAATGGACGGCAACGTTCAGCGTCATCAGGCTATACAAGCCGCTGAAGACTGTCCACTATCCTAAGACAAGAAATTGGTTCAAAAAATCACTATAAAATATGACTACACAGGGAGGAAACACTCTTCAAAAAAGCCAAATAATCTTTTTGTTTAATTTCTTAACTTAATCCTTCTGATCGTTTTTAAATGACTGATTTGTGCTAAAGCTCGAGTTGTCAGTTACGGAGATCAGCAAGTAAGCCACTACTTTGAGTTCACTCCAGGCATGCTCACTGTACTCTCTATTAAGAACTGACAAGAGCATAGATTAACTTAAACAAATGGTGGAATCACAATTTAAAACATTGTGATCGAAAAGAAGTGCTAAAAGACGTCAGTGGTTATTCTGATTTGCTGAAATCAGAGTTTTGCTCCCTATTTTCTTTAATTACTGTCACGTAGTGCAGTAGGAATTCCGGCTACAATGTTCAATGTACGATTTCTTTTCATTTCCAAGACTAAGATGACCTGTAAAAGGATTTGCAGACTGAGAAAACAATAAAAAAAAGCTGAAGGCTATACGAAACCATGCTTATCAGAAGTAATTCGAATTTTGGAAAAGAGTTGGAGTAATATTTTATTTGTCTTAAAGGTTTTTCTGTCTTAATAGGCTAATAACACGGCGATCTTAGCTCCAGTTTTTATACAGTTCGTTAATTAACCTCTATTTTAACTGTACGCTCATATCTCTCTATACAGCCTTTCTTTTAACGACATTTTGCTATGACGGCCAGTCTGAATTATAAAACACCTTCGCTTTATAGCACAAATTACCTCATTACGCGGCTAAAAAATCGGAGATTAACAGTTTTTTTAAATAAAGTGTGAGGCAAGCAAAAGCAATTCGTTTTACATCCTGAACTTTCAGAACCTATCTTGGCCGTATAAAGAGGTATGAGAGTATATGGGTATTAAACTTCCACTTTGTCAAGTGAATCTCATTGCTTTTGATTGCGGTTGTTGTTGTTGTAGCAGCTCGTAATGTGTTCTGTTCAGATTCGTTGATTCGTTTCAGCTTCCATATCAAATTCTAAGTACCTGAGTAGAATGTGTGCATAGTAACCCGGTGTGTGCAGGTGTAGCGTATCATGTGGATTCGACTTGTAGGGCAGGTGTTCTAAGTACTGCTGTCAATTTGGGCCCAGCAGGAATTGAAGCGGTACACCATCCTGATCTGAGTTGAGCCAAGATCACTATGGTGGGTGATCTCCATCTGCAATTGTATCAGTGTGAATACTATTCAATCATACCTGATAAGGCTGTTGGTTCAGAGGCTCCCTTTTATACCGTTGGACTTCCTTCGAAAAATCTTGACGATCCTTTCTGACGTGCTTGTAATTTGGAAGTGGTAGTTACTTCTCTCGATTTATACCGAACTTTTCTAGAGATTGCACTATTTTAGCTGTAGCAGGTGATTGAGTTGTAAACTGAGCATCTTTGCGAACAAGGTCGATTTAAATGTACGCAGATCTCTATGCTGTTTTTAGACATATAGACATGGCAATGATGATGATGTCGAGTCATATTAACTATGGGTTATTTACATATTAAGAAGGTAGATAATGTTGATGTTCTAGGCATGACAATTTACTGCGATATCCGTTGGAAGGATCACATTTTTCGAGTGCAGATTGCGGCATTAAATAAAACACGTTTTTGAAACAGTGCATGAAATATTTCATTCCATTTAAAATTCTTAAAATGTACAAGATCTACATCCGACCTAAAGAGGTATACAATTCGTACCTATGGGCATATGCTAAATCGCCGCAACTTCTCCACCGCCAGCAAAGGACAATTATATGGCACTCAACTCTATGGATTCATTTGAGCATTAATGCAAAGTGGAGTGTGTTTCATTGTCCATTGAACATCCAGTTGCGGTTGATTGTGCAGTGAATTGAATTACAGAGACACACCGTTCATTTATGAAACGAACGTCACTTGCCATATATGTAAGTAAATTCACAACTAATGTCCATTAACCCTTCTCACTGTTAAGTCCTTACAATCTATAATTCTAACACCAGCACAATGTACTGCAAAGAAAAAGGACAAAATACCTCAATGATATAGGAATATTTTAGGTTTAATAGCCTTTTCGGCGATTTTCAGGGTGACACGGCAGATAAAGAATTATTCATTTTTCGGTTTGAAAGGGAAAGTTTAACAAAACACACATAAAGTTATGATTATAATGAAACCTTTATTTCCTTATTACACTTGGACGATGTCATTATGTACAATAATAATCGCCTCTAGATTAGTTTTCAAAAGTTCCAACGTTAGAGGATTATCCACGTGATCGTGGTCTTTGAAGTAAACCCACAAAAGGGTCAATTTGCATGATCTTGGTGGCAAATCGAGAAATTACATGACCGGAAGATTACTCATGCAATATGGCACCAGCTTGTTGAAACCACACATCGTCCTGTTCATAATATTGTTCTTCTTTTAACAGTTCTTTAAAGCTCTTTCAGTGCCATTTTCGAAAAATTACGGTCCAGTGATACATTCAGACCATAGAGTGAACAAACAGTTACTTGTTTCTTACGTAATGGCTTTTCCACAAGCATGAGTTATGAGTTCTCCGAGCCCCATATGTCACATTTTTGCTTGTTGACGTAACCACCGAGTGAGTAAAAAACTTTGTTCGAAAAATCAAAAATCATTGGCCAGGCTTAAATCACCACAGTTGTAGTAAGTGTTAGGTTTTACTTACATATTTTTACGCGTTCTTTGGTTGTTAAACGATACACATTCGTAAATGAAAACTTTTCACTAAGTAATTGACGTTTCGGATGATAGATATTTAACAGCTGACAGCCTGAGCGATCGTACGTTCATTTTTGAAACAATCTTCTTGTTTATTTAAAAAAGGTAAGCTCTATACAGATGGCTGTTAGATCTGACATTATTGTCACACCTGGCGATTTTTCATTTTTGTTTTTTTTTGTTTTTGACAATGATGCCGTTGACATTGCTTTATCTGACAATGTTGAAAGGCAAAAATTGAAAGTTAGTACGGTTATAAGAAATTTTTGATACATTTTTCTGACATAATTGTTAGATCTGACAATCGTCTAAACAGTTCTTTAGTATAATTTATAAAATTAATTGTAAGAAATGATATTGTCTTAAAGCATTATTTTGACCCTCATGCCTATTGTCAAATTTATATTGTGCACCCCCTGTTAACATATTCTAAACTATAAAATCGTACAATTTATTTTTATTTTTTCCTATATTCTCTTATAAATACAAATGTAATGTTTATATTTACAACAACGACAGCAGTAATAGCAACGAACCAACAATTGGGTAAAAATGTTGCTTCAAAAATTGTTGCACATATTTTAGTTTTTTTTTGTTTTTTGTTATTTTTGTTATTTGCAATTGAATGGGGTTGTCAAAACAACTTGACATGTTTTTCCAATTTGAAATTTTATTTGTTTCTTTTCGTCGTTTTTATTTTTCGTTGGGTGAAATTATAGAGTGAATTTAATGAAATTACAATGTGATAAATGCATGTTTATATCGGATATGTTGTCATAACATTTGAATGTTAGTCCTAAAAAGAAAGAAATTTTTTTAGGATTTTTTATAGGAAATAAAATATAAAAAAGGAAACAAAAAAGGAAAAGGTCTTGTCCTTGTCACAATTATTGTTGGTCTTGTAATGGATGCAATTAGTTAATGGAATTATAGAACAAAATATAAAGAAAATTATACGCATATACGAGTATATGTATTTGCTTATGCTTTTTTTTAGAGGTATTTAACGTTAGAGTTCTTTGTTATTATGGACCTTATAAGCCTTAAAAAGAAGAGTTTTTCAAGCATTTTTTCCTTAAGTAAACTTGGTCACCACCTGGTTTAATTGATTTAATTTTCTAATTATATTTCAAACATCTGTCGATATTTTTTTATAATTTTTATTCTTTATTTCACGTCAATCAAATATTAATAGTAGTGTTGACCACAATAGAGGGCTTTTGAAAAAAAAATTCAAATGTTTAAAAAGTATACGAATCCTCCCCTGATTTTAAAAAAGTCAATTGAAATGCTGAGTATTTTAAAAATCTTACATTTTTTACTAACAACCCGCAATTTTTGTTTTCTTCCTTTGTAAACCTACAATTTTCCAATTAATAAAATTTCTTAAATATTATGCACAAAAGGCATGAATACTTATTGGCATATGTAAATGCCAATCGAGCGGACTAATTTTGATATTTTGAAAAAGTAAAATCAAATTAAAATTAAAAATATATTTTGTAGCCAATTGTTTACATTAAATTCGACATTAAATAGGTCATAAAAGAGATTTAATAAAAAATAACCCCCAAAAATTTGAAAATAAGTTAAATACACACTTATGTATTGGGTCGTGTAAAAAAATCTGCGTTATTTTTTTTTACTTAAATTTTTCAACTCATTTTTTTTAATTTAAAAAACGAAATAGTTTTGCGGACTCCGAAACAAATAGCAGTTAGGCGGTGCTAGATCAGAACTATACCGTGGTTGCATCACAACTTTCTAGTCAAGTACAGCTAATATTTAGCTGGTTATCAAACGTGTGTATGACCTAATGTTAATTGTGAGTCACACCTTAACTTGACTCATCTTTGTTTCAGTGCTTGACAAATTCGACCATGAAGAGGTACACAATTGAGCAGCGCGTTAAGATTGTTGCAGTCTTTCACGAAAATGTGCGTACAAATCAAAATGAATTTCGTGTACGTCGTGATCTTTTTGGTCAGCGTAATCGACCAAATATACCACAATTGGGAGAATTGTGCGCAAATTTCAGCAAACCGGGAAATGTGGGAACATCTGTGCATGCTCACCCAGTTCGTTCTGCTGAGAACATAGCTGTTGTTCGCGATAGTATGGCAGAAGAGCCGCCAACCTCGACTCGTCGTCGAGCTCAAAAATTGAACATCTCACGAACACCATTGATGCGAATTTTAAATAAATATTTAAATTTTCATGCTTACAAGGTTCTATTGACACAAAAGTTGAAGCCTACTGACCATTTTAAGCGTCACCAATACATGGTTAGTTGAACAGACAGAACTTTACAAAGAAAATCATCTTCAGCTACGAGGCACAGTTTCACCTCAGTGGATTCGTTGACAAGCAGAATTGCCGCATTTGAGCAAATGAGAATCAACAAGTGATTATTGAAAAGCCGCTGCATCCACAAATAGTGACAGTTTGGTGCGGTTTATGGGGTGGAGTCATAGGGCCGTACTTCTTCGAAAATGAGGTCAGCCAAGCTGTTACTGTGAGTGGTATTCCCTATCATGATATGATAACGAACTTTTTTCTAACGAAACAATGGCTCTGTTGCGCGAGAAATTCAATGGTCGTGTTATCTCATGTCGTGGCGATGTTAATTGGCCGCCACGATCATGTGACTTGACACTATTTGACTTCTTTTTTTGGGGATGAGATATTCGGCACATTAACGACATTGAACCTCAATTATATTTCAGAGTCATTGAAAATATTGACCGACGGATAGAGATATGCCACCGAAGCCGTGTCAAGCATTTGGCCGATATTTTGTTTTACTCACAATTGATCCTTATCGATCCTTCTGTCATAATAAAAATTATTAAGATAATTCTCTGAAAACTTTTTGGATTATTTACAATTAACATTGTGCTTGTGTGAGTGGTTCAAACAACTCTTTAGCTTTGTCATGATGAAAAAAGCCAATTCTGATATATTTTTGATTGCTTCGCTTAAACGTTAGAGTTGTAAGCATTGATCGTTGCAGCATAATCAGTAGTTTCATTTTAATCTTACTTTACCTTGTTTGCCGTTGATCCAGGTTCTGAAATCGTAATATTCTTGTATTTAATCTAGTTTTCATGGCCCATAATGGACCGCTTCAAAACAAGTTTAATGTCGTTATGTTTTAGCAGCGTTTTACTGATGGTATTTCGATTAAATTTCTTTGCATTATATGTCATGTTATCTCTAAACATCAAGCTTATTTGAGTAGCTTCGCCCGAACGCAAAGAGTAAACGTACGTCTTCAATTTCCGTCGCCGTCGCGTTAATACATGCTGGTTCCGCTGCCAACGTTACGTTACGTAAATTTTTTGCAAGATCTGAAGAGCTATGAACCAGGAGACACATGTCTTCCTTATAATTGAGAAATGTTAGCCAGATTTTCAATCTGTCTGCCGTTGACAAAGTCTTTCTCAAGGTTTGTGTCCAGAACTATATTAAATAGCAATATCGGACTTCAATTTCCAATTCTATCGGTTCTCTTAACAGCTTTCCATGTCTTACTCTGCAAGATGCATTGCGATTACTCGAATGTGGGATCTTAAAATAGCTTGCTTATGTCTCAATAGTGGTGTAACTCTATTAGAGATGCTCTTGGAAATGATTTGTTTTATTCACAGCTAGAAATTTGTTATTTTTGAAACTGCTGATATAACTCTCGAACTCCAAAAGGCTAGGACCTACAGGCGTGATAATCGATGTTGCTACTCGTGCAACTCGCATGTGCAATAATACCTCATAGGTCGACTATTTATTGCCATCGTATTACCATAAGTATAACCGAAAGCACTACCTGATCTTCTAGAGTCGTCACATGATCGCCAATTCAGCAGCGTTCTGAGCAGCCCTACTTAAGAAATCCACCCATCGCAACTTGTCACGTCGCAGCTTGACTACGCTTAATCTGCCTGTCAAGTTAACTGGGTCATGCCTGTAAATGTAGTTTGGAACACACGTTCTTCCCCTTAATACTCTTCCTCAATTCAATTGCCTGCTATATTCCATCAGAAATTTATTTTCTCTTTACCTATCTCCTGTAGCCGAGCATATCATTGGCCATAAAATAAATTTTATCCGTTCTTACGCCATCAGAACGCCTTCCTGGCAAGAAAATAAGACAGTTTTTAATTCCTCGGAGCGTTAGGCAAAACATCAACATATATATCGCCTCGTATGCTTTCACTAATTGTCCTATCAACAGTGCTGTAAAATTGTCCCTGCTCGAATTGTTAGCTGTGTTCGAATACGATACCCGGCGATTAGGCCAGAGAATGGTTTTCAGGTCATAAGGGCTCTTCTGCGTTTCTTATCATTGATCTGGGATGAGTTTCAGATATGCCCGAGTACAAATGTGTATGCCCATTAGATGTCGTGTGCTCAAGAACAAAAGATTGTATGCAGCGAGATCTCTACAGAATTGCGGCAAACGACTTACTACCATTTTCTTTTTTCCGAAGAACGTCATCAGAAAATCCGATGGTTTATTTGTTTTTCATTAAGCAGGTTTTTAGCCTACAGCATCCTATTCTGATAACGTCATCATCACTCTGACCACATATAACACATTTAGAAAGCGCCCCGCTTAACATAAACATAGACTACCGCTCACAGCCGCATCAAACGGGAGAAAAAACTCTGCAATTGCCTCTTACAATTCGCCGAAGCTTGACTTGTTTCAAGAACAACGCCCGGACGCCATCACTCGGACTATAAGAGATAAGGATCACTTTGGGCTCACCAAGTTGAACAAGTCAGAAGCTATACCTTAACCATACCGTCCCTAATCTTCACCAAAATTTTTACTCTCCTCAATAAAATATTATATGGAAAACAAGGAGAAAACCTTTAGTAGTTCGGATAACTTAGAAAAAACCTCTCTGGCAGTAGGCTGTAATACATACCCGATTCCCGTTAATCGCTTAGTTGTTGTAGATTAAATTATATTCTTTCAGTTGCTGACACGCTTGTCAATAAATCCCGTTATTAATCAAAAATAAATATTCGAAAATTAAAAATAAATATGACACAACAAATACAATAACAACAATAATACAGAACAAATAATAATTGTGTTGCCAATCAATTGCTGATGAAAACGCGATGAGAAAAAAAAACTCATAATTTGCACACGTTCTTAGGTTTAAACACTGGTTGTTAGAACAACAACAATAACAGTAACATTACGGTTGTTAACAGCTTGTCTAGATTGTTGCCTTCAAAATTTCACTCCATTTGCCAATTTCATTCATTCACGACTTCTTTCTTTTCCTAAATTTTTAATTTCAAATTACAAAGGAAATGCGATGTGATGCGATGCGATGAGATATTAATTTGTTCGTTCTTAAGGATGAAGGAATATTTCGCAAACACATGCAAATATGAAGGACTTTTTTCTTTTTTAAACAAAAATAAATAATTTCCATAATTTGAATACTAAAAACAACAATAATAACAACAACAGCATTGATAATGGTAAGAAGGGGAGCCTGCTATTGTTGCTGAGTATGAAAAAGGTGGCATAATGTCAGCGATTATTGTGATTATCAAGCTTTCTGCTCTCTTGGTTTGTTTTGTAGTTCTCATTCTCTTGGCGGTAGGGCCAAGTGGAGTGAGTAAGATGTGAACGTTTTAGAAATGTGGCATTTGTTTTGCAAAAATAATGAAAATATTAAATATGAATAATAAAAATTAATATGGTTTCTTGCTCCCTAACATTTTCTTTCTCTCTAATACTCATGTTTTAATAATTTGCAAGAACAAAAAATGTGATTTTCTTGCAAATGTTGAATATGAAAAATGCTGTTTTCAATTATTAAGTATGTGTGTGTGTGAGTGAGCGTGAGTGACACGTGTTTGTCACTGAGAAAACAATATTTAATGTGAGAAAATTGTTGCTGTTATTATAATTATATGGTTGTGTGTGAGTGTGTATGCTGCATAAGTTGAAACATGTTTTGTTTATATTTTATTTTTTCAATTCATGCGATGTTTATATTGTTTTTGTTGCTTTTGTTGTTGTTATTATCTAGTTATTGGATAATTTTTATTTAAAACGTTATTGTAAAGTAAAGTATGCTTTTAGGGTGGTAGTTTTAATTTAACACAGTTAAGAATGAGAAAAAGTGGTGAATTTATATGAGCGTTAGTGGTAATGGTAGTGCGTGGTACTTTTTTTCCTTACAAAGGTACAGTTGCGTATGTAATTAGCGAAAAAAATCAACACGCAAATGTCAACAATTTTTAATTTAAATAAACAATTTGTATTACTCCGGTTTTAAATACATACATAGGAATGTGGTTGTTAATTCTTCTATTCTATTATAAAGCTTTTTTAGGACCTGTATTCCTTATCGCAAAATTAAACCCTTTAAATATAATATATGCATAAAAGAATCCTTAAAATCATAAATTGATAAAGGGTCCGCCAAATAATTTTTTATTTTTTTTTTTTTTTTTTTTTTGAAAATGCTATTAAAACAAAACTACTGAATATTTTTTCAAATTTCTTTTTTTATTTGAAAGTACAATCCTTCCGGTTAATAATGGAAAATGATTTCATTCAATTGGCTGCCTCGGACGGCCATGCAGTAACCTACACGATCGATCCAATAGTCCGACGATATCAAATCGCAGCTCCGAGGTGGACAAACGACATCAGCTCTGCGGCTGATAATGCGATCTTCAAAAACAGGGGGCAAATCATCGAGAGTAGCTACGGCTGTGTGGCACGTAGCGCCGTCCTGTTGAAACGAAACGTTGCTAATATCCTCCTCTCAATTTTTGTGAACAAAAATTCGTTCAACATGGCCCGATAACTATCGCCATTGACTGTAACGGCCACTAATTGCTCATTTTCGAAGAAAAATGACCCAATTATGACTCTGAACCAAAATCCGCACCAAACAGTGACTCGTCTTGGGTGTATCGGCTTTTCAATGTATGCCTGCGGGTTTTCTGTGCCTCAAATGCGACAATTTTGCTTGTTTACATACCCGCGCAGATCAAAATGAGCTTCATCTCAAAAGATGATTTTTTTTGGCAAAATCGGCATCTTCTGTAAGTCGATCGCAGGCCCACTTAGCGAAGCATATACACAACCACATTCGTTCAGCGGAAAGATAAAACTAATTATCTGTCAAATCAGACATTCACGAAATAAGCACTAGTTTCAAAAAAAAACGTTAGATGGCGGACCCTTTATTTGGAAATTTGGAATCGACAACTTGCTCTTGTGGACCTTTGCTGTCGCCGAACTTTGCGTTATAAGAGATAAAGTTTTAAAAAAATCGTAAAAAACGTACGAGTAAAGTTTGTGAGTTGTGCGCAAATTAAACAGTTCACTCGGTGGCGTTTAATTAAATAAGCGCTCTCCTGTATCCGAGAACCAATCGGTATTTCATATAAATTTTATCAGATTTGTCTCACATCTCCACCTCTGGATTCCATAATCCATAAACCTATACCAAGATACCTTATAATTTGCTCTTTCAGAGCTGTGCAGTCACATAGAGTTCATTCTTTTCCTCATTTAAATAGTTTCCACAATAGTAACAATATGGGTAACCCATACGTTTTAACATACTTACGGAAGAAGTCTTAGCAAGGCACAAAAGCGCCTTATTCCTGTTTTTTGTTAGAGCAGAACGTTCTGGATATTAGACAAATGTTAGGATAGGAGCTAACCCGTAGTTCAAAGGGTCTCCATAGAAAACTATTTTGATTCGAAAATAAGCCTCGCCATTTCGATAATCTTAATTGCAGCAAGTTAGGTCAAAGATAATAAAAAATGAGAGGTCTTTTCTCCACAGCTTCTGTTAAAGTGGTGCGAGGGAATGTAGAGACCCGTGAGAACTTTAATAGTGTAATGGATGGCCATGCGATTTACAAAAAAAAGACAGCCATCTTAACTTATGGTAAATTAAAATTTCTTTACACCTAAAGATAACATTAACAATGTAGAATCATGTAAAGAGCTTCTAAAAAACTTCTTATCTTTATAATACTAGTGGTATCAAGTGTAAGAATATTCTTTTACACCACTTTTCTAGGTATTAATACAATAGGTCTCAGTGGTTTAATTCCACAGCTTCATTAACTCAATGCTAGAAACACATTCAAAGCTACCGACTACACGACTACAAAAGACGCTGCTACTTAGCTATTTCAACTACTACAGGTACAAAATAAATATCTTATTTCACACATTGAACATAACCTAAACGAAACATAACATTATTCTTTATCAGTGGTGCCACAGAAATTTTTTCGCATTTTTAATGTGTATCTTCCATGTATTGCGTTTTTAAAACGCCTATTTTAAGCAAAACTGTTTGCGGTCGCCAAGAAAAATAGAAATTAGCCTAATTTGGCCTCGGACTACAACGGTAGTCGTGAAGTCGCTAGCCGGGCAACTCGGCTAAAATAATTATTCTCATATGCACACTTGTATTCCATTTTTGACAGCTTGTAGTCGATGGTCGGTAGCATTGAATCAAAACAAAAACTCAGCTTGAGCAACAGTTGCAGTCGAGTTAAAAACAAAAATGAAAGCAAACTGCATAATAGTGCGATTGCACAGCAGCATTAAAGAAAGAAATAAAAAATGAAAGAAAACAGTTTTTTGGAAATAAAACTGACCATGTGATGCAATCCTCTTCGAGCAACAACAAAAAAACAAAAGCAACCTACAAAACAGTAAATGTGGCGTCAAGTTGATTCAGTCAATGAAAGAGTGAGTGAATGATGGAAAGTGTATGTATGTGAGTGCTTAGTGTAGAAGTGAATGAATTTAGTTTTTTTCCAACGTGTATACGAGGGCTATAAAGAAAGTTTTTTACAAAGAAAATTTCTTGTATTGACCATGTTAACAGCATACGCATAATTGTAAAACAATCTATGGAACGGCATTCTCCGTTATATTGAATACATATAGATTTTGCTAAAGCCATCGACGCTCTCCCTATTTAGGCTATTTGGCAGGCACTACGATACAAAGACCTACTACAAATGATAATCGATCTTAATAGTACCTTAAACCGTAACTCCATATGTAAAGTAGCTACTTCACGAACTCCTCTTACGAAGGCAGTTTTATGGAAATAGAGGAGTACGCCAAACGGGCTGTGGAATTTTCCCATAGTTGTTTAATGTAGTACTTGGGGCCTTACAAATTAACATGGAGAAAACAACTAATACCTCGAAGTTTATATTGAATGACACAGAGCTTGAGGACGTACAATCCCGTCATACCCTCTACTAGTGGATCAGAACAGGATATAACAAACTACTTTAAAATGGCAACCCAGACTTTCGGAGGCTCTAAAATGTAAATGTAAATATAAAAACGTGTGAAGTTCACCGAGACGAAGCTGTAGCTAGAAAAACAGCAGCGAAATGGTTTGCTCGTTTTCGGCCAAACACTAAGAAATATCGATGAAATAATGGAAAAAATTTAGAGAGACCAGCACATAAGCAGCGTGCTTGTTGGTAGGAAACTAATCATTCATCACCAACCATTTGAAAGTTGCATACACAAAGAAGCTCGATGTTTGGGACCGAATTTTCATTTGGGTTTCACTGCTAAAATCGAACCATTTCTGAAACAAATTATTACGGGTGATGAAAAGATGATCACGTAAGATAATAATGTGCAAAAAAGTTAATGAACGAGGCAAAGCTAGAAATGATACCTAGAAAAGTAATCCTGAGTGTCTGGTGGGACTAGAAGGGCATTGTTGATTATGAGCTTCTACCACCTGGTCAGTCGATTGGTTCTGCTCTCTACTGTCAACAATTAACGACATTGAAGCAAGCAGTTCGATTAAAATGGCCAGAATTGATCAACAAAAAAGTTGTTGTGTTCAATCATGATAACGCCAGACAACACTAATTTTTAATAATCCGACAAAACCATATGGCCCAGACCATGCATATTCACGCTATCATTTGTTTCGATCTCCGCAGAACTCTCTTAATGGCGTAAAGTTAAATTCCGTACAAGCCTGCAAAAGTCAATTGGATGAATTTTCCACTTAGACTTTAACCCAAAAATGGCGAAAAGTTATCAATCATAACGGCACATATTTGGTTAAATAAATTTCTTTTCAATTTAAATAAAAAGTGCTAAATTTTTGGACAAACGAAGTTTTTTGGACACCCAATATTAGAACCAAGTTACATCTTATCACCTCCAGTGTGAGGTCTGTGTTACTATAACGGTGCAAGTTGTGTAACATTTCAGCATCTACAAAAATTTATCAACCTTTGCCTACGAAAGCTATAAAATATTCCGTCCAAACCTAAGCTAGAACAAGGACTTATGTAAGTCTGCTGGAGAATTGCCAGTCCGCACTGTAATAGTCAGACGAAAATAAAACTGGACTCAACACATGTAAACCCCACGGCCAATATCTAAAGAAGGCAAATTTATTAAAGAAGTAAACTCTATTTGAAATGCAGGATAGATTAGAATGGGTTTAATGAAGTATATTGTGGAACGCTGTTTAATCTGGAACCATAGGGGCCATCATAATCAACAAATGTCTGAATAATTTTTTCATTGATTGCAGTTTATCGGAAATAAAATTGTAAGCTTATGTGGCAGGTGCCACACCCATTTTTCAAATATAGGGAGTAAATCATCAATAATGTCATTATTAAAAAATAAATAAAAAACTAAAAAATAAATAGAAAAAATCAACTTTATGACAAGTGACTACAGTAACTTAAAGAACTACCCACGTCTGCAATTAATTACAAGCACTGACATTAAAAGTGTTTATGTCAGTTGCTACATTGACTGACCAATTGCTATAAATAGTAATCGACACACATATATATAAACAAATACGATTATATGTAAATCGTCGCCGTTAGTGATGATCAAACGCGAACGTGTGGGAAATTTAAAATGTTTTGGAATTGAACTCCGTTCGAAACAAAAGCAGTTTTTAAAAAACGTCTTTGAGTCATGCAGACACAAATAAAAAAATTGAAACAAAAACAAAACAAAGTATTGGCCAATTTTTATAAATAATTTGTCAAATATATGTAGACCAGAAAAAAGAAGAGGGTCTAAAAGAAAGACAGAAACAAAAACAAAAAGTTGAAATACACTGCCCAACAATGTAAAACAAAACCAAGTGAAGTGAAAGTGTCTTATAAAATGTGAACTTGACTTATAATTATCGGCCATATGGCCCAAATCCGAAAAAAGTAACATACATACATACATATATGTTTAATAGATACATAAAAAAAAAACATAATGTAAGTGATCTTTAGACAACAGACAGAATAAGCCCCCATAATAATTAATATTTTACGAGCATTGCAATGTCGTCATAATTGCTATCAAAATTAATCTTCATCAAGGGTCAATGGCGCCATTGTTATGGTTCGATCTTATGTTATTTTTTCTAAGAGCGGGTTGATTGTTTGTTTTTTTTTTTTTGTAATCGATGGAGTTAGTGATTTATATACCCTACACCATCATTGCTTGTTTTCGTCTAGTTTTGTTGGTGTTTTTTTCCTTTTAACTTTTTTATTTATCTTACAAATTTGGGTCTTTTTATTAAATTTCTTACCTCTAATATGCATACAATAATTATCATCTTTCTTCTATCGTTGACTAGTTTTATGAGCTCAGTTAACCTTGACCCAAATATGAATTTGATGTGTTTTTTTTCAAACTTTTATTCGTATTTGAATATTAACCTGTTTGGTCGTCGTAAAGAAGTGATGCATTGATTTTTATAGTGAAAATATTTATTTGGAAAAAATTAAAATTCCATAGAACACATGTTTTATATACCAACCAGTGTCTTATGAGGGTCTATGAAGCAGTAATATACTATGAGCGTCAAAATTAAGTAAACACCCACATTCTCCGGAATTTAGTTTATTTTTCAGTCATTTAAAATACGATGAATTTTACAAAGTTTTAAAAATTATATTTACGGCTTTACAAAATCCATAAAAAACAACAACAAAATTCGTACGTACAAAATCAGAATAAAAGCAACGTTTACTCAAAAAAATTTTACGTCAAAATAAAGTATACAAAAAAAGAACCAATGCTAAAATAGCGTGTGAGCTTGGAAAATTTGGATTAAATTGAACAAAAAATGTGTTTGCTTGAGAAATATATACAGATAAGATAAGTTAAGTTTACTTAAGTAAATTATACAGCATTTAATAGATCTGTTCCTGTTTTTTCAAAAGGTTTCTGCAACAATATTGAGACCATCAACGAAACTTGTGGCAATGACCTCGTTTGTACCTAATGTGTTGCAAAGAAGAAACCGCCTTACACACCCTGGTGCACACATTAAAAAAATCGTTGGCACAACAGGACAACAACCTTTCATACCTGCTTGGCTATAAAGAACATTACATCAATAATGTAGAACTTCACATACTCGTAAGGACAATCTACTCGCCGCTGGAAAGCTTACTCATGAGTAAAAGGATGGAAAAGGTAACCACTTCTATGGAATCTTGTAATGAATTATTCTTTAATTATGAATTATTATTAATTCTGGAACTAGTCGGATGTGGTGCAAGCGCCTGTGTGGATGATGTTGTTATCGGGCAGGCTTTTGTACCCTATGAGGGACTCAACTTAGTTGCATTCAACTTGCTCTTCGAGAGTGGGCATTTGGTCGCAGTTTGGCAATAAATCTCAACAAAATGAAGGTGCTACTTTTCACCTGGAAGTATAAATCTTTACCTTTTCGGCCATTAATATTGAACAATACGAGCCTTGAACATAGTGGAAATCTCGCTTTCTTTGGTTTATATTGATTGAAGCCTAATATACTGAACAGAGTAAAGAAGACCTCCATTGGCGTCTATACTTGCAATAAAGTGTTAGGGATGAAATGGGTTCTCAGACCGAGGGCTACCCACTGGATTTAGCTATGGTCAGAACTATCTTAATCTACAGATGCCTTGTTTGGTGGAAAACACGAGGCAAGAAGACTAACCTTAATCTGATAAAGCGATACAAAGATGAGATTGCTTTATCATCATTATTTATTCGAAGCGATTCTATATCGGATGTGGTTCACTCGAAGATTCTTACAAAATTAAAACATTTCACTCATTGAAGTTCAGAACAACAACTTCGAACAGGGTGGTATGGCACACTGTTAACGGCTTTGAGCCGATATTTACGGATGGCTCCAAACTGAATGAAACAATGTGAGCTATCTTTTCGGAGTAGACGAATATAGCTCATTTGATAAGGCTTCCAGGCCGTTTTAAGGTCTTAAGAGCTGCTTTATTGTTTGTTAGAAAGGTCAGCATATTCAAAAGAGATATTAGCATACTTTCGGATAACCCAGCTGCTGTGAAAGTTTTGCGTTCTCACAAGATGATCTCGAGAACGGTTATGGACTAACGCAAATTTCTAAATGATAGAACCCCATTTATCAAGAGGAGTCTGAAAAATCCTCAAGATCTGATGGCCAAATACTATTACAAATGAGGAATTGTCAACAAATGTAAACTAATCCCGGTATATCTGGCGTAGAATCGAATTGGACTCACGCTACGGAAACAACCAGTCGAAATTTGCAGACAAGCCCCAAAACACCAAAGTACGAGGTAGGCATAAATACACATGGCAGGATACAGTATTTTTGAGGCTCTCCGCTCCAATGGGAGCCAAAGGACATAAGAAAAAGAAGAAGAATTCAAACATCAGCACGTGCCTATATTTTAAAAACTTGATGTATCACATTTAATTTATTCTCTAAAAATACCATAAATACCACAAGTTTTTTTTTAAATCTACAAAAATAAAAGCATTTTGCCATTTCAAATCTCAAATATTTACAAAAACAATAGGTGGGTGGGTCTTTATATTATACCTGATTAAGGCCTAAAATATTTAAAATTAAAATATTTACTAACAAACAAAAATTTAAATAAATAACAATTAATTGAAACATATGTTAATTAGATTACGAGTAATTATTAATTAAGTTCTTCTGCTGAAGCAATACTCGTAGAATTCAAATTGACGGCTAAGCAAGCATTTAAGAATTTTCTCACGTTTCCTCAATGGCTTCGTGAATCCAGTCTATGTACTCTGCCACATTTGTATAGACCGCTGGATGACCAGCCATTCCACATTGGGTAAAACCATAGCTAACAATACCATAAGTAACCCAACGTGAGTGTTTGCGATCGAAAAACATTAAAGGACCGCCACTGTCGCCGGCACAAGTATCTTTGGCATATTCACCACCGGCGCACAATTGCTTGGGACCCAGCTGCACTCCATACAGCTCCAATACCTTGCTGCAGTTCTCTTTCGGCACTAGGGGTATACGTAGCTTCAGCTTTATGGGACTGTGTATATTAATGAAGTATCTGTTAACTGCAAAACATATTAAAAGTTAAACAATTTTAATTATTCCTCGACATTATGAAACCATTATTTACTTACATAAATCCGTTCTACCCCAACCGGATACCGAGAACATTTGATCCTCCTCAAATGTAATTTCTTCCGTTTTATTTGGCAAACAAATTGGCATTATAAAGTGTGTAAATGATACCGGATGTTTTAAACGTATCACCGCTATATCATGGTATTTATTCAGCGAATATTCTTTGTAGTCTGGATGGATCATTATTTTCTCTACTCCTATATCGAGAGCTGCATCGGCACAACTCAAATAGTTAGGCTCTTCTATACAATCTGGTTCTGTTTTGACATTAAACTCTCCCAAACGTACATGTTTTCTATAGATGACAATTTGAGCGAAGAGAATTTCAAAAAGAAAATAAATTTTAGAGAAAAAATTTCGAAATTTATAAAAAATACTATACCGCTTACAATCCCTTTTTATCACGATAACCTTCACCACGAACACAATGAGCCGCTGTTAGGATATGGCGATCGTCAATTAAAGCACCACTACAGCCGTAATCATCTAAAGGAAAAGGAGAAGCAGAAGTAGATAAGAACTTAGAACTTTGATACAATAACAGCTTAAGTTACTGGTCAACTAACTCAGTCAAAAGCAGGGGCCATAATACGAGTATTACTGGAGGAATTAGTTTTCCTCTACCTCGTAGCTTAAAATTGAAAAGGAATCTAAGCAACATTGCTATAATGCTTGTATAAAAGAGTTTTTCTGATTCCACAATTTTATGACTAAAAAAAATCATCAGCAAGGTACTACAGGTTTAGGAGAGCTTGATAAAATACATGGAGGTCCTTTAACTAAAAACAAAAGAAAAACAAAACTGATAGATGGATCCTCAACTAATGAAATCGTTTCAACTTAATCCTACGATTAGGCAGGTATTTAAAGGCAGGCATGGTTTTATGTCTAGTAAAGGACATGACGAAAGAAAAATTTAATTGTGCTTTCGAGTGTTTAATAAAAAGTATTCAACTTTCCTTCAGACAACTGCATCTAAAAAATAAAGAAGAAGCCTCCTAACGTTCCAGCGATGATGGCAAACTTCAGACGAATGATCAGAAGAAAACGACACCTACTGGGAAAGAATTACAATGCTGAAGAAAAGATCGCCACCAATTAGTAAAGATATTCACCACCACACAACCATATGGAGGGGGCTACAGTGGATTAACCATCTACTTCGCTTGAAAAGTCAGCTTGATTACTGCAACAAAGTAATGCATACTTTGTGGAAAGCCAATATGTTCCATACAGAAGTGGTGGAGAAATAGATTTTTATGAACTGAATTCTATAATCTTAGAGCACCAGCTAAGATAAACTGCATGATACGAACTTGGTGAAGACTTAGAACCACATTTGGTGTAAGTTAAACGATCGTACAAAAATAAACCCAAGAAAATTGCTTGTGATCCTCTAAAGCATCATTTAGAATCCTTGGATTATGCTAAAGATAAATGCGAACTTTCATACAGGCGTGATGACATACAAACGTAAATTGATGACATAGCCACTGAATCAGTAAATTGATGACATAGCCAGTGAATCACTCACCGAGAGGCATGTAAAAGTGCTCTTAGACAGCCTGGTATCTCCGGTTTGAAAGCACATAAGGATAGTACACCTGTTGCGATCTCCTTGATTGGCAGGAACTTTAGGGTCGCTGTAGCCAAAAGGAATTTATGGTTGGACAAAACCTGATGGCGTAATACTGCGGACCAAGTTTAGTTCACCAATTGGTCCAACAGATTGGCGGGAAGATTAAAGCTGGTGTGGTTGGTCCCAAACTCCAAAGGAAAATACTATTTGATTTTCCTGGCGGAGGCTTACGCTATCTTCCCTAGCGTTAGGGAGTGTCTAAGGACAAAATCATGATGCCACTTAGTAAGGCAGCCTTGGGGGCTTTGTCATCCTGTGAAGTAAGGTCAAGCGTTGTGATGGACTGCATGATATCTCTTGGCGTTCATAACAGGGTTACTCTAAGTTGGGTCCTTGATCATAAGGGCCATCCTGGAAAGGAAAGAGCCTACTGTTTAGCGAACAGTAGATCTTTTCGTGCCTCTGTGAGATATGCAAGGGAAATAATTGACTGTAGTGCTGAGGAACAATTCGCTGAGTTTTGGAAGAGTACCTTCGGTATGAGACAGGCAAGGAGGTTTTTTTATGCTATCCCCGGTAGATCAGAAGACTATTGCTGCTCGATGAGAACGAGCCCATGGTACTAACGGGTCTATTTGCCGGGCATTGTGGTCTTAGACTCTTTTTTTCTCGGTCACTTCTCTAGTAAGCATATTGGCTTTCCACAAAGCATCCATTGCTTTGTTTCAGTTTCTTTAATCAATTTGATCTTTCAAGCTAAGAAGATGATTATCCACTGTAGTTCCCTCCATATGATTTTGAGTAGTGGTCAAGATGCTTTTGCATTCTAATTTTTTCGCAGTAGGTGACGTATCTTCCTGATCATTCGTCTGATGTTTGTCATCATCGCCAAAGGGAATCGGGAAGGTCAAGGGTGCTTCTGCTTTACTCTTTTAAATGGAGTTGTCTGGAGGGAAGTTTAAGTTTCTTTATAAAACATTCGAAACCACAATTAAATTTTTCTTCATCATGTCCTCTGCTGTGGCTCGAACCTGGACCGTTTGTGTTGTTATGCGTGCGCTGCGTAGGTTCTGCACGACTAATGTGGGGACATCTAAGCACGTACTTTGTGAGTACCCAGCTTTTTCGGCCCAGAGGGTAAGATTCCTGGGAGATGTTGTGATGTGATGATGTCTGATGTGATAAACTTATGGTGATGCACAATAGTCCTTTGTATTGCGGTTCGCCAACCACTTGAAATTGCCGAAATGAAGAACATAAACAGCGAAATACGAAGAAGAAAATTGGACTGGATTAGGCACACCTCACGTCGGTTGGGTGATAACATCTGAAAAAGAGCCCCAACGTATAACTCTCATGGTTGCAGAGGACGAGAAAGACAAAGAAACTCCTGGCGCCTTGCATGAAATCCACAATTTGCCAAATTACTGAGACAGTAAGAATTGTAAACTATTAGAGTTGAAGAAGATTGCAGATAGACGCTCCAGATACATATAAAATTCTTATCGAGAGACTATGACGACCATGCAGTAGCTCGAAAACTATTTTCATGCAAGGCTTATGGTATTTTTATTATGTTTTTTAAGCAAACCTTCATATCTTTTATTTTACAACTTCAAAAGAGATCCATGATGCTGCAGTCTTTGGAAAATGGAGATCTTTTAGACCAGAATACTAGGCAATGGTGATCAAAATAGGGACTTTAAAAGAGTCCCTTAGTCTCAACAATGCGATCTCTGGTAAGAATAAGCATCAAGTCTGAAATACATTCCATAAGTGCTAACAAGGAAAAAGTGTAGAGTCAACATAGGCAGGATAGATTAGAACAAATAAAATAGCGGACATTCTGGTATAACAAACTGACCTCTGATCACTTTCACAAAGAACACAACACGATTTCACACAGAACGGTATGGGACATCAAAACGATTGAAAAGACGAAAAAAAGACTGTTAAAATATACATCCAAGATCATTCACCTCATCGATCTCTGATAAGAGCCTTAGATTTTCATTTTATTTTTGCTCTGCCTAAAACTTACTTGTATTGTACACCAGCAGTGCCAACCAGGGAAATTCATCCAATTCGGCTATTTCGCCGCCATAAATACGATGTGTCACCTGCTTGCCACACTCGTTCAACAAATTAAAACCTTCAATAGGTTCCACTGTTTGTATGCGTCTCTTTAGTTTTTTCTTTTTGAAACGCGCCGTGGCATCTTGAAAACGTCTATATTCGAATTTTGAAAATTGTATACTCGGAAAACGATAATCCTGACCGTTGGCAGTGCAACAGACCAATGGTTCTAGGCTACGCGCACGCTCATCATACGATATATTTGAAACACATTGAACCTTTTTTAGAAAATTCACTTTTTCCGCTGGTAAATTTGTGGAGTTTCGTACTTGTAAGTATGCCGGACACTGACTCACTTCTAGGCATATGCCCAGTTTATCTTCGTTGGGTATTTCACATGGTATATCCGTTGATTTTTCTTCACTTTCGCGACTATGTATCGAAAACGATGATGAATTTTGTTCTTCATTTTCATCAGAATTATGAACTTTGTGGTGACAATGGCACGTGATAACTAAATTTATAATGATGAGAATTATAATTAACGAGCAACTTTTAAACATGGCTTGTAAGCAATTTTGAATAGACGTTTATTTATTCTTTCGATTAAAAATTGTTATCAACAAAACCGTTATTTGCCAAATAAAAGATCATTGAAGTAAGTGTTCGTTAACGGAACACTTGTATTTAATTTATTTTTTTTTTTTTCAGGCGTGTTTTTATATTTTTCATTTATTTCTGCGGCAAATCAAAACAATTGAATTGAAATTTTTTTAAATGCAAAACAGACGCGAAACACCAATTTTTTACCGTCGAAACAACATATCGCTTTAACGTACCGCTGAACTATGATAATCACGACGACGACGCTTTGGCCTGAAAACCAAACGATAGCAGCAGTTGTTTGCTGCTATAAAACAGCTGTTAGTCCCACGCGAACAATTTGGCCAAGAAAATAATGATTTAATTTTGAATATCAAACAATTAAAAACGAGATACCAAATCTCAAAACACTTGCTCTCTCATTTGCCGAATTACTCGCAGACAAAAACACTCTCAATTTCAAAAGACATTCAAGATCATCTTGTCTCGTTGTTGGTCTACAGACAACCAGTAAACCACCAGCCAAGCCAGCCAAGTTAAATGAAACGAAATTGAAAGCAAAACAAAAACCGAAATTAAAAGAAAAATAAAATCAAAACAAAAACACTAAAGTCTTATTTACTTACCTCTAATGATGGCTCTGACACCTTTTTGTCTACTTCGTATCGTGCCTCTCCTTGTTTCAGTTTCTCAGCAGCGTTATTCATGTACATAGTCAGGTGTTAAAAATGTAATCACGGAAAGAAACGAACAACATGTCTAAACGAGATCATGCTCATAATTTTCGTCTGATTATCGGCGGCGGTCATTTACACTTCGTTGCATATGAGAAACGGTAAATTATGCAATACTAGTTTTATTGCTTCGTTTAACTGGGTATTCTTTGTATGTGTTAATCTTAATAGCAAAAGATAATGAGGGGAGTGGGCAGCGTTGCCGTTTTGATTTTTTTTTAACCAAAATTGGTATTTTTTTCTTTGATGTGTAGATGTGTACTTTTTTTCCATTTTGGTTACTTTTTTCACGAAGTAAAAAAATTTATTTGGTATTTTGTTGTGATTATGCTATGATCTTCCCATTCCCATTGGTAACATATGGATTTCGTTCCACCAGACTACATATATGTTTTGAGGCCAAGAATGAATCGAACCAATTTCTTATATTCTGTTCTAAAGTGAACGGTACTCCGATCGAAACAAATGTTAGTCTGACGGGCAATAGATGGATTATAAGGCGGCTGAAACAATTTTTTAAATAGTTTTAACTGATTTTGGAACATTTGGTCGAGAGTTGTCCTAAAAGATGTATTTTTCATCGCCAGAAATGAATGGATGCCGCTACAATTTTTTTCCAACTTGTATAACTTTTTGGGTTTGATAATAATCTTCATAAAGTAATGCCTCCAATTTATCAACTCCGAACATTTTTGCCTGACCTGGGAGGTCTTTCTTTCTCATGTCAAAATCATTACTTCTGAACTGCATAAATAATCTCTCGCACGTTGAAACCGGTTGAACATATTAAGTTTTGGCAATAAATCAAAACAAGAAAACTTTGTTGTTGTTCAGTGGCTAAGTGATATCAGACACATTTCACTTCAACGCTATTGTTTGCTTCGGGTATTTAGCAATTCATTAAGATATCTCTTAGAACAGGCTATTGAGCTAAAATTACCAGAAATAAATTTTAAAGCCCCTAAAGTAAGCATATGAACGAAATATATTTTCTATTGTGCGATGTTTGTTAAAATATTTAGAAGAATTAGGAGAATATGCCTCATCAATTGTTGTATCACATTTTTTTACCAGTCTATATTCAGTCAAATCTACTATAAATTCCATATATAAAATGATATTTTTGTGTTTTTTGTATTAAAATTATGATTTAAAATTTTGGTTATTTTTTGGTTACATTTTTGGTGAATTTTGGTCACAAAAAAATCGAAGTTGTGGCAACGCTGGCTGTGGGTAACTCATACATGCGACATAGAGTTTAGCAACAGTAAACAAAAACAAATTCAGTTTTACTTTCGTTTGAACTACAATGTTAAGTAATTTTAAAAGTTAAGAGCATACTTCAGGGAGCAGTAAAAAATAATAAACGAAGCAGTTTAACAGTAGTTTGCACCGACATGATTACATACATGGTGAATTTGTCAAGTGGAACAAATCTTGGCTACGTTAGATAAGATTATAATCGGCAACCGATCGGAACATCAGCTCACTTAGGCCAAATAGACCTATTCTGACGCCGCACTAGGCAAAGATTACCACGTACCCACTAGGTCCAAGATGGCTTCGATCACAAAACAATCGATACAACCTGCAGGGACTTCTTGGCTAATTCCAGGAACAGCATTATCTACCCAAAGTTTTCCCTCAAGAAGAATAGCCGATATCATATATGGAGCGACAGAGAAGTAAACTAATAACACGCCAGTTAAATGATATTTTGACTAAGCTATCATTAGTGGTTTATGCAATCACATGGTTAATATGTATAATTGGAATTGTAAGCATTACTATAATTATCATCTTTCTGACCAGGCCAAAGACACTGCGACCCTTCCAGTCTATAATTTGTTCAGCAGACCTGCTGCCTTCTTAATGAACACCAGCGGATCTGAAATCATATTGGTGGGTATGACTCCCTATGAAACCCTATGTCTCTCTAAACATTTCCATCTAGACCTGTTAAAAACTCCACCTTAACACAATGTGTTCCGCCGTCTCTGATACCTGTGAACACAGTCTACAAACAGTCATATTTGTGACCGCCATCCTCTTCAGTTGCGCTCTCAGTCCACAATGTTTAGAAAAAAATTCCGTAAGGAATTTCAAGTCCAGCCTGCCATACTTGAATACCTCAGAGCGAAGCCCAAATTGCTGACTGATCGCCGGCCTAGAGTGGCGAAGTCCCCTTTAAGCATTCCAGTGTTCCAAGCATCTGCCAATTTCCTAAGTCGTGATTAGATTGAGGATGGTAGTAAGTGTTGCTGCACAGTAAAGTTCCGGACCAATATACGGGATTTGTAAACAAGGAAATAGTATAGATTCTACAGCTGTAATTGTGTTGTAGTACCATTTATCGTATTTATCCGAAAAATAATTAGAAAAAGATGTAAGAAATTTTCTTTTACTCATCCTTGGCGATCTAAATCTATAATGATCGATCGAAGACAGTGCCAGTGTTGTACACGTGGAACGCTGGTTGTCTAATATTACACTTGCAGGATGTGGAGGATACCCTGGCCTTCTCTGGCAATGGCAAGTACCATAGGAAAGATTTTAGGAAAGAGTCGATTATGCTTCTGGCAAATATAATTTCTGGGCACTGTATGATTGGACGTATGTCAAAGTGCATAGATTAGCAATCTTATGGCTACAGTAGGAGCTGTCAAGAGGAAGAGAAATCGATACAACACCTTCTTGTGCCCCTCTCTACGGCAGCTTATACTAAGACATCATGGTTCACGTTTCATTCATGATCTGAACTGTCTCAAGGATATAGTCAAGAATCTGGTCAATTTTGTCAGGGGTACCGCTTGAATATTGCAAATACTACGTGTAGCGTACATTCAGAGTTAAAGAGGGCTTTACGCGATCTTTCTTATGTCTGACTTTGTGTCGTTGATAAGATTTTGGGTTCATTCTTGAAGGCATTATAATAGGCCTACGCCATGTTACCAAAGCTAACATAATTTAATCTGTATCCATTGTTAACCAATTCTAGTCTTCAAAACTTTTTGCTTTATGAAATCGCTGATGGTGGGACTGTAAATCTGTCAAAAATTAAAGACATGACAGATTGCAAAAACTGGATAGGAATTACCCTTCAAGCATGGTTAATGAAGTAATTGCACAAATCTTGAATGATCAAGACTTAACTTGCCTTTTTATGAGCTTTAATTTCGACAAATTTAATCACTATGTGATTTGGAGCCCTCTGTCATGTAGGTAGAGCCCTCAGAAACTCTTACAACTTATTGAGGGTTTATATCGAAATGCAACCTGCAGAATTAAACATGAAATATTGTTGAGTAGAATTGTGGAGGTTAAAACTAGTGTTCGACAAGGTTGTGTTCTATCACCATTGCTATTTGATATAGTTTTGGACATGATCCTTGAAAAAGCTCTCCATAACGGAAATGGGATAACGTGGTGTTTGCAGGGGTGCCTAAACGATGGTTATTACGCTTATGATATTTGTATTTTGGTGGCTCACAGTTTCCAAGATCTTACATCAAATCTACGGAGTTTAACTCTCCGTATCAATGTTTCGTCCTAGGATCGATTTACAATTGCCACGAACGAATTATAATACATCGACGATGTTTGGTCGTCTCAAATCCATCTAGAGCTCGTCCTTGGTATGTCTGCTTACGACAATTGCATTCTTTAATGCGAATATAAAATCCATCATTCTGTACGGTTGCGAAGCCTGGAACGCTGCGATACGTGATATGGGAAAGGTGCAAGTGTTCGTGCGCCGTTGTCTTCGCAAGATCTTTAGCATATTCTGAAAGAAGACTATTTAACCATATGCTCTAGCGAAGGGCAGGTCAACAGCACCTTTTGAATGAAATAAGGAGATGTAAATGGTACTGGATCGGACACACCATACATAGAAGACCACCTAACGAAATTACCAGAATTGCCATAGACTGCAACCTGCGAGGAGACAGAAGAAGGATAATATCCTTCTCACACATGGAGAAGACAGAATGATGGGGAAGTAAATACCATCAGAAAGTGTTGGAGTGAAGTGAAGGCAATGGCACAAAATAGAGAATTGTTCAAGAAATTTATCGAGGCCATATGCTTCTTGTAGGAACGACTGGAAATTATTACCAAAAACTTGTGATGATCACATTAGCGATCGATAGAGCAGGGATCACCTATTTATCTAGAGTTTATACACATTAAGAAAACTTTTAATATGAAATGACTCCGCCTCTGCTTTTTAACCGCGCACTAGACATAATAGCACCGGAATTACATAGGGTCTTTAGGGTTAGTCTATCGATTTTGCTGATGACATCTGATTACTCAACCACACTTATGTCTGTTGGTAGTTCAAAAATTTGCTTGATAAGTTGTCATAACTATATATCGGATAAAAAAGGAGCTTCTGAAACAGATTTCTCAGCTGAATAAATAAAAACCAACGAGAATTTATCCGACTCAACGACTTATCAGGTGGTGTGGCGTAGTGGTTAGAGCACATGCATAACAACACAGGAGGACGTGACGAAAAAATTGAATTGTGGTTTCGAATGTTTAATAAAGACGCTTCAGCTTCCCTCCAGACAACTCCATCTACAAAATAATGAAACCTCCCTGACCTTCCAGCTTACCTCTGGCGTTGATGACAAACATCAGAAGAATGATCATTAAAAAACTCCACCTAGTGGGGAAAAATTACAATGCTAAAGTAAAGACCACCACCAATTAGCATGGATATTCACCACTGCATAATGCATATTGAGGGAGCTACAGTGGATTAAGCATCTACTTGGCTTAAAAAATCAACTTGGTTAAAGAAACTGAAACAAGGAAATAGATGCTTTGAGGGAAAGACAATATGCTTCGTAGAGGAGTGACAGATGAAAAAAAAACGTCTTATCAGACTTAAATTAAGAAGACAATTTTTTAGCATTGAGATACTTCTTCTTTTTCTGATTTATTAGAAAAGTTTTTATATCTTAAATATATAACCTTAAGAACTATATGATTATGTATGTGTGTATAAAAGTCATGCCTTAATGAGTAACAATTCAGTGCTTGAAATTTTTACTGTAAAATGGCTTAAAACTAAATAATTATTTAATCAGTTTTTGTACTCAATAAATATAAATTTGCATTCTAATTGCGCAATTTCTTATTAATCCACTGACTATAACTGCTAACACGAGCATATACACCAGGCCAATCCTTATAACCGCAACGACGGCCAAACGAAACAATACCCTCTAATACCCAGACACCATTACGATAATGCATGAGTGGCGCACCCGAATCACCACGACAACTGTCTTTATTGAGAGCACCACCAGCACACATGTGTGTAGACTCAATTTGCAAACCCAACTTGCCGTATTGCTGTTTGCAAAGCTTTTGATCCATTAAAGCCACATTCACCTTTTGCTTAATGGGACTACTCGAATCGAATTCTGTAGAACCCCAACCGGCTACTGTTAGTTTGGTGTCTGATTTTAGATTAAACGCATCCAATACTTGGGGTAAACATATGGGTCTAACGGATTTCGAATAGCGTACATTGTTTTCTAGCCTGAGCAGGGCAATATCATGTACGGGCGTCTTTTGGGCTTTGTAATTTTCATGAACAATTTGCTCTTCTATACGCCAGCGTTGATCATCTCCACCAAATATATTTGTTTTGGTATAGTCCCTTAAGCCTAAACGTGCAGCAATTCTAAATAGAAAGAAAATATGTACTCGTATAAGATTTGTAAGTAAAAAAAAAGATATATACGAGTAAAACCTACAATTCCCCTTTTTGATTCAATATTGGTCCAACGACACAATGAGCTGCAGTCAATATATAACGTGAGTTAATTAAGGAACCAGCACAGACAGCTTCTTGTGTGGGATCTGAAAAAGCAATAAGACCAGATTTTTTTAATACTTCTAGTTTATAACCAGTATTATGGTTTATAACAGCACTTACCCGTTTTTGTATATTCCAAAAATGCCATCCAGGGAAATTCATTAAGTTCCGCATCCCGACCACCATATATACGATTGTCAATAAACTCACCACCACAGGTGGGAGGTTCGGGCAACAGCAATGATTTGGTTCGGCCCACTGATTCACTCTGACCGCTTATTGTGGATGTAAGGAAATTCCCTCTAAATATTTGACTCAACAATGATCCCTCGCTAACACTTAATTCTGGCTGTTCACTGACTATAATCACATTATGCTGGCGAGATTCCCTGACAAAACCCGTATCACTAGAACAACATACATATGGAGTTGTACCAAAACCACCGCCACATCGTGAAGCCTCTATAAAATCACGTTCACTCAGCAACAACACTTGACAGTCATGGATTGCCACACAAGTGCCAGGTCTTTTGTTGGGATTTTCACAGCGTCTGCTGTTGTAATCTTCACAACATACATAAATGATGGTTAGACAAGTAAAGAAGGAAGAAAAAAAAAGAATAAAAATAAATTATTGCAGTTATGCGTTTGGTTTCCTTAAGATTCTGGTATTATTTATGTTGGCATATGATTAAAGAAGACATGTTCTTGGGGAAACCCCCATTCAGGAAGTCCAAAGTGCGTTCGTTAATTATGGTGATGGTTGTTGTTGTTTGTTTTTTAGAGCACATTGTTATAATAATGTTATTAATTGTTGTTTTTTTTGCGGTTTTTGTTTAAAGAAAATTGCTTTATTTTTATGGTTTTAAATGTTTTAAGTCTTGCGGTTTTGGTTTGTTGGCATTTTTTTATTATAAAAAAAAATATTTTTTTTAACAAAGACGACAAAAGATGTTTAAGAACAAAATCCAAAACTAGTTATTTTTGTTTTTTGTCTTAAAACCATTTTTATTTCGTGGTAGCATTCAGTGTTTAAAATTATTCGATTATGAAGAAGCGACTTCTTCAAGAAACTGTGCACATATATTTCCATAGAAATTATGCTTTGATTCTCCCGAATTATCGCTATGTTGCGAAAGAAGGCTGAAAGAGTCTCGGCCAAAAGTAACAATGTTGAGGTAGGAGTTTTTTACCCCATAAACCAGAAAATTTATGTCAGCGCAGAGAGAATGATTCTGGCAAAATAAATGCAACTTTGGTCTCAGTAAACAATTTAAGTACTGAGTAGCTTAGTTATATATCGCACTTATCGGAGCTGTGCTTCTTTATGGCGGCGAAATATAGGAAGTTGGCAAAGCGGATAAAAGGAAGATCATTTGATCTATTGAGCCATCTGCGAAAACGGAAAACATAGCTAACAAAGAAACCTTATACTGTATACTAGCATATTCGGACCAAGTCAGGGTTTTCCAGAGAAGATTGTAAATCTGGTCAGCGAACTGTAAAACAATACTATCTTCCCTGTTCGCTTCAGTGGTAATGAGAAGCCCTCCCTTCCCTTTACCCTGGCGTAAAACAGAGATGTGTTTTGTGTCCAACACTCTCTTATCTTATTAGATTTGGTGATGCAGCAGACGAATGTGTAAAGTCCCCTCTGGTATTCGTTGGAACTTAACTTACCGACTAAGGGATATTGATTACGCGAATGGAATTTGCCTTATCGCACACTGCCATTATAACATGCAGGATATACAAAACGTAGGCCCACATCAATGCGTTACACGCCCTGTACAGACGATTGTCAGATTTAACTATATTGTCAGACCTGGCAATTTGCTGGAAACGGCCAGACAATTGGGTAATTGCAACTACAATGTATATTGTCAGTTCACAGGATTGCAAGATATTTTTCAGAAAATCTGGCAATCTGGCAATTTTTCTGACAATGATGCCGTTGTCATATGTTAAAAATTCAGTCATCTGGCAATTTGACAATGTTTTTTCTAACCGTGTTGAAATACAAAAAATATAAGTTCACACGGTTGTAAGAATCGTCTAAGCAGAATTTTAAGATTTATACACATAAACCGAAACTAAAGCGAATCGGTTCTACAAAATACGGCCTCTTGATCTTGAAATAAATTCATTTTACGATTTTGGTAGCACTGTGATTATAGACGGCCTATCAGATAAGGACATCAATGAATGAATTAATAAGGCCCGTTCAGCTTTCCTATCGCTCTATTAAAACTGAAAAGCAGAGAACCCATCCATGGCTACAAAAATTCGGATTTTAATAGTAGCGTTACAAGCGTGTTTATTTCAGATTCATCGTATATTCCATGGCTCTATTGGGTCAACGATGAAAAACTTTTTAATTTGACAAACCTCCATACCACTGAATATGAAATTAAAAAACCAACTAAAACTGGATATGATACACACTAAGAAAATCGCCGGAAGAAATTTCCCGTGATGTCTTAGAATGGAATCGGCAGCGGCAATGAAGACCAAGCCGCCAACATTCTAGCTGAAGAAGAATAACAAAGAGAGAAAATTAAGAATTTGAAACGTTTTATTAAAGAGTTTACTTAAGCAAAATGATCAAATAATGGGAAAAAGGCTATTTTGGAGTCTAAGCAAATACTTTAGTTAGAAAGGCATTAAATAACAAATACCAAGTAAAACCTTCGCTGGCTGAACCAAGTAGAGGAGGATGAGAAAATACTTTGTATTATAAACTGAAGTCAACAGCAAACACAAAACCGTAGTGCTTGGAAATCACTTATTACGAATATAGTAGACGTCACTGAGTTATATGAATTCTAGGCTCATCTGGCTGATGATAAATAAGGAAAATGAATCTATTTCTATAAAACTTAAACTTAAACGATAAAAATACTGTCTCTAGTACCTTTAAATTTGGGATAGGCCGAGAAATGTACCAAAAAATTTTTTTTTTCGTTTTTTTGTTTTTAGTCTACACTTTAAGACATAGCTATACTCAATTGTGTACCGTGACCTTTAATGGGTTAACAAAAAACGATAACAGTTTTATGATATTAAATTGAATCATATGATAGAGAAAGTTGACAAAAGTTATTACAAACTTGTTTATTGTTTCAAAAAAAAATAAAATAAAAATAAAAAAATCATTTATAATTTTATTGTCTTGAAGGTAACAGGTTTACAAAGCTTCAAATAATAAAATTAACAATAAAGGATTAATGGTTTTTACAACATACTTGTATAATAAAGGTCAAAATATATATAAAAAAAACTGAATTAAGTGTATAAATTTAAAGCCTCTCATTTCCATAACTATTCTTATAAATAAAAGCTAAAGTTCAAATTGCACTTTACTCTACTAATCTATTCTCTATGTTCTATACTATTGTTAAATTACGATTCTACCATATTTGAAACGGTCAAGTCAAAACCAAATAAAAAATTCTATAGTTTTACACAAGATCATAACTAACTACTGTCGACCGCTCCGAAATGCACAAGCAATGCAGGTATTTTATGCCTTAAACAATATCTGGTTTTTCAAACAGATTTAACGTAACACCAAAATATATAGGGTCCGTCATCTAACGTTTTTTTTTCAACTAGTGCTTATTTCGTCAATGGTAACACTTAGCTCATGTCTGATTTGACAGATAATTAGTTTTATCCTTCCGCTGAACGAATATGGTTGTGTATACGCTTCGCTAAGTGGGCCTGCGATCGACTTACAGAAGATGCCGATTTTGCCAAAAAAAAAAATCATCTTTTCAGATTAAGTTCATTCTTATCTTGGCGGGTATGTAAACAAGCAAAATTGTCGCATTCGGAGCACAGAAAACACGCACGCATACATTGAAAAGCCGATACACCCAACACGAGTCACTTTTTGGTGCGGATTTTGATCCAGAGGCATAATTGGGCCATTTTTCTTCGAAAATGAGCAAGGAGTGGCCGTTACAGTCAATGGCGATCGTTATCGGGCCAAGTTGAACGAATTTTTGTTCATAAAAATTGAAGAGGAGGATATTAGCAGCATTTGGTTTCAACAAGACGGCGCTACGTGCCACACAGCCGAAGCTACACTCGATGTTTTGCGCCTTGTTTTTCTGTTTTTGTAGATCGCATTATCAGCCTCGGAGATGCGATTTGACACCGTTAGACTATTATTTGTGGAGTGCCGTCAAAGATAAGTGTTACGCCAATAAGCCAGAGACAATTGACGCTTTAAAGGACAATATTCGTGAAGCCATTGGTGAAATACAGCTGCACACAATCGATTATGTGCTTAAAAATTGGACCGATCGTGTAGGCTACTGCATGGCCAGTCGAGGCAGCCATTTGAATGAATTGTTTTTCATTAATAACCGGAAGGATTGTATTTTCAAATAAAAAAAGAAATTTGAGAAAATATTCAGTAGTTTTTTTTATAGCATTTTCAAAAAAAAATTTTTTTTTGGCGGACCCTTTATGTACATTTTCAACTCGAAAGTGTATTTAATTTCTATAAGAATATTTAAATATCTTTTGAAATATATTTTTTTTATAAAATCAAAAAATTCCTATACGCTTTCACTGGTTTTTACTAATGGATTGGAGTGTCTACCACAAATCGCTGTTTTAATTATTTTGTTCACTTGTTTTTAAATTTTGCGGTTAAAATTGTTTTTTTTTTTTTTGTCTTCTTTTGTAATAGATGATCATTATAAAAATTTATTTTGTTTTTAATTAATTTGTGGTTTTGTGACACTCTTAAAATTTAATCAAATTGATGCTTAAAATGTACACAAATTAAAAATAAAACAGAAATTTCTTAGAGTTCTTCCAGACAGTGTTAAAGAAAGTCTCTGATAAAAAGTACAATAACGACTCTTTTGCGCTAAATTATCGTATGTTCGAAAAAACAAATTTTATATCAGATTGTTTTTTATAAAATTCTTTGCTTTGGCTATTTACATCAATGTCAAATTTCGAACATATCTTTTAAGGAAAAGCTTCAGTATTCCGAAATAAAAGGTTTTTTTGCACCAAAAAGCACGATATTTTTGCCCACAAAGCTTTGTAAGTGCGTTTGTTAGGGCCAGGCATTTACGATAATTTAATAAGGCTATTATTTATTTTAGATATATTTGTGTAAATATTAAGCCAACTAAACACTTTATATCTAATTCAATAGTTCTTGAAAGGATGAACAGGGAGTGGAAGTCTATACCAACAATAAATGAGCTAAGCCCATCATATCTACGGCACATCATGAGACACTCGAAGTGTTGGCCACTACATAGTATTATTCGAGGAAATGTTGAACGAAGATAATATCGAACCATAACCGCCAAAAAGGCGTAAGCGACAAAAAACAAATTTTTCAGGAAAAGGTTTTTTTTTCAATATTTTTTGTTCTAGACTAGTACATAAGACTCTTCTGTTCTGCATAAACATGGAGTGGAAGTCTATACCAACAATAAATGAACTAAGCCTATCATATCTACGGCACATCATGAGACACTCGAAGTGTTGGCCACTACATAGTATTATTCGAGGAAATATTGAACGAAGATAATATCGAACCATAACCGCTAAAAAACGTAAGCGACAAAAAACAAATTTTTCAGGAAAAGGTTTTTTTTTCAATATTTTTTGTTCTAGACTAGTACATAAGACTCTTCTGTTTTTGCTGTAAAATAAACATGGAGTGGAAGTCTATACCAACAATAAATTAACTAAGCCCATCATATCTAAGGCACATCATGAGACACTCGAAGTGTTGGCCACTACATAGTATTATTCGAGGAAATATTGAACGAAGATAATATCGAACCATAACCGCCAAAAAGACGTAAGCGACAAAAAACTAATTTTTCAGGAGAAGGTTTTTTTTCCAATATTTTTTGTTCTAGACTAGTACATAAGACTCTTCTGTTTTTGCTGTAAAATAAACATGGAGTGGAAGTCTATACCAACAATAAATTAACTGAGCCCATCATATCTACGGCACATCATGAGACACTCGAAGTGTTGGCCACTACATAGTATTATTCGAGGAAATATTGAACGAAGATAATATCGAACCATAACCGCCAAAAAGACGTAAGCGACTAAAAACTAATTTTTCAGGAGAAGGTTTTTTTTCCAATATTTTTTGTTCTAGACTAGTACATAAGACTCTTCTGTTTTTGCTGTAAAATCACAAAGGTACATTTTCGAAGTACAAAATTTTGTATGCTGGTGGGAATGATCGAATACTATCGATTTTTATCAAAAAACGAAAATCGATAATCATGTCGCTTACGTCTTTTTGACGGTTATGGCTCGATATAGAGGAAGAGAGGAAACTACATGGCTTAATATCATACTCACGTGTCTTGGAAATGGTCAGAATCAGAGGTTATTTTGCAGAAATATTGGGAAGGATATCAAAATATAGTTGTATTGGTTCCTGATATTCGAAAAACGAATACGCAAATAATTAAGAAGATAATACGCATATTTGCTAGAGCAAAACAGGATAATTTTTTCCAGAATAAAACTACATTTTCATTCGTACGATATCTTATTTGCACCATATATTTGTAAGGCACATACGATAATTTAGTTCACAAGAAAAACGAAAATGACACATACGATAAAATTAGTAATGTCTATTTAAGTATAGCAAATATCGACATAATGTTTGTGGCTTTGGAATACATTTGAATCAAAAAGTCAGTTTCGTAAAATATGTAACATACGATAATTTCGCGCAAAACAATCGATATATTCGTAACGGAAATTTTTAACTAATTTTTTAAAATAAAATTAATTTTTTTTAACGAATACATTTGGCTTTGGAATACATTTGCATCAAAAAGTCAAATTTGTAAAATATGTAACATACGATAATTTGGCGCAAAAGAATCGATATATTCGTAACAGAAATTTTTAACTAATTTTTTAAATAAAATTAATTATATTTTTTTAACGAAATAAAAATAGACAAATGATCAGTTTGAAAAACGTTATTATTTTACTAAAGCTACGGTCACATTTGTCAAGTATATGACGAAAAAAACGTGACCACTATTTTCTAGAAATATTTGAAGTTTCATTATTTATTTTTTTAAATGAAATAATTTAAAAATCTAAAAATCTTTTATTACTATTATTTGTTTTTAAATAATTTTTTAAGAAACGCTGACATAAAAGCAAATGTTTCCATAAAATGTTTCTATAAAATTGTGGTTACGTTTTTTTCGTCAAATATTTGACAAATGTGACCGTAGCTTAAGTTATTATTATAGGATTTGCGTATGGAATTAGTTCATTGCACCTAATTGCGTCATTAATTGATTTAAAATTCTTTTTAAATTTTTCCAAAAGTTTCAGAATTTATATTGAACGTTAAACAATCTATATAATTTTTAAACTGTGTATGTAGATACATGTCTGTATATTACAATATATATATGATTCAACATATGATTTATTTTAATTATAAGCCGGTGGCTTATTTGAGCGACATTCTCACTATGATATTTGCAGCAATGAATTATTCTCACAATATCATTCTCAAGTCGAAATTTGTTTTAAATTATCTTCACTGAAAAATTTAATTCATGAATCCTCGAAAGACGCAAACAAAAGATATTATGTGCGAAACATTCAATGTAATGACAATATACCAAAAAAAAGGATAGAGCTAAGCGACATTGTCTGTTATGAGCCGTCTACTTACTGTAATTTAGTGACACTGTCTGTTATGAGTCGGCTACATGAAGAACGATGCAGGATTTTGTCTGTTGACAAAATCAACTTCTATGTGGTTTACCATATTTAACGTAAAAACGATCTTCTTTGGTGTCACACATGACTTTTTAAAGTAAGTGTTCAAATTGTCATAGATAACAGAAGTTACAAGTGAGTCCTAAAAGACAAAATCATCAAAAATCATTGTGCTTTATTCGTCAACGTGAATACGTAACAGACAAAATTTTGTGTCGTTCAGCCTGTGGCCAACTCATAACAGACACTGTGGCTAAGCTTCAGCATTTAGTCGACTCATAATAATATCGTTTAATTTCAGCTTTTTTTAGTATGGTGACATCACAATGAATTTTTCATAAATAATTCTCTTTGTTTGTGTCGTTGTCAAGAGGATTAATCAATGAATTTTTTCATTTACAATAATTTCATACAAATTTCGATGTGATACCGATATTATGACAATGATTTATCGATGAAAATATCATAGTGAAAATGTTGCTCAAATACGCCACCGGGAATGTATTACTGGAACAAATTTCGATTTCATTCGAAAAACTACTTATATGTAAGGAGTTTTTCAAAACAGATGTTTTTTCGCAGGCAACTTATGTACAGTTAGAGACACAAGTATTCGTACACCAGAAATATTTAATAGTATTCGTAACACACATTTGAAAAATGTATTTCAATACATGATATATCTTCTATTATTTATCAAAAAATCGAATACTGTTGAAATCTTTTGAAACATAAAATTGGTACAAAAAACTCACGCGCCAGGAATGATCTTTAACCAGTTTCGGTGGAAGCTTAGAACTAAAGATTTCGAAATTTTATAAATAATATATTGCAATCGATGCCTAAAAGACTGTGCACAAGGAGTGCTTTTATAATAAAAAATAAAAAAGAATAAAGTTTGCGAATACTTCTGTTCCGCTGAGTTTTGCTGGTTTTCTTCTTGATGAAATAATGTATCGAATGTAATATGTATTTATTAATATATAATTTAATAGATAATCATCATTATCATCATCATATCTACGACGCACTATTGCAAGACACTGCAACTCACGAAATCTACTGTCCCTCTTCTGGAATATAGTTTGTTCAGCAGATCTGCTGCCTTCCTAATAAACACCAGCATGGTGGATAAGTCACCCAGTGAGACCCTCTGTCTACTTAAACATTAAATTAATTAATATTCTTGTCCATAACTGTAGGTAGTTTGAATATACTTTCGGGTAATTAAACGGCTCTTAATGCCTTTTAGTCTTCTATGATCACCTCGAAATTGGTAAGCAGGTGCCTAGACTTCTTAACGCGTTAGGAAACTATAACACCGTTATATTGAGTTGGATTGCTGGATATGAGGGTAATGATATGGCAGACTATCTAGCGAAAGGAGGCTAGAACCATTCTGTCGACTCTCAAAAAGCCGCAGAAATTAAATCTTTAGGATCTAGTAGGAGGGGAATTTTGGTGCTCACTCACCTAATTTCATCGGCCAGCGTCATGTCAAATGGTTTCTAATTACTAACTGGTGAAACTAAACTATCATTACTGCCTACCCTAAGTAGAGCATAATTAATATTTTGGTTTACAGGTCATTACAATCTGAGATACTAACAATGTCCATAACATTCCATGAAGGAATACGGGGTTTTTAGTCAATGAGCTGCACCTCATTTAAAGCAGCGTGCGGCAAACCAATATTAATGCATTTTACAATAGTGGTTGTAATTTGAGAGCTCTCACTCGGGTCATTTTGCACTGTATTTTTCCATTAGTTTTCTCTTTAGTACTCTTTGTTTATTTTTTGCTTATTTTTTGCCTCTGCATGTGAGTACGTACGTGTGAAAACAAAAGAGAAGAGCTGCTCTTTGCGGAAATCTGGTTTAAAGGGACATGCTGTTTAACGCCGGCTCCGAACGGCAAAAGCATTAGAGAAATATGCAATAGTAGTAATACTCATCACCAGTTACTTAGCTAATGTTATGGGTTGATTCCTTTTTCATATGATCTGGCCTGGGATTGAACGAAATAGGTCTCTCCGTCTGTCGGTTTTGTGAAAGTAAAACTGAGAATTCTGACCACATCTTTTTTGATTGTCCGGCACTTGGCAAACAGACATATATTCTCTTAAAATGAAAAGTTAATGTTATAGGCCTTACAGGCCAAGACTAGTTTATTTTTTATTTAGTTGAGTTCATAGATAAATAAATGAATAATAAATTCTTAAAAAGGCAACATTAATACAAGCAAATTAATGGCAATTTCTTTTCTGAGAAAAATGTTGCACTTTGTTGCCTTTTCTTTTTTATGTTCTTTTTTCAAAAATTTTAAACAAAGAAAGTGTGCTGTGTTTATCCCTAAATATGTTGCTTTTAAAAATCAGTGATATTTTTTTAATTTTTGACGATTTTTTGTTTTATGGCAAAGCACAATAGAAGTGCAACATTTTTTGTCAGAAAAACAAAATCGTCGTAAGTGTGAAACTTGGTTCCGATGACCTACGTATCGCTTATTTATTGCAACAGTGTCATAACCCAAAAAACAAAAGCTGATTTAAATTTAAATTTCCCATTACTTACGCTCCTATGCTCATAATTTTATACGAATCGCTAGGAATTGTTCACACAATATAGATCACAATGTTCCGCATATTTTAGAATACTTGACACTGTTGCAATAAATGAGCGATATGTGTAATTCTTAATCACATTATATTTAATCGAGTCATAATTGTTTTTTTTTTTTCATTATTAAAAGTGACGTAGGATATTAAATAATGTGTCTTTAGCCAATATAATAATCTTTCTTGTGTTTTAAACGCAATTTATTTGTATTAAAATCAACATAATTATCATTGTTCTCAATTAAATAATTAAATTTTAATATTTATTTTAAGCCCCCACAAGAAACAAGAAATGAAATAGAAATACATTAGAAACTTGTGTCCAAAATATGTGTTTAATAGCATAGCACACAGTTCAAGGTCGCTGCCGGCCACACGAATGCGGTAAATGTGCCACTTTTTTCCGGTGACAAGATGAACGTGATGATAAATATTGAAACAAATTGATTTAAATTATCGAATAAAATAAATTAAAATAATTAATTTGTTGTTTATCGTGAAGATTTATAATTTTATTTGAATTTTAAAACAGCAACAACAGCATTAATAAGATGTAAAAACCAACACAGAAAAATTTTTTAATGACTTCCGTTTTTTTTTCTTTTTTTTTAATTAAAAAAACTATGTCTGCAGTCTGTCTGTTAGAGTCTTGAGTCTTTCCAATGAGTTTGTTTAGTAATTTGGTTTGACTTACAATTTGTATTTACTACCGATTGTGTTTGCGCAGACGCCACAATTAAAATTAAAAAACCACTGATATACGAGTTAATTACTTTCATTTTAATACTTAATCGATACACAATAAAGGAACATTTAGTCACGTCAACTTATTTCTTTTGATTTATTTTTTTTCTTTTTCTATTTTTTTTGTTGTTGTTTTTTATTACAGACACTTTATTTAGCTTAATGTTAATACTTTTGTATTTTTTGTATTTTTTTTTTTTGGTATTTATATCATTATTTCTTTGTGTTTTTTTTTTTTTTTTGTATTTTAATTGAATTGTTAATTCATAACATTTATGTTTATTATCACTATTATTTTTTGTTTTTTTTTTTTTGTTAATTTTTTTCTTTAAAAATTTTTTATATATTGACCTTGCTAGTGGATATTTATATTTTATTTTATTTCTTAAACTTTATTTCATTCGTTTTTGGTTTTATTTTTTTATTTTATAAATTTTTCAAATTATTTGCATTTAAAATGAGCCGGTTTTTTTAGTTTTGTTACACTTCGCCGTTGTATAGTGTGTGCTAACCCGTTGATGCTTAAGATTAAACTGAAATTATCTTAAGAATGAAACAAGGCTTTTATATATAGTTTTCATACAAAATACCCGTACCACTCTCAACAACCTTATAATACAACCAATTATAATGCTACATATCATATAATAAGTATGTGTATTATAATAGCATTTGTGATCTCTTTATACAATAATATTCTGCCGGTATTTTGTGACCACAACTGGTGTACGTGTGAACGCATTCCGTTCTTATTCATTCATTAATTGTTTAAAAGCAAAATTAGAACAAAAAAAAAGCGAATAAGAAAAAAATCTTAAGAACCAGATGATGACTGTAGATTTCGCTTTGGTAAAGTACAAATATTTAAATTTATTAAGAATATTAGCAGTAATTAATAAAGAAAAAAACATATTCATGTTGATTTTTTTTAAAAAAGGAAATGCGTAATTTTACTGGGATTTTGTAAATTTTCTTTAAAAGAAGAAACTTTCCATTCCCATGAAGAAATTTAAAAATGTAATCAAACTGTCACCTAATGAGTCTTTAAGGGTTATTAATGTATACAAGGAAATTTATTTTAAATTGAGATAAACATTTTTTTAATATCAAAAAAATTAAAAAGCAATATATGAGCAATGCCTGCCCAAACTCTAAAGCAACAAACGAAAATTGTTGCCCGTGCAACGTTAAAGCCTAAACCGATAATTTTTCAATTCATGCAAATTCGCCGGAAATTGCTTTAAGTTTAACTTCTAAATAATTTCCCGTTTTTTTTTCTACGAAAAATCTGTTCACTTCAATAGCTTATAATCGGTCTTAGTCTGAGACCAGTAAAGGTTGGACTACTTGTTTTTCCATCTAATCAGCGTTCGTTCTTTCTTAAATAAATCACATAAAAGCGCCAAGTATCTCTATTAATTATTAAAAATTAGCAAAATTTGTTCATTTTTTAACACAGACTAGTACTACGAATTCGTTGACTGTTAGACTTAACTGGTTTAACTCGATTGAACTGAAAGAAGACACAGGGAGCCAAAGCAGCTGAATTCGGTTGGCTGTTGGATGCTATTTATTGCATTTTTCGTCAAAGAATTTCGAATAATGATGGCATTGTGCGACTGTGCGTTATCATGGTGCCCACTATTTTGATCTCTTTCGGTAAATTGCTTCATGCAAACGTCTCATAACGACCAAATAATACTCTTTTTTTACTGTCTGGCCTTCTGGTAAAAATTAATGATGCACTACACCGTTGTAATCCATGACAACCGCCAGCACTTCCTTAATTTTTGACTGAAAACGATGTGGTTTTTTTGGTCTCGACTCGTTTGGTGAACGCCATTCATTTGCCTGATATCTGGATTGCGTTCTCTCCTTTTGACTAATGTGGGATTGGATTTATGTCTTTTGAGACCTCAACACGGTCAAAATTGTAAAAAAACACACATCGAGTTGGATGTATTCTTGGCTACGAAGCTTTTGACAATGTCAAGCTATGACGCTAAGATTTAGCGGAAATATCAACAGATGTACCAACTTAGCAAAAAAATAAACTCATATCAGAACGATGAGACCGCCACCCGTGGGTTACTTCGGAAATTTTCGATCAACGTAGTTGTGCTATATTCATCATTTTATAACTCGAGAACCACTAAACCGATTTACAAGCCAGTGCATGAGTTGGAAAGATGTTTTTTCACTGATGGTTCTGTTCAGTTGGGCGTTGCCACTCTCATAAAAATTTTTATTTATACGTCTATATCTTTAAAACAGTAATATTAAGAATTTTTAAATTTGGCACAAATAACTTTGTGGTCAATACAAATCACTTGGTAGTCAGTCCACATCATCAATCGAAATATGGACGAAATCGAATAAGTGGGCGTGACACATCCCATACAAAGTAAATATTGAGTTTTGTACTTTATCTAGAGAACGGTTAAAATGGCAATTTCTGAACTTGGTGTGCCTAGCTTGACTTGTTAAATAATTTCGTAATTCTAATTAAATAATTCTTTCGTAAGCTTAGCTTTGATATCCGCTAATGTTTCAGTTTGGCTCCCTACGATGCACAACCTATCATACAGATTCCATTTTATGCCTTCCTGTATTGCCGGAGCCATTCAATCCAGGGCAATGTTAAATAGAATTTAAAATACAATCTCGTCCGACTGTTATTAGCTTTTGAACTTTCTCTCATGCATACTTTGCAGCAGTTTGCTTGATAGTAAAAGCTCGAATTTGAGTTACACTCTTGTATATTAAAGCTTTTTACATAACTTTGTGATCACATGTATAATGATGACCGCTATTTGACGAACTGTTCAGTTATGACTTGTTGAAAATTCTGTTTACCAAGTGAATATCTGTCAGTTATAAATGTCTTTTGAGAATTAAAAAAAAATTTTAGGAAGGCACGTTTAAAGTAAGGAACTTGCAATGATTTTTTATTCTGATCATTGTAGTCTGCAATCACTTTAGTGAATTTGCTTGGCTTAATTATATTAAAAAATGATTAGATCCTATCCCTCCCTCTAGTACAGATATTGCTCATTCCGATAGAATGATTTTCTTATAAAATTTTCTTATAAAATGATTTTTATTCTTCAAGCCTGGCCAGAGCTTGGTCTAATATTAAAATCAAAATTTCCGAAATGGAGTCGAGCATTCGCACCCTAAACTTTATGATTTTTTGATGACATTTTTTTAAGCATTTTTTTCTATTTTATAATAAAAAAGGATTGCAGAGCGTGTTTTTCTCAATGCTTTGTCGTTTTCAAATCAATATCACTTTCTAACCAAGCGACGAATTATAAAACTGTTTGCACAAAAATGTTGCATGTGTTTGACGATCAAATTAATCTTGGCCGACATAGGGGCATCAACACCATTAAATGACATAAAATCGACATCGAAAATTTAATTAATTTCTTAAAAAAAAAAAAAAATTAAAAATAAATGTAAATTAAATGTAAATACTTTTGCTTTCGAAACAAGTTTCATTTCAATGGGCTTTGATTTGTTAATGATACCAAAGTCAAATATGTAACTTTTAACTCTACAAGAAGCAGGTTAGTGGCATTATGATTTATTTTATTATTTATTATTTAATATTATTGATTAACACCATTATAATATGACCAGTTTATATTCTTTTAATTTGTTCCTCATTTCAACACGTGTTCAAAAGAGGCTTAAAAAATGTTTTTGTTTCATGTTTTCTTGAAAGCATACTTATTACAAGCAATTCTATTTGCAGCTATAATTTAGTTATTTGATTTTGCTAATTAATAGTGGTACTGAACTTGAGTTAAAAGAGAAAAAGATTTAAAAAAGAATGGCTAATTGCCAAAAAAAAAAAAAATCGCAACTTTCTGTAAAAAAAATAGTTTTGGAAAAACATGTACTCTGACTAACGTTTTGTTAATTTAAGACCATTTATGATGCATATGATTTGCCTTTTGAAGAGTTTGATTTTCAAATTATGGAAAATCCATATATGGGGTCCGCCATCTAACGTTTTTTTTTTTTTAACTAGTGCTTATTTCGTGAACACTTAGCTCATGCTTGATTTGACAGATAATTAGTTTTATCATTCCGCTGAACAAATATGGTTGTGTATACTCTTGAACAACACTGGGAAGTTTTGCGACATTACTTTGAAAATCATGGTAATGTTGCAGAATGTGTGCGATGTGTTCAGATGAAGCTCATTTTGATCTTGGCGGGTATGTAAACAAGCAAAATTGTCGCATTTGGGGCACAGAAAACCCGCACGCATACATTGAAAAGCCGATACACCCCAGACGAGTCACTGTTTGGTGCGGATTTTGGTCCAGAGGCATAATTGGGGCATTTTTCTTCGAAAATGAGCAAGGAGTGGCCGTTACAGTCAATGGCCATCGTTATCGGGCCATGTTGAACGAATTTTTGTTCACAAAAATTGAAGAGGAGGATATTAGCAACATTTGGTTTCAACAGGACGATCCACGTGCCACACAGCCGAAGCTACACTCGATGTTTTGCGCCCTGTTTTTCTGTTCTTTAAGATCGCATTATCAGCCGCAGAGCTAATGTCGCTTGGCCACCTCGGAGATGTGATTTGACACCGTTGGACTATTATTAAGTTAAGTTTTACGCCAATAAGCCAGAGACAATTGACGCTTTAAAGGACAACATTCGTGAAGCCATGGGTGAAATACAGCTGCACACAATCGATAATGTGCTTAAAAATTGGACCAATCATGTAGGCTACTGCATGGTCAGCCGAGGCAGACATTTGAATGAAATTATTTTCCATTATTAACTGGAAGGATTATACTTTCAAATAAAAACAGAAATTTGAGAAAATATTCAGTAGTTTTTTTATAGCATTTTCGAAAAAAAAACAATATTTGGCGGACCCTTTACAATGTCGTTGAACTTAAACTTTGTTGTTGATTGAACTCAATGACAGTGATTAGGCAAAATATTGTTAATTAGCATTCTATGCGTATGAAATATGAATAAATTTATAAAATACGAGTATAAGATGAATATGATTTTTCTTTCTTTTAAAATATTTACGGGAAATACCACCTGCCTTTCTTTTATATTAGAAATCATAAAAGAATTTGTTTCACATATTTCATAATATTTCATAATATTTTATTGTTTTTTTTTTTTTTTTTTTTTAAATAATATATTAAAGTGACAAAGTATTCAATTATTTCGTATATGGGAAAAACGTGTAAAACACTGCAATAAAGAATTTGAAAGTTTTTTAAATATTTCGTATAATTTATATGACAGAATGCGATTTAATGTCTATGCGGATACTTAAGACCTTCAAATTAAAATTAAATTGTAACAATTAGCAACACAAAATTATAACAGACTTGTTTGCATTTTTTAATTTTTTTGATCTTGATTTTCACAGGTAATTTAGTTTAGTGTGTAAGAATTGCAAAAAGGTAATGCCCTTTGTGATTAATACATACAATACAGTATACGCTTAATCAGGTGTTCTTTTTAATTTTGTAAATTAATTAAATTAATTAAATATACATAAATTATTACATTTCAAAAGCAACTTAGTAATGAGTTGTCATAAAAATATATATTTTTTTGTTATATTAACGATATTTTAGTCAACGATCTTTTGTGAAATATTTTTATTTTTATTTTTATTTTTTTAATTAAATGAAAATTCTTAATTAAGTAATCATTAATATTATTAAGAATTAGACATTCTCAGCCTGTGGCTGGAATTCACGTACCCCGGATGCCTGTGGTATCAAGGGGTTAGGCTCACTACATATTGCTATTATTACGGCCTACTTTGCACAAATTAGTAGTTATATTCATTGATAATTATTTAAAAATTTCCGTATAATATTCGCAGTCTTCAGAAGCACTGCTTTTTGTATCTGGCTATGGATTCTTCTATCTATATTCAGCTTTTATGGATATTTCGAAAAATTTCTAGTAGTAATACCTGTGGCTGATATCACTAACTGGATAATTTCTATATTCAATTGATTCCATAGTTCTTTCATTTCTATCGCCAGTGGGGTATACTTAGAAATTTTTTCATGCTCCTTCTGTCTATCAGGTACGTAGTTAGTATTTCTTTATCTATAAGTGTTATATCGGGTCTATTACATTGAATGGTTCTGTTTGTTAAAATAGTTCGATCCCAATATAATTTGAAAGGTACGTTCTCAATTACATATTGGGGTGTATATTTATAATATCGTTTTTAATAAGTTAGCATTTGGTTGCTATTCGCTGGTGTAAAATTTTTGGCTGCTAAGTTATGTCTATCAGTATAGTCTATTGCAGCTAATGTTGTACATCCTCCAACTATATTTTGTATTGTGTCGCTCGCTTGCATGCATCTTCTACATTTATCATTGTCAACGTTGTCCTTTACGATGTAATTTCTTGTCGCTACTACCCGGTCTTGAATGGCTTCGATAAAACTCTCCGTTTCTGGAAAGAGTTAACCGTCTTTGAGGCATGCATATTTTAATTCCTTATCGACTCGTGGATCTGCTACTAAATTGTTGTGTTGACCATGTAATGGTTTTTGCCTCCATTTTTCCTTAAGTTCGGCATTTTTATTAGGATGCTGTCGTGTTTGAGTTGCCGTTAGTTTGAGGTTGAGTGGTGTATATTCGTCATCAGATGCGACGATTGCGTTGTGCAGTGATGTATTCTTCTCACTAAAGTATTGAATGAGATTGAATAATTGACTCCCATGCATCTGTAGGATGTCCACCAAGCCTCTTCCTCCTTCATGTCTCTCTAAATTCACCCTTTCGATGGAAGAATTGGTTAGCTGCGTACGGTTCAAGTCTGTGACCACTTTAGAATACCAAATGTGTACGTTAATAGGGGAATAGCATATGTATTAATGGCCTTAAAAAGATTTATCGAGTTGAGTTTGGATCTTAGTATGCATGTCAACCTGTGTTTATATTTCATCCGTATATCCTGTTTTAGCCTAGAATGATCTATTCGTATACTCTGATATATTCCAAGGTATTTGTAGACCTCATCATGCCATTTCCTGGTTTGATATTGTTTCCGGGTTTTCAGGAGTGATAGTTTTCCCTTTTTCTAGGTGTAGTATTTTTTTTTTAGGGGGGGGGGGGGCAAAGGGAAAGAGGAAGCAAATTTTGAAGGTTTAAGGAAACACTGTAAAAATGCTTAATTTATATGAAGTCTCAAAGAAAATGTTTTATTCTTTGTCCAAGTTAACTTCGCCAATATTTAAATGATACTATGATATGTATTAAGAATGGAGCGCCGAATTTACTTCACTATATATCTATAGGAAACAACTAGCTAAGCACTTAAGACACGACAGCTTTAAAATTATAGCTTTTAAGCAAAGCTTTTCATAGATCCAAGAAACTAACCCCTCTCTTGCTGTCATAGTTATGGCAAATTACTGAAATAACAATCGTATGACGACTCTATAGACATTCATATATTTCCTACAAGAAATATGGGGCCTCAACGATCGTATTCCATTGTCGTATATCTACCGCTACTGCCCTCAACTCATTTAACGTTTTACTAAGCTTCGCTGCGTCTTCCGTTGCGCTGTTGCCTTAGAGCGTTGCTGGGTCTCAACTTCCTTCGGCTTCTTATGATGTTATCGGCGTGCCTTAGGTTTGATCCATCGTTATTTGTCGATTCGGTCCTCTCGCACGACGGATATTTGACCAGTTTCGTGCCATAGATGTTCGTTGCTTAAGTTGAGAGGTATTTGTCTAAGATAGCGGATGAAGAATGTTTTCATTTTCTTTAAGTCAATACGTGCGGCGTTCCAAAATAAATCTACTTATGAGAGAAGATGAATTTACTTGTCACACTAGTTGATATGTCTGACATAGTTCTATTTGTCGCTATCCACTGTTCCGCAACCGTGCGTTTCCATGATGGAGCTGATGTTGGTGTTGTCGCTTCCTATATTGGCGTTGAAGTCATCAAAGAGAATGGTGACATCTTCTATTTGAATATCATTGAACGCTAATGTAACTTGTTTATAGAATTCAACGTTTTTAGAGTCATCGGCGTCTTCTGATCCGGCGTATCACTGTACTATGGTGATGTTTAAGCTTTCTTTTTCAACTAGTCTTTTCCATGTATTCGCAGGTGTTCCTTTTCTTCGGCAGCGCTATTCGAGTGATGTTGTCTGGGAGCTTCCTTAACATGTGCCCAATCCAATTTCATTTAAGTCGTCGAATTTCGGTTTCTATTGGCAGTTGATCTGTTGTTGCCCATGTGACGTTGGACTAGAATACGCGTGAGATTTGCTGAAGACACCGGTTTATGAACACTTGGTGTGCATTTATTTCCTTAGTGGATTTCACACATGCGTCAAATACCTTGAGTTTGGTTAGCTTAGAAATGAATGCAGTCTGCCAAACTATATTCTACATACCAAACAATGCTCTAAGCTTCGTGATATGGGATCATATATCAAAACTTTCTCCACCATTGGTGGAAATAATGCTTCATAAGTAGCAGAAAAAGTCGACAACTTCTACCGGATTTCTGCGAAAAATATGGGTCGGATATTGTCGGTGTTAATGCGCATTGTCCTGATTCAGCTGTACACTCGCCTAGGTATTGATGTTTTGTCTTGATATGGAAGTGTTTATGTGACAGAAGCAGCCGCTTATTCAAGTGCACGTTGGAGGCCCAATGTAATACCGGTGTTGTTGATTGTCACATGATTCATTACTGTGTCGAACTTTAGGTTGAATAGTAAAAGCAAGAGAACATAACTCTGACGGACAGCAGTCCGGATATTTATGTGGGCGCTTAATTGGTTCTCGTGAATGATTCGACAACTAGCTCTATTGAGTAGTTCTTTGACCAGCTTGATCATTTTCGTCGGCATTCCTCCAGTGCATCACAGGCCTTTTCGAAATCATTGAAGCACATTTGCAAAGAAGTCCTCTACTCCAATGACTATGTTCAACGATATTGCGCAACCCCAAATCCTGCTTTTTCTTGCCTTAGAATAGGTGCCAGGGATTCTAAAAGCCTAAATTTGATTATCTGGTCCAATACTTTGTTGATCGTGGTGAACAGGTAAATATAAATAACCGTTTTTGGGGAGGAAAGTAACAATGTCTTCTTTTAACTCAAGCGGCTGCGTTTCAGTTGTACAAAATTCGCTTCTGAGTCGGAAATTAATATGTGCACGAACCAGGGGATCTGTCAACAGTAGTACCGGCCTTTAATGGCAGCAAGTAAATGAGTTTTTATTTAATGGCAAAGCAATTACTTTTTCGAGAGCTATCGTTTCGATATCAATAAGAATCTATATATGTAAGTTGGCGTTCTTCTTCTTAAACTGATCTATTTCTTTGTTTTGTTTTTTTGTTTTCTTCTTTATTAATTCAACTAATTTTTAATTAATTATGTTATATTACTACTCTAAGTCGAGTAAAGTTCTAAATTGAAAACTAATTAATCATAATTTTTTGGGAAAACAATCGAACAATTTAAGTCCGTAACGAATAAAATTTCAATTAACTTGAAAAAATTATTATTCTTATAACAAAAACAAACCTACATACATGATAAAACTAAAAAAAAATAAAAATAAAAAATAAAAAATAAATTAAACTATTGTTTTCGCTTAATAGATATCCGCAAAATTTCAAACAATCACAACATGTTTATAAACGAAACTATGAAATAAAGAGGACTTATTAATGGAATGGTGGCTGGCTATAGATGTACGAGTATAACAAAGAATTTTTCATAAAATAAAGAATTTTAATTTAAAATTAAATTTGTATACAATCGAAATAGAACGTTAAAGTCCGGCTTAATATTTATTGAAAAAAGGCCTTTTAAGGAATCATAAAGCAAAAAGAATAAAAGACAACAAAAATTCAAATTTATTCTAATTTAATTCTAAAGAAATTCACATAAAATCTATTTAATATTTTTCAAAACATACACACACATATCAGACATGTGAATGACTAATGAACGCTGTCACCTGGCATATCAATAGCAATATCCGCCGTTCGCCATAGCTTAAACGCCGTCAGCACAGCAGCATCAACTGTAACAAAATGCTTTAATGCTTTCAGCGTCACTAAGGTATTCCCCAGTTAAAATACTGGCTAAGTGACTGCCATGATAGACTGAAAAGTAATTTAACAAGAACGGAAAATTTTTCGTTTATGCATACGAAAGTTAACAATTTCGAAATTTTATTAAATAATTTATTTACCAAAAATAAGCAATAATTTGATGGGTTTTGTTTAAAAGAAAAACCTGAATAAACGTCATTGATTTTGATGATGCGTATGTATGCTTTTATATATAAAACAATTGAATCTTATAAGTTCGTTAAACCTATTTTTTAACCACATTTGCGGATTTCGTGGACCTTTTGCTACCAAGTTTGACCCTGAATTTTAAAGAATGACATATTTTAGAAGTATGTATGCAAACTTGTTCCTAAAAGATCTCAAAATATGTATATTAAATCATAATTTTTTTGTTTTATTTCTTCGTTTTAACATATTTTATAACAAATCCTATTGAAAGCGAATTTAGAATAAATTAAAGACACGGATGAAGGCCGTTCACTTAGTATCACCTGGACTAGCACATATGGCACATGTTTCTATTTAAATCATTTTTACGGTAGGTAAAGACTTAATAGGTTGTTTTAATCTTACACATATACATAGAAAAATAAATGCGTGTTTGTATGTCTATTTGTCGGTTTGTTTGTGCCTCAGGGACAAACAGTATTACAATATCTCTCTATGTGCCTGGAAGGAACTATCGGGTGGGCAAGTTTAAGGTTAGGAAGTAAATTGGCTGTCAAATGATGAAATATCAAGAATTAAGCTGTCAACCTCTGACACTTATTTAGTAAACAAAAGGAAATTTTAACTATGGAACGCTACACTCTTGAACAACGAATTTTAATTGTGCAATTTTGGCTGTTTGAAAAACTGACAGAAAACTACGCATTTTTTCAACAATATCATCTTTGAATTAGGCGGTTATGTAAACAAACAAAATTGTCGCATATTGTCGCTCACAAAATCCACAAATAGTTCTCGAAAAACCATTACATCCAAAGAAAGCGATCGTATGATGCGTTTTGTTCGAAAATGAGCGAGGAAACGCCATCACCGTGAATTCTCTGCGCTACCAAACCATGATAACCAATTTTTTGTGGTCATAATTGGTTTCAGCAGAACTGCGCCACAAGCCACACAGTCAGCCTAACAATTCAGTTATTGTATCAGAAATTTCCCGGTCGCGTGTTTTCGCGATTTGGCGATGTCAATTGGCCGCCTTGTTCTTGTGATTTAATACCGCTGGATTATTTTCTCTGAGGCCATTTGAAAGATCAGGTTTACGTGAACAAACCACAAACAACTGACACTCTGAAAGATGAAATTCGGCGCTGTATTGACGAGATAAGCGAAGCTTCATTGCAAAATACGGTTCAAAATTTTGTAAAAAGAGCGGACATCTGAATTTGTCAAAAATAATGTCTTTTTAAGCCAATTTATTTCCTAACCTCAAATTTTCGCACACTTTGCTGGGAGCCTTTGTGTTGTATCTGCTTTTAGACTGATGTGCTGAAGCTTTAACCGTTATTGCTTTCTACACATGTATTGACTGCCAATTTAAACCATATTTAGAAGCTTCAACTCTAACAATTCTGACGATATACAAAAAGCATTTTTTAATTTGTATGGAAGGTACCATGCCCACTTATCCGATTCCGCCCACTTTTCAACTGATGATTTGTACTATCGAAGAAGTCATTTAGACCAAATTCAGAACCGTCCATTCTGATCGTTCTGTAGATATACAGAAATCAATATTTAATTTGTATGGGAGATGCCATACCCACTTATTCAATTTCGTCCATATCTCGTCTGATGATGTGTTTTAACTACTGAGTTTTTTAAACCAAATTCAGAAGCTTCAACTCTAAGCATTCTCAAGATATACAAAAATCAATATTTACTTTATATGGGAGGTGCTACTTCTACTTATCCAATTCGGCCTAATTTTAGAGTGATGATTTGTAATGACCACAAAGTTATTAGGCGATAATTTGAGAGTCTTACTATTGCCGTTTTAAATAGCAAATTTCGTTTTCAAGTAAAACTTGTGCAATACAAAGGGGTTCGCTCTAATATCAATAAGTCGCGAACCAATGGACCTACAAAAACCGCATATACATAAAACCTTGGTATTGGCTAGACCTTTCGTTTAAGGGATGGGTTGGCACATTTCGGAGAACCTCAACTACAGCGAATTTTATAGTCCTCTTTTGTATATTAGATATTAATTTAAAAAATTCCAACTTGGCAGAGCCACGTCTAAGCAAAGCGTATATTTATTTTTCTCTATCTTCAAGTCAATACAAATCAGCAGTCAAAAAGTGAGCGAAATCGTACAAGTGGTCGTGGTACCTCTCATACAAAGTAAATGTCAATTTTAATATATCTTAAAAATGACTACACTTAAGTTTCAGAATTTGGTCTGATTGACTTTATAGTCAATACAATACAATACAAATCATCAGGTAATAAGTGGGCGGAATTGAATGAGTGGGCGTGGTATTTTTCCTAGAAACTTTATATTGTTATATCTTGCGAACGATTAAAGCAAAACCTTCTGAATTCGGTCTAAATCACTTCGTGGTTAATACAAATAATGAGTTAAAAAGTGGGCGGAATTGGACAATTGGGTGTGGTGCCTCCCATACACATTAAATATTAATTTTAATATATTTTGAGAACGAAATAGCAGATGTTTCTAAATTAGGTTCAAACAATGTTCTGAACAATGCACATCATCAATCAGTAACTTGGCGTGATTGGACAAGTGGGCGCGACACCTTCTATTCATACTAAATATTGGATTTTTGTATATGTACTGAATAACAATTAAAGCTTCGTTTTATCTATTCACATCAGCCAAAAAGCGGAAATTGCAGAAATCACCCTGGATAAAAGCTGTCTATATACGTATACTATGGGTGTCCAAAATTGAGGTATAATTTTAATAAAAAAAAAGATTCTTTCAGATTCTTTCTTTCAAAATATTTTTATATCAGTTTATTACAAATATGTTCCGGTTAAATATAAAAAAATATGTCGGTCAAGTGACTTCCCACTGGCTTGGCAGGCTCCCATTATTTTACCAAAATTATCAAGCACGTTTTTCAATAAGCTGTTGTCAATGGTTGAGATCTGCTCGCTTGAAGCGATCCTATTGGAACCACATATTCTCTGCGTCTAAATCATCAATTTTCCGCCACAATTGACCATAATTGCTTCACCATTTTCGTTTTCAAAAAAATATGATCCTATGATTTCTCCGGACCACAAAACACACCAAACCGTAACGTTTTGCGGATGTAATGACTGCTCTAAGATAACTCTTGGATTCTCTTCACCCCAAATACGGCAATTTTGCTTGTTGGCGTAGTCATTGAGCTGAAAATGGGCATCGTCGGAGAAGATTATTTTGTTAAAAAAAATTCAAATTTTCTTCTTGTTTATCGATGACCAAAGAAACGAATTGCCGATGTAATGCGTGGTCAGCTGGTTTTATAAGCCTTTAAATGGAGACCACGATGCAAAATGGTGAATAATGTGGATTGTTTGATGTTTAATTGCAGCGAACGTTGACGAATGGATGTTTCTGGATCTTCCCTTAATTAGGTGCTACACAACAATTCAATTCGAGAAGAGTTCCGTCTACACAGGTACGGATCCCATAAATAACCCACGAATTATTATTGAACAGTTCGTTGTCTTTCTTTACTTGACTTTGTTTTTATAGGTTTTGAGCATCCGGCGAGTTGCGGCATGCAGACGGACATTAGAAGGTCGCTGTACACAAACGCGAGCTGTCGTTAAATCGCTAAATAACGTGTTGAAATAAATGTTTGTATTAAAACGAACATTATCCAATTCAATGGATGTAACACCTCTGCTCACAGCTGCTGTATTCTCGATTGACGATCACTATGCTCATAAATTCTGTTTCTTTAAATTGCCTATCCATCAGCTTGTTGGCACAATTTGTTGGAGCATTTTCTCTACCACATTTAGTTCTAAATTTCCCAATTATATCTTGAAAACTTTTGCCACTTTCCGAAAATGTTTTAATAATAGAAACACGTTGTTCCTTCGTGTAACGTTGCATAATAACTAACCGGAATGTATGTAGAATCTGAAAATAAAAATTTAGAATAAAAATTACAGGTAGAAAAAGATGGCAGCAAAATTAAAATGATACCTCTCTTTTAGACACCCTATGTATTTATTTGAAGACTGTATACAGAACCTACAGTGTCATTCTGGAAGGAGAAAAATGATTGGAAAGGGACAAAATGGGGAAAAGGGTAAAAAAAATTTAACTTAAATGGGGGCTGCGAAACACGCCGTGTTTTAGCCAGTAAAATAAATACATAATTATTATGTATATTTATTACGAGTATAATATACATATATATGTACAATAATGTTATTGTTGTTATATTTTAATTACAAAATCGTAAATCGTAAACGTCACATGACAAACAATTTAATCAACATTCATTTGATTTTTTTTTTACTATTTCAAAAGTATTCTATACTTTTACGAACATATTTCCAAGTCAAGAAATATTGTGTAAATCCGTAACACGAATATATTCCAAATAAATTAAATTTAATTTACTGTTGGACATGCTCTATATCGAAAACCTGTTTCTTAAATGCAGACAATGAGCTTATTATAGACCACACAGCAACCAACACAGCCAGAGAGGAAGAGTAAGTGAGGCGGTAAGTAGGTAGAGTTAGGAATTGAACAGGGTCTGTCTAAAAATATTCTTAAAAATCTTTTTATAACTTCTTTTTTTTATGATACAAAGTTTCTTGTATGCTTTGAAAATGAAAAAAAAATTTTTTTTTAAATTTTTCTTCAATAAAAATTAGAATTTACTTAAAAACAAAATGACTTTTATTTAATTTTATTTGACAATAATTAATTAACTACTACCTTGAATTTAATTTGTCACGTTAGCCGCTATTTTATGGCATAATATTTAAAATTGTTTACAAATTTAAACAAATATGTGCCGTTTTGATCGTTAACCATTTGCCATTTTTTGGTTAAAACCATTATTCCATCAGTGTAGAATTTCTGGATATCCTAACCGAAAACTGATTCAAATGCGTAGTGCAGGCCTCTACGGAATTTTAATTTACATCATTAAAAGAGTTCTGCAGATATTGAAACAAATGATAATTTGAATGTACAAGCTTTGGGCTATATGGTGGATGAATCATAACTTCAAAGCCATGCTCTCTCTTAGTTTCTGTCGCGTCATCATTAGTTTCGGTATGGTCTGGCGTTGACATGTTACGACCCAACACCTTTTCATGCAATCAAATCTGGCTGTTTTAATAGAATTGCTTGCTTCAATCTCCTTAACTGTTGACAGAAGAGATCAGAATCAATCATTTCAGCAGATTCTAGAAACTTATAATCAACAATTAATTTCTAATCTCACCAGCATTACATTTCGTGATGTGTTCACTTCAAAAATTTTTCCATGTCATTCTGTTTTAGCAGTGCATAGCAAATGGAAATTCGGTATATAAAAATCTTCACTCTTAATTCATGTGGCATAGCGTCGTCTCCGTAAGCTACACAAATTTTTTCAGCAGGCTGCGATGCATTCTTACCTTTTCTATAATATAATAGATAAGTAAAAATTGACGGTAATGCTTCGAATTCTCAACTATTTTTAAACGTAGATAACTTTTCACAGAACGGTGCAATTGGAATAAAAGTGAAATTTCATCTTTCAAACACGCTATAGTATTGCCTGATGCAATTTATGTTACTACCCTACAAGAACAGTGACAGTCATTTGACCGGTCAATTGACTGACTGTACTGTGATTGAAATATTTATCATTTCATTCTATCAAGTTATTAAGGGCAAAATGAAAAAAATTACCGAATCATTTGTGTATATGTGATTTTCCATCCTTCTCTAACTTTTGAATTCTGTCGACTATAAAACATATATCTGGGCTTAAATGTTAGTCAAAGTTGATTTATATTTGATGTATAAACCCGTCAAACCTGATGGGTGCACACTTTTTGCAATAAAAGACGATTTATTATGTTAAAATTTTAGCCAAATTCATCGATTAGTTTATTTGTTGTAGTCGTTTGAAGTAAGCAACTTTTGTGCCAATGGCAAATTAATTCCCTACAGACTAGGGTAATATAGTCTAAGTTAAATAAATGTTACCATGTGCCCCACCATGTCGACAACCTTCAAACCGGAGACATTAGGCAAATTAAGAACACATTTACATATCTCGTCCATCACCGAAATGTACAATGAAGATATCTAAGGGTGGTTCTTAATTTTGTAAAGATTGATTTTAAATTGCCATTGAAACCCGATGTTTCCCTAACACAATGTGTTCCGCTGTCTCTGATGCCTGTGAGCACAGTCTACAAACGTTCACATTTGTGACCGTCATACTCTGCAGATGCGCTCTTAGTCCACAATGACCCGTAAGAAGTTTCAAGTCTGGTCTTCCATGCTTGAGAACCTCAGCGCGACGCCCAAATTGTGGACTGATCGCCGTCCTAGAGTGGCGAAGTTTCCTTTGAGCATTCGAGTGTTCCAGGCATCTGACAATTTCCCAATCTTTGATTATATTGAGGATGGTAGTAAGTGGTGCTACACAGTAAGTGGTTTCTAACCAATATTATTTGAAGTAAATATCTGTAAATCCTTAAAGTATACTTTAAAACGGATAACTTAACGCATTGTTTCGGTCAGAAAGAAATTGATCACAACGTCATTGGTAATTCAAATGATATTATAATGACAAGCTTTCTAATGAAATTAAAGTTTTATCGAAATTATAGCTTTATGTGTGTTTTCTTTCACTTTAGCTTTGAAACTGAAAAATAGATAACCTATTGTAATGTAGGCCATCATATGGCTGGGTTCGTTAATGTATACTTTTCTTATCTTTGAATATCATTAAACTTGTCTGACACTTTTGACAAGCATACAAAACACTTTGAATAACATTATGCGCGGCAGTCTTATAATGAATGATTTCAATGATGCGGTTTTTCTGTTTAATTCGTCACACCATTTATTATGACAATTTAAGATTTCAGTCGATCTACTCAAGTAAAATGTAAAAAAGTACAAAATCTTAATTGACTCATTTAAGTTATTGCATACCTTGCATTATAATTAAACTATTGTAAGTTATAATTAAAACCATTGCTCATGAAAGCAAAACTTCTTAAATCAAAATTGTATATATTAAAAGCTTTATGTAAAAAGTCGTTTTTCTTTGTATAAAATGGGTCATGAATTAAAAATAATCCAAATTGAATTTGTAAGTTATTATGCTGTCATTCTCAATTATATTTAGTTCATTATAATTAAAGCATTTTAATCTTATTGATTGTTGAATATACAAATTTATATCTTTTATGAAGTAAATTTTACCACGCCCATTTTTAACGAGTTTGATTAGAGTTTTGAGTTTTTAACAGAATGTAAACTTTAATCTTTAATCTTATTACGGTGGATGAACTTTTAGTATAAGGGGCAAATAAATAATAATTTTTTAGTTTTGTATATTTTTCTTTTCGACCTCAAGCCTTTCTAATTTTGGTGTTAAAGTCTTAAAATTATTTAAAATATTTTTAACGGATATTGAAATTTTTATTTAAACTCTTTTTTTTCAATTATCCCTATGCTACTGAAATGCTGTGAATCAAGAAATGAAAGGGAACAACATTTTATTTATTTGTACACCTAAAGGTAGTGTAGGTTTAAAAAAAATATATTTACGAGGGCGGATTGACATTCACCTAAAGCTAGATGGCAGCACAAACACAAAAACTTTTTCTTTCTTAGAAATTACGATCTGTCAATCGTCAGCTATTAAAATTTTATCCAAATTCATCGATTAGTTTATTTGTTGTAGTCGTTTGAAGTAAGCAACTTTTGTGTTTCTTAGAAAATGGAAAAAAGTGCATTTCGTGTAGTGATTAAACACTATTATTTGAAAGGCAAAACGGCGAAAGAGACAAAAGAAAAGCTTGACAAACATTACGGCGAATCTGCTCCGTCAGATTATATGGTAAAATATTGGATTGCTGAATTTAAACGGGGCCGAACAAGCACTGCAACAATACCATCAACGGGAAAGCCAAAAGAGGTGGTTACTGAAGAAAATATCAAGAAAATCTTCGATATCGATATTATCGATATTATGAATAATCGCCGGGTCAACATCCGTGAGATTGCTGAAATGGTTAACATATCTTATAAACGTGTGCTCAACATTTTGCATGAACATTTACATATGAAAAAGCTATCGGCAAGATGGGTGCCGCTTTTGCTCAGTGTTGAACAAAAACGAGTTCGACAGATCACTTCACAGCAGTGTTTGGGCATGATAAAGCATAATCCTGCTGATTTTTGGCGTAGATTAGTAACTGTTGATAAAACGTGGGTCCACAACTACAAACCTTAAAACCAAAAATCAATCGAAGCAATGGGTGGTAGCTGGTGAAAGTGCTCCGAACAACGCGAAGTTAGTGAAATCGGCTGGCAAGGTTATGGCCACTGTATTTTGGGATGTACATGGAATATTGCTCAACGCTTATCTTGAAAAGGGATCCACAATCACAGGAAAGTATTATCGTGCATTATTGGATCAATTGGTTGATACAATCAAGGAAAAACGACCACATTTAAACAAGAAAAAAGTGCTCTTTCTTCAAGACAACGCATCGGTTCACACAACATTAGATACGATGCTAAAACTACGTGAAATCCACTTCGAATTGGTTGATCATCCACCTTATAGTCCAGATTTAGCCCCTAGTGACTTTTTCCTGTTTCCAAACTCGAAAAAATGGCTCGCAAGAAAAAGATTCATCTCAAACGAAGAAGTGATTACCGCAACTAATGCGTATTTTGAGGAGTTCCCAAAATCGTATTATTCAGATGATATAAAAAAGTTGGAAAATCGTCTTACTAAGTGTATTGAGCTAAAAGGAGACTATGTTGAGAAATGAATGGTTTTTGAAAAAAAAAATGTTTTTTTCCTACTTAGGTAGCTTCAATATCAATCCGCCCTCGTAAAACAATCTAAAATCAACTTGTTTGAAATTTGAAACCAATTAGGTGTGATTAATAATCCTCTCAGAAGCACATGATTATAACAAAATATAAATCACACAATTAAACTAACCACGTTTATATTTAGTTAAATAATTATATATTTAAATAAAAACTTATCTTTTTTATTCCATGTATTTTGTACAATAATTACAACAAATAAAAGCATTTCTTAAATACAAATGTCATCATTAAAACCGCATAAATCGTATTTGAAATGGAAATTTTATAAAAAAAAAAACGGAATACACACACATAAACCAAAATCATTGAAAATTTGCATAAAATAATAAATAAATATCACAGTAATTGGCTTAATGGACATTCTAAATTGAGCTTAAGTCACTTATATAGACAAATACATAATAAACCAATGAAAAGAAGTAAATAACTTTTATGCCCTTACATTGGCACGTATCCATGGCAAATAACTTTGAACGCGTGTGTAAACACCGGGCTTTTCTAGACCACAACCACGACCATATGACACAAGACCCTCTACCACCCAGCAGTGGCCAGCTAAACGTACCAGACCACCGCCTGAGTCACCTGTGCAGCTATCTTTTAGATATTCCCCACCAGCACACAATTGTTCAGGAGCCACCTTAATAGGACAATTTTCATTCTCTACATAGGGTAGGTCCACTTTACGTTTTTCTGCTGAATATTTCGCTACAATGAAAGGAGATCAAAAGAGAGGTATTAAACTATTTTTTATGACTATTAAAAGTATTAAATATATCGCTTACCTGTGCCCGTATGACCCCAACCAGCTACGTATAATTTTTGACCACTTCTTAGTTGAGGCACTTTTTGTACAGCATCTGGTAAACATATAGGTGCCACCGATATAGAGTATTGTATGATTTTATCAGTTCTTATCAGAGCTATATCATTGTGGTTATGATAGCCATAATAGTTTCCATAATTTGGATGCACAATTATCTGTTCGGCAGCCATGCGCTGGAAAGCATCTATGCAGCCATTGTTATTACAATCGATAGGTGTTTGAGTATTATGATCACCCACACGTACTGAAACTCTAAAATGGATAAAGTTCGAAGATTGTTTTTATTTGTTTCATAATATTGTTAAAATAGGTCCGAGTGTGCTCCATTTATAACGCATATTTAGACTAAAACGCATATTTTACTTTTAAATAAAATAGTTGTGTAAACAAACAATATTTGGCTATGTTTGCAAAACCTTACAAAAGCAAAATCTTGGATGCCAGGGCAGGTTAGTGGGTACTGTGCTAATCTGCCAGTAACACTGGTCAGTTATACTACACCTACCATATGGTCTTAGTTACTTCATTCGTAATAATATAATTTTTAACTAAAGGGTGGGCAAATTTGAGGTTAGGAAGTAAATTGGCTTAAAAACACATTTGTTTCGACAAATTCAGTTTTATTCATATAAATAATAAACAGAAATATGGGAATTAATAATGGAATATGATGTCGGGTAAATGTCCACCTCTAGCATGACGTCCGCTCTTTTCTTCAATACAGTGCCGAATTTCATCTTTCAGAGTGTTAGTTGTTTGTGGCTTGTTCACATAAGCCCGGTCTTTCAAATGGCCTCCGAGAAAATAATCCAGCGGCGTTAAATCACAAGAACGTGGCGACCAATTGACATCGCTAAATCCAGAAATTACGCGAACGTGCAATAACTGAATTGTTTAGCTGGCTGTGTGACTTTTGGCGCCGTCCTGCTGAAACCAGAGGTCACTGATGATGATTAGCCAATTATGGCCACAAAAATTAGTTATAATGGAAGAGAATTCACGGTAATGGCGTTTACTTGCTCATTTCCGAAAAAATACTGGCAGATGATACCGCCTAATCACAAATCGCACTATACGGTCATTTTCTTTTGATGTAATGGTTTTTCGAGAATTGTTTGTGGATTTTGTGAGCCTTATATGGGACAATTTTGTTTGTTTACATAGCCGCCTAATTAGGCCTCATCACTAAAGACGGTTTTGTTGAAAAATGCGTTGTTTTCGTTCGGTTTTTCGAACAGCCAATTCACAAACGTTCGACGCAAGCAATGGTTCGTTGGCTTTAATTCTTAAACGAGTTGAACTTTATAAACGTGAAGATGAAAGTTCCTCTGCTGGTGCTCAATTGTTGCGAACGTCGACGAGTTGAAGTTCCACGCTCATTGTCAACACTTTGCTGTACAGCGGTTATGTTTGCATCACTGCGGCCACCACGAGCTTATTGTTTTGATCTATTGTTAGCAACAGTACCGTGAGTCTCGAATTTAGCAATTAAATTACGCACAGCTCTCTCAGAAGGAGTCTGATTAAGAGGAATAGCTGCGAAGTGATAAAGTACAATTTTTACCATTTTGATAGTAAAATTTCACAATTAAAATTCTTTGTTTAAAAGTGTAACGTTCTATACTTAAAATTTCCCAATTTTTTACTAATTAAGTGTCAACTCAATTCTGGACATTTTATCATTTGACAGCCAATTTACTTCCTAAACTCAAACGTGCCCACCCTGTATATTCCAATTTAAAATAAATCTAACCCTATAATTTGCTTTTCATGCCTTTCATGTAAGCGTACATACGAAAATAGGCTTTCATTGTCTTCAGAGAAAAACAAGAATACAAATTTTGTTCAGATCAGTTATTATAGTCTCTTATGTGAAAACGTACACTATTGAAAACGTGCTCTATAACGATTTACGTAAAATAGGGAAATATTTTGTCATTATTCTAAACTGGTGAATGTCCTTTTATAATTGGTCTGTAGTAGGTCTTACCAACACTGTATCAAATTTAGTAAAAATTAGTCCCTAACGGCTATACAAATTCTGATTTTAAAACTCCAAAAACTTATCAAAATGTTATATAAACAAAATAAAGTGTTTTTACTTTGTATAGAAACTTACAGTCGGCCAATTTTCACCTCAATCTCTCCTTTTACACAATGTGCTGCTGTTAGAATATAACGTTGATTGATAATGTTACCAGCACAGACAGATACCAAATCACCATTGTCTGGAAAAGAAAAAGAAAACTGAAATAAGATTTTGCATGTTTTGTACTTTTCCAATTTTTTTTTTCATTCTTTCAATTATCCAAAGTATTCTTTGGAATCTTATATTTGTTTGAAGTCTATAGATAGGTGAACGGTGATTTTCGCGACCAGTTTTCTTGAAATTTTTACATTATTTCTGTATATGTATGTCTAAAGGCACCAAATGATACTATTTTTTTGAAAGGCGCTGCCGAGTAGAACAAGGATCTGCTTTTGGAATTTGTAAAACCACTCCAAAATCTTGCGTTACGGCTAAAAAACCGGTTTTTCGGACCTTCATGCACTTATAAGCTTATAACTTAGCTGAGTATTATCAGATTTTAAGTTTCTTTTCGGATTTGTACTTTTAAAAAAGTTTAAAATTTTGTAATAAAAGTATGATTTTTTCATGAGTTGCTTTACGCAAAAGCTTAATAACTCCTACAATTTCCAACGGATTTCTAAGCCGTAAGTCTCATTTTATTCATAACTTAATATAAATCCTGAATTAATTCATCAATAGTACGGTTCCTATATAAAATAGTGCGCTAAAACGCATCTAAGCTTGAAAAATATGGAAAAAATTGGTTGAAAAATGTATTTTCTTGAGAAATACACTCAGATTCTTCAAGGCGACTTAAATTACATACATACACGTCACTTAAAAGGTCTGTTTCTCTTCTTTCCAAGTCCGAAAAGAAGCTTAAAATCGGGTAATATTCATCTAAGTTATTAGCTTATAAGTGCATGAAGGTCCGAAAAACCGGTTTTTTAGCCGTAACTCAAGATTTTGGAGGTGTTTTACAAATTCCAAAAACAGATCTTAGTTCTACTCGACAGCGACTTTCAGAAAATTAGCGTTATTTTCAAGCTATTTCAACTTCGTTCATTTTTATCGCACTATATCTTCAGTCAAAAAGTGGCGAAATTGGATAAGTAGGCGTGGCATCTCTTATGCATACTAAATATTGATTTTTATGTAGCTTGAGAAGGGCAATAGTAGAAGTTTCTAAATTTATTTAAAACAGCTTCGTAAACAATACATACATATCATTATTTAATAAATGAGCGTGACACTTCCCATTTAGACAAAATATGGAATTTTTTATGTGTGAAGAACGGTAGACAAAAATCGAGAGAGATACAAGGGCGGATTGATATTGAAGCTACCTAAGTAGGAAAAAACAATTTTTTTTTTTAAACCATTCATTTCTCAACATAGTCTCCTTTTAGCTCAATTCACTTAGTAAGACGATTTTCCAACTTTTTTATACCATCTGAATAATACGATTTTGGGAAATCCTCAAAATACGCATTAGTTTCGGAAATCACTTCTTCGTTTGAGATGAATCTTTTTCCTGCGAGCCATTTTTCCAAGTTTTGAAACAGTAAAAAGTCACTAGAAGCTAAATCTGGACTATAAGGTGGATGATGAACCAATTCGAAGTGGATTTCTCGTAGTTTTAGCATCGTATCTAATGCTGTGTGAACCGGTGCGTTGTCTTGAAGAAAGGTCGTTTTTCCTTGATTGCATCAACCAATTGACGCAATAATGCACGATAATACTTTCCTGTGATTGTGGATCCCTTTTCAATATAATCGATGAGCAATATTCCGTGTGCATCCCAAAATACAGTGGCCATAACCTTGCCAGCCGATTTCGCTGTCTTCGCCTTCTTCGGAGCACTTCCACCAACTTCCACCCGTTGCTTAGATTTATTTTTGGTTTCAGGTGTGTAGTGGTGGACCCACGTTTAATCAACAGTTATTAATCTACGCCAAAAATGAGCAGGATTATGCTTTATCATGTCCAAACACCGCTGTGAAGTGATCTGTCGAACTCGTTTTTGTTCAACATTGAGCAAACGCGGCACCCATCTTGCCGATAGCTTTTTCCTATGCAAATGTTCATGCAAAATGTTGAACACACGTTCATATGATATGTTTACCATTTCAGCAATCTCACGGATTTTGACCCGGCGATCATTTATAACGATATCGAGGATTTTCTTGATATTTTCTTCAATAACCACCTCTTTTGGCCTTCCTGTTGATGGTATTGTTGCAGTGCTTGTTCGGCCCCGTTTAAATTCAGCAATTAAATATTTTACCATATAATCTGACGGAGCAGATTCGCCGTAATTCATTCGATTCACCGTTTTATCAAGCTTTTCTTTTGTCTCTTTCGCCGTTTTGCCTTTAAAATAATAGTGTTTAATCGCTACACGAAATTCACTTTTTTCCATTTTCCAAGAAACACAAATTTGCTTACTTCAAACGACTACAACAAATAAACTAATCGATTAATTTGGCTAAAATTTTAACAGCTGACGTTTGACAGATCGTAATTTCTAAGAAAGAAAAAGTTTTTGTGTTTGTGCTACCATCAAGCGGTAGGTAGCTTCAATGTCAATCCGCCCTCGTAGAATAGGCGGGTATTACACAAAGCACTACGGGTTCTAGTTAGTACCATATATATTGGTTGTTCAAAAAAAGTTGTTTACAAATTTGACCAACACCTTTTTGAAACGAGCTTTATTAAGCTAAATATGTGCCGTTTTTGGGGTAAAGCCACTATTTCATCGATATAATTTAGCTTTTGTGAGCAAAAAACTAATTGATTTGCTTTTTGCAGGCTTCTGCGCAACTTAAATTAAGACCATTAAGAGAATTCTGCAGAGATCTCATCCGGGCTATATGGTGTAAGCATCAAACCTTCCCAGTAGAAGCATCAAAACTTCCCAGTTCTATCACTCTTCTGTCGGGATATCAAAGATATGTATGGTCTAACGTTATCATGATGGAACAGAACACTCTTTTTGGTGATAAATTCTGGCCGTTCTAAATGAATTGCGTCCATCAATCTTGTTAATTGTTGACAGTACAGAAACAGTACAGAACCGAACCAATCGTTTGACTAGGTAGTAGAAGCCTAATTCCACCAGAAATACGGCATTACCCCTCTTGGTGTTAATACTGGCTTTGTCACAGCCTGTGAAGCTTCACCGTGCTTCGACCATGATTTTTTTTTCACTTTTCATCGTTTCGTTTAAGCAGTGAATAGCAAATGAAAATTCGGTCCATTCAATTTTTCGCTATTTATTCATGTGGCACCCAGCTTTCTTCAAATTGTGGGCTATGTCGAGCTCAAGGTGCATCAATAACATCAAAATTATTAGATCGAAAACCAGCAACCATTTCGCTGCTGTTTTTGTGTTTGTAGCATCGTCTCGGTAAACTTCTTGCCTTTTCTACAATAGAAAAGCAAAATATGACGGTAATGTTTCGAATTTTCACTAATTTTTAAACGGCGCTAACTTTTCACATAATAATGCGCTTTAAATAATGCGTGCTAACAAAGTGAAATTTAAGATGTCACCTTTCAAACTAAGCTAATGCACGAATATTTGCAATTGATATTACCAGAGATATTATATTTTAGAGCCATTTACCGATAACTTGTAACCGAACTTTTGTGAATACCCAATATTTAAAAAAAACACTGTTACTAATAAAGCCTGTAGTTTTGCTTATTCGTGACAGTGGTTGCGTTATATTGTTGATAAAACATTTTTTTTACATTAAGATGAGGGACTAATTGCATATAAATTTCAAAGTCGTAGCAGTCAGTGAAAGTCCAAGTAACACTTTAAGTTTTCAAAATAAATTTAAATTTATATGCTGGTCTGGTACTTACGTTTTTTGTATTCTAAATTGGCCAACCAGGGAAATTCACCCAATTCGGTTTCTTCACCACCATATATCTTATTACCGATAGTTATGGGACCACATTCGGGTGGTTTTGGAAATAATGAAGGCATTTTCATAGTGCTGGCTATCGTTGTTGTCGTAAATGTTGTGCTGGGATTATCATCTCTATTATCTTCATCGTCAGGAAATATAATACGTTGTCCGTGTAAATTGGTACGTTGTGTAAAACCGGTATCTGAAGTGCAACAAACATACGGCCGGCGACCTTGACCATTCGGTGGACATTCAGATTTGCGGGCAAATTGAAAAGCATTCGGTTGATGGGTCTTTAAACTGTTTAAAAGTGAAGGGCATTCATAAATTGAAATACACAAACCGCTGCGACCGTTTGGATTATAGCAACGTTCGGGAGCTATAATTAGAAAATTATTATATTACCCCATATACATATATACTTATTACAGGTATTTTGATGTTTTTTTTCTTTTTTTTTCTTTTTCACACACACCTACATAAGCGAAAGCTTTTGTTTCTTTTAAAAACACTGTTAAGCTGATGAGCACCAACTTGATTAGAATAAAGTCTGGTCTTAACATTTTGCTTAACAGGCGTTTGAGTCGTTTTCGTGTGATTTTTTTTTTTATTTTATTATTTTGGGAGAAAAAAATATTGTTTTTTTTTCAAATGAGCTATTTTAGAGTTAAGTATTGAGATTTCTTAATATTTATCGTATTTAATAAAGATGTTTCCAGTAGCGCGTTTAATATTCAACTAAGATAAGATTATTCCAAAGCTTTCAGTTTTATTTAGAAAAAAAAATAGTTCTCAAAAATTGCTTAGAGTATCTCTCGAAAATCTATAAAATATATAAAAAGTATAAAATTAAAAAAACAACAATACTTTTATTTCGAATTTTTTTTCTTTACTATTTTTGCAACGTTCTTATGAAATTTGTTTTGAAAATAATTCTTCTCTAACCATTTTGTTCAAATAAACCGGCGCTCGTTTTATTGTTTTTTAATAGACATTCACCCATAAATTTGTTTAAAGGTGTCAAGTTGTAATGTTTTAGTGGTTATCTTATAGTTGTTGTTTTTATTTATTTATTTGTTAATTGATCTGCTTATATTTAAACACATGTTCACATACATATATACATACAATTTGTTGTTTTAATTTGCGAATAAATGAGTTTTTTTTCAAAAATTTTTTTACTTCCGTTTTCAAAATATTTCAAACGTTTTTTTTTTTTGTTCCCTTCGAAAATAATTCATGTTGTTAAACGTTAAACTTAAAAACTGTTAAATTAGTTAAACTTCGTTAAATTTTTTTCTAAATTGTTGTACTAAAAGATTGTTTTTAAATGTAAATGTATTGTGTTTTTTAAAGTCTCTTGTTCCAAACATATCTTCACAGATTCACCCATATTTATTTAGCATTCTTTGCTTATTTATTGCAGATATAAGAGTTTTAAGCTGGGATCACACGATTGTCGCAATGCTTCAATTATTGGTACGGCAATCGTGTGACCGCCCAATAAGTAATAATGCGGCAACAAAAATATCAAAAATGCGACAATATTTATTGTGTTTTTATGCGACAATCGAATACGTACCAATATTTAAATTTAGAAATTTATTGTCGCAGAATAAATTTGAATAATTTTGATATTAGAGGACAATAAGGCACAATAGAAATTGTGCTTAACAAACTTAAGTACGAAAGATGCACTTGAAATGCTTTCATTAATTTACACTAAATTCACACCAAGTTAGAAAAAGAAAGCTTAGAGGAAACACATTATAGCGTTCAAAAAAGTTCTAATGACGTATTTTATTACACATGCCTTAGCGCCTCCACCACTGTTTAAAACCTTAAAGAAGTGTAGACTGACTAATGCAATGCAATTCGTTAATCGAATATTTGAGCATTAGACATGTGTCTATTACGTTTCTAAAATGTGTTAAGATTCTCATCGCTGAGAATCTCTTAAATGACATCAACAATAATTTTAAATTTAAGGAAAGCTTCCCTCACTACAAATAAAATCCATATAATTTTAAGTAGAGAACAACGACTATGACCATTAAACAAATTGTGAATCTCCGGTGTAAAGAGAAGATAAAACTCCTCAGTAACACATGTACCATTTCCTTGATTTGGTCTCCCTACGCAGAGATATCGTTGGAAATGAGAAGGCTGATCAAAATGCTAGCAAGGCTTCGATGAATGTGAAAACCATCATCTCCTACTGTGACGTCTGCTATCCTATGGTTGCTGGCAAGAGAGAAATCTGCAGTTTCTTCTTTAGGAGAGTACAGAAGATCTCGAGGACATAGTGGCCTCGGTACTACAGTGACAGGACACTGAAACTTCATTCTATTTCCAAACTCATAGCGGTATACACGATTCATTGGACGATCAAAACGCAGAGGCTTCAGAAGCAATTATTTCACTGTCTCTATGCATACCTAGGCTTGACGGGCAGACGATTAAGTACTTTGGAGTACCCTTCTTCAATGGATGACGTAATACACTAACCCTCTATCTTTTCCATTTTATAAGCAAATCGGGATGACTATAAGTCGCCTTTCTCTTTCTCTTCCTTTTTTCTTTTGGTTGGTTTATTGCCTACGGTGTTGATTTGGTTTCAAAACGGCACTTTGTTGCTAATTGTGGTTGATCACGTCTTCGGTGAATTTGTCAACTAAACTACCTAACTATCCGCCTATATAGTTTTCAAAATTGTTATTTATTTAATGCCAACTACGGTTGAAAAGAAAGAGGAATCGGTACAACACCTTCTTTGTGACTGTCCCACTTTACGGAAGGCTATTACGAGGACCAAGCAGCACATTCGGGTGAAAGGATAGCGTGACTACTCGATCTCTCTCGTTTTTGATATTGGGTCCTCGATGAGTTTTCGGTTTCTTTCTCGATGAACCATAAGGCCTCAGACTGTACTCACTAGACGCAGGCGACCCATTTTGATTTTTATGGTTCTGAATTGAATGGAAAATATTTCTTGGTAGATATGGTTTAGTACGAAATAGCTCATATGGTAACCGCTTGATTTTTTTTTTTCTGGTAATATTTCTTAGGTTTTATTATTTTGCTTTCAAAGCTCTGTCAAAAAAGGGCAAAGACGTGTCTAACTTGTGATTCTACAAAAATAGCTTTCTTTACTTTGGTCTTACTAAATCCAGTAATCCTTTTCTCTCCTGTGTGATCATAAATTTTTCTTCCAAAAATTTTTTTAACCCTAACTTTATATGAAAGACTAAAAGAAGGACTTCTGGAAGGACAAAATGCTTAAGTATAATGCGGTCTTATATTTCTGTTGCGCCTGCCGTACATACATAAAAAGCAGCGGTGTTTAATCTTTAAACCAAAATGGGGCCTCCAGTATTACTATTGTTATTATTAAATTGACTCGGAGAGGCCCAAATAAGCATGGCACTGCGACCTAAAATTATCTATTGTCCGAGGTCGGACCGCCAGCTAAATAGCTGAGTGCGATAGAAATCCCACTGAGGCAATATCCCTGAGCAGATAGCTGTCCGATCAGTCTCGAAGCGCCAATCGGAGCAATCTCCAGTAGAATACTCTCCAACTTGCATATAAGACGTCGAACCTGTTCAGGCCCAATAAATGGCTTCATAAAAGTTCGCCTCCGAATATTTGCCAAAGCAACACATTCACATAGAATATTCTCTGTCGTCTCCTCCTCCTCTCTACACAGACAACACTCCTAATCACACACCTAGGCCGAAGAGATGATATCTGAGACAGCAATGAGCCGACAGGAAGCCAATTAGTCTCCTAATAGTTGTCTTGTCCATGTGACTCAACTCCTTATTATAGATGAAGGGTCTCATTAGCCACTTCGACTGCCTTAGACTCGGGCACTTTACCCAGTACGACGAGCATAGCCCATTCTTCTTATACCACAGTATGGTTCTGGTCTTACGAAACCAGTAGCTGATCCTCGCCTTGCCAGTTCATCAGCGAAGTCGTTTTCCATAACACCAGTGTGCCCATGCACCCAACAAAGCGTTATTCTGTTGCTTAATGCCAATGTGTTGACATTCGTATAGCACTCGAGTACCAGTCTCGAGTCTATATATTCCGAAGAAAGGGCCTTTAGTGCCGCTTAACTATCTGAGTATATATTAATAGAAATGCCTCTGATCCCACGCTCTATATTAATATAGACACGGATGGAAATAGCCTGAATCTCTGCTTGGAAAACGCTGGTATCTTTGCCCATGGGTTACCAGGCTTTGGGCTCTCATAGCTGCAGATATGCAGTGAGCTTAGATCAAGTTTCCACAGGGGACAAGTTTCCATTGCACCTGTTAAGGCCAAACAGGCTTGCCTCTGAAACCTCACTTAAGGGCCTCCTGTAACCGCTTAATCAGGGTATCCGGAATTAATCAGTTAGACTAGGTATTCTCCAATCAATGTGACAATTTGGTTGGCAGTATAAAGGCACATGCAGTATTGCTGGGCTGACCGAAATTAGAAAAGGACTAAGTTTTTTCATTTCTTGAAATTCATGGCCATACATTGATGGCGCTTATCTGGCTCACACTTTTTCCCTCTCATTTCTTGTCATCTTTAATTGAACTCTCCAAAATGGAAACTATAGCAATAGCGAGACTTGTTTTAGAATCATAATCGTTTTCTATGGACACTGACCTAAGTGGGACCTCTGACTGAAGTGGGACCTTACCTAATCTAAGAACTCAAAGCTTTATCATAAAATTTTACAAACACTTCGAATATAATAAAGTATTGGTTTACGTAAAGGAAACATTATATTTTTTTAACAAATCTCGCAGACAGTGTCCTAATTTCATACTTTTTTTATTACAATTTTATAAATTAGTAATTGAATTTTAACTTAACGAAGCTTAACCTCTTAGCCTACCTAAGGAATGATTGGATTTGTATTTAAAAATTTGGCAGTTTTTGGGTTATATCCACTACGCTTTATGTATGGTAAACCTAAAGTTTTTTTAGGAGTTTGAACGTTCAAAGTTCGTCCTGAAAAGGACGCTTAGTAGAAGGATGTGTCCAATTATCTCATTAAAATAATGAACGTATTGAAAAAAATCATTCAAATTTGATCACATTGTTACGAACATGAAAACAAAAGCAGTATACCCTCATCACCTAAAATTGTTTATTAGCATTATAACATCCATTATAAAATTTTTAAATATAGGGTCCGCCATCTAACGTTTTTTTTTAACTAGTGCTTATTTCGTGAATGGTAACACTTAGCTCATGTCTGATCTGACAGATAATTAGTTTTATCCTTCCGCTGAACGAATATGGTTGTGTATACGCTTCGCTAAGTGGGCCTGCGATCGACTTTAATTTTGATCTTGGCGTGTATGTAAACAAGCAAAATTGTCGCATTTGGGGCACTGAAAACCGGCATGCATACATTGAATAGCCGATACACCCAAGACGAGTCACTGTTAGGTACGGATTTTAGTCCAGAGGCATAATTAAGCCATTTTTCTTCGAAAATGATCGAGGAGTGACCGTTACAGTCAATGGCGATCGTTATCGGGCCATGTTGAACGAATTTTTATTCACAAAAATTGAAGAGGACGATATTAGCAACATTTGGTTTCAACAGGACGGCGCTACGTGCCACACAGCCAAAGCTACCCTCGATGGTTTGCGCCCCGTTTTTGAAGATCGCATGATAAGCCGCAGAGCTGATGTTGTTTGGCCACCTTGGAGCTACGATAAGTGTTACGTTAACAAGCCAAAGACAATTGACGCTTTAAAGGACAGTATTCGTGAAGCCATTGGTGAAATACAGCTACACACAATCGATAATGTGCTTAAAAATTGGACCGATCGTGTAGGCTACTGCATGGCCAGCCGAGGCAGACATTTGAATGAAATTATTATCTATTATTAACCGGAAGGTTAATTTGAGAAAATATTCAGTAGTTTTTTTTAGCATTTTCAAAAAAAAAAATTATTTGCCGGACCCTTTATTATAGATATCAAATTAAAAGCGCGCATGCCTGATATTTAAATAAAAACAAGTATTTTGACTTTTATTATTATTATTTTTTTTTTTTTTAATTTAAAAATAATTCTACTCAATATTAAGAGAAATTTAAAAACATCTCAACTTGAAGTCGGAGTTTAAATGCTTTGAATGCAAGTAGTAGCCGAAAACGTGATTTTTTTTTAAAAACAAGCTGTTACTTTTTATGATTCACATCGTATTATATGTCATTACTGTTAAAATTTAATAGAAATTCAAAATATTTATATTTTAAATGAGAGACATCACCACTTATATGAGTATTTAATTATAACTTTTTATTAATAGAACATATACGGAACTATAGACTGGAATGTTGCTTTTCTTTTAGGTTTAATTGTGAACATCTTAATCCAAGAAATATTTTTATATCTTAGACTTCTTATTGTAAATTAAGTTATACTTAATACTCGAAGCTAAGTTTATAAATATCCATATCAAGCACTTTTTATTCCTATATCTTGGTAGCGCGTGAAAAACGGCCCTAAAGTTCTCTAAAGCATCACCTCTATAACCTTTTTAATTTATGTCGGTTTTTTTGAAAAATAGATTTGACAGAATATAGAAATTAAGTCCCCAAAACGAGAATAATACGAGAGTAAAGTAATCTCTTTTAGATACAATAAGCTTATGCCAACGCCTTCTCTAAGCCTCGAATTTATGTATTTCGATAAACATTTTTGGAATTGCTTTAAACAGTTTTTTAACAAAACAATTCTTTTTTCCTTAATTGCTGCTAATAATTATCTGTTCATTGGCCGTTCAAGTTTTGAGCTACCAAAGACATTCATTGCGGTGGCTAACTCACAATTTACCTTACTTATCGCTCCATTATCAAAAAGCAATAACCAAAAACTAATTTTAAAAAATTCCGTGCATTTGTCAACATATTTAATTTCACAGATAATAATAAGATTCTAAGTTATACTCAATAATGAGCCTTCATTATTTAGTAAACACTTCTATTGCTCTAAGCCACTGCCACCAAAGAAAATAGGCAACATAATGTTGGCATTTGACTCAGCTTAGCGTTTTGTTTATAAGTTTTAGCTCTTGCTTCGGCTATACCCTTAGAAATTCTTTAGCCTTAGCTCTATGGTATTGCTGACCGTTTCTCCTCTTGGCTTTCCACAAAGCATCAGTTGCCTAGTCAGTTTCATTAATCAGCTGAATTCAAGCTAAATTCAAGTAAATGATTATTTTACTGTAGCTCGCCTTCATGTGTTTGTGTAGTGGTGAAGATCTTTGCTAAGTGGTGGTAGCACTGCCATTTTTCTGTATTAAAAGGTAGTCCAACCATAATGCACGATGTCAATTGTGAGTCACAACCAACTTAATTTGACATTTCTTTGTTGCAGTGTTTGACAAATTCAACCATAGAACACAACTGAGTAGTACGTTAAGATTGTTGAAGGCTTTTGCGAAAGTAGGCGTTCAAATCAAAATGTATTTCGTGCACTTCGTAATTTCTTTGGTCAGCATAATTGACCGCATGTGTCCACAATTGGGAGAATTGTGCTCAGAAACACCTATGCATGCTCGCGATAGTGTGGCAGAAGAGCCGTCAACGCGAGATGGTAACGGACTTCTTGTGGCCAGAATTTGAAGATATCGACCTAGACGATTTGTGATTCCAACAGGATGGTGCTACTTACCACACAGCCAAAAAAACAATGTCCTTTTGAGCTATAAATTCAATGGCCGTGTTATCTCATATCGTGGCGATGTTAATTGGCTGTCACGGTCATGGGATTTGACACCGTTGGATTTCTTTCTTCGATGGTATTTAAAAGAAAAAGTTACGTTAATAAGCCAAGAACAATTCAACAGCTAAAGGATGAGATAATTCGACACATTAACGACATTGAACCTCAATTACATCTCAGAGTCATTGCAAATATGAACCGAAGGCGAGCATTTGGCAGATATTTTGTTTCACACATAATTATCTTAGATTCTTCATCATATTAAAAAATATTAAGATGATTCTCTGAAAACTTTTTGTTTTATTTACAATTAACATCGAGGGTGGCCCAACTAAAACGCGTTTTTTCCATTAATTTGTATGATATTTGTCATCTGCCGCAGAGCTAAGCTGGAATGTCAGGGATGCTTTTTTTGGTCTTTAGCGGGTCTTCAAAGATGTTAATTAATTCTAATTGCTTTTTCATTCAAAAGGCCGAACTATGAACAGTAGAGATTAGAACTCATCGTTTCGCCAGATTGTAGCAACTTGTAATGGATATTTTCCTTTCGATCCAGTTGGCTGTCAATCCAATTATTGCAATTGTTTATGGTGGTCCAATGACCTTTTCTAGTACTTAATCCAATTTGTATTGTTTGTATTGAACCGTTTTAAACATGCTTTAAAGTTGTGGTATTTCAGTAGCGTTTCGTTGATGGAAATTCAAACAAGCGAATTTCTTTGTTTTTCGTAACGAAATCTTTCCTGAGTCCGAAATTCACTCACAACAACCGTGTGCCGAATTTACATATTTTTCAATCATTTTTCTCAGATACTTCAGTCAATTTTAAACCATTTATCATAAACGCCACCGTTTTAATAAAACTTACTTACCTTAGTGTGGCAGTCACAAGCCAGAATGAAATTCTAAGAAAGATTCTCGGGTTGACATGAATTATCATCCAGCGACAGTATAATGCATCCGCTGTTTCATGGTACTAGAAACAGTGTTGAAATTTAGTTAAGTTTACTATCCAATATTACTATAACAGGTCACGCAATAAATCCGTAGGATAATTAAGAAAAAAAGCAAAATTTTGACAAAAATCGATTTTATTATTCAACATAGTTGATACAACGAATATGATGATTTTCAAACTTTTCGATACCACTTTTATAGAACGATAACTTTTACTCGTCAAAATATGCCTCAGTTTCAGCGATTACTTCATCATTGGACTTCAATTTCTTTCCAACAAGTATTCTCTTGAAATCTGAAAACAGAAAAAATCGCTGGGGGCTAAATCTGGAGAATACGGATTTGTAATGCAATTTACGCGGCAACTACTTTGAACAGAGCTTTCGCATACCCAAATGTTCATATAAAATGGTAAAAACACTACAATCTTGATATCTTAACAATGTCAGCTAGCTCGTGCACCTTCAATTTGCGATCATTCATAACCATTTTGTCAATTTTTTTGATGTTTTATGGAATATCAGTAAAGAAAAGCAATGCTTTATCAAAACTCGATATTCACTTTTTCCATTTTTTCAAAATTTGTTAACAAAATTTGCTTCACACAAAATGCTATAATTCACGAATCAATAGTTAGATAGCTATCAAATTAAAACATGTATCGCTTGAAAGTTACTACTAAATAAAAATCATATGGACAAAATTCTAGTAACGCCATCTATGTGTCATTCTACGGACTTATTGAGTGACCTGATATTTGGCAGTGTCCGACAGCAGTAAGAAAATCAATTTAAAGTAGTCTTAACCGGATTCCAGCCTTACATCCTTAACGCCATATGTGTATACTATCAAGTGTGGATATGAAGACTTGATAAAAGAATTATAGCCACATCGTATGTATGTATGCAATTATCACAGTTAGGTAGTTCGAGAACGACCTATGTAGTTCAATTTAATTGTTCACACAAGTGAACTGAAAGAGTTGGTCATTGAATGAGTTTTTTTACCTCAATAGTTCGTTCGCTTAAGTTTACTTTTTGGTCATGTTCAGAGTTGGATAGTTTGTGAACGACCTAGTTTAATTGAAATATTTGTACAATCAAACTAATTGAACTATTTATTTCAATTAATTGCACTATTTACAATTAAGCTTAGAGGTCCGATCATTACAATAATTTGTCAGGTTGAGAGTTGGGCACTCCGTTCCAATTACACTATTCGCACAAGTGGACTAAAAGAGCTGGTTCTTACAATGAGTTTTTTTAACCCCATAGTTGATTCGTTCATATTTCTGGTTTGTTCGTGTTTCTATTTAGTTCGAAATACATTTTCTTTCACGTTTCCTCTTTCGCTTCTGTTTGTTATTAGTTCATATTTCCAATAATTCATGTTTTCATTCAGTAACATGGAAAATTAACTCGCTTATATCTTTGATACACTATTTGAAAAATCATTGGTAATGCCGCCCTGCAAACAACATATACGAACAGAGTTGTAGAATCCTTTTATATCGAACCTGCTAAAAAACTAACTGAACTATTGAACTGAATCAACGATCTGGTTTTCAAAAATCGCTTAACTAAAAAGAGCGGTCACCTAAAAGAGCTGAAGAGCTCAACTCTACTTGCAAGTTGCAACATGCTTTTCTAATATGTCAGACACTCATGATTAATTCAATCTGCCTGTGCTTAAAAAGTTGCAAACAAATGAAATTTATTGTCTTAAGTATTTCTCACATAACGGACAACATCTAATGACGAAACCCGGAGATAGTTTTATTACAAAATTTGTTAATTTTTTTTTTTTTTTACTTTCATCTTCTAAATCTTATTAAAACATTTGCTGTGGCAATTTTAGCACTTTAATAACAAGAGGCAAAAAAGCATTTAATTTCACGATCTGTTGCTGACATTTTAACTTTCATTTCCTTTGTAACCCTTTTCCAAAATTATTATTTGTTATTTATTTCTCTCTTTGAAGAATATTTCATAATTATTTTATATAATAAACTCTGCCAAATACCATTTCCTGAACAAACGTAACCAAAAAACGGAAACATGTTGATATCCCTGTGTAAGCGCTTGGAAAAACTTTCAAAATTATGAAAGCACACCCCATAGTGATAATTGTTGATTGCGAACGAATGTTGATGAGAGGAATAGATAAAAAGGACCAGTTGGTAAAAGAATTAACATTTAACTTATCCTTTTGCCAAATACCAAGTATAACATTACAAATGTAATAATTAACCGCGTTTTTGAGGTTTTTGGACGCGCTCTATAATTTAAACCCTTTTCTTTAAGAGAAATAAGAAAAGAAAACCTATTGAAACGTCCTTGCTTAAGGCGGTAATAAGCTCTTATACAATAATGGAGCTAAAAACACAAATAATATCAAATGTTTTTTAAACATCTTAGACAACAACAATTGTAAGAAAGAAAAGGTTTTCCATTATTTATTTGTATGGATTACTAAACAGAATAAAATATAAACAAAATGATTTTTTCTTGGAAATCATTAAAATTATTTCCACTACAGTTTCATAATTTCTAAAGCAAATGCGGGCAAAAAAAAACAAGTTTTTACAACTGAACCCCTTTCAAAGGACATTTGTAAGTAAAAACTGGTTGTCAATAAAAAAAATCCTGACAATGCCATTTCATTTATTATTTCAAAGAAAGAAAGTATCAAATTTCACTAATAATACAATTATTTTATAGAAAAAAGAAAGAAAACTTTGAAATAAAAAACAAGAAATTTAACAAATGGGTTGTTAAAGTAACCATCTCGTTAAAATAAATTGCTATCAAATAGAAACGAAAAAGGGGCTGTTTTAGAAAACAAAAACAAAAACGGGCAAAAAATTTTAAAAGAAAAATATTTGCATAAATTTAAAAATGTTTATAAAAAAAAAAAATTTGTTGACAGCGGTGGGATTCGAACCCACGCCCTTTCGGACTGGTGCCTAAAACCAGCGCCTTAGACCACTCGGCCACGCTGCCTGTGTCTGTACTAAGCCGAATTTTGTATTTTAATTGTATTATTTTTCATTTCTATTACGATCTTTTTAATGCTTAGATCACAAATTATTCAAAAACCATGTGCCAAGCAGTAGCAAATAACAACAGTGTATGTCTTGGGTAAAAAGTACACCTAATGAAATTTTCAAATATAACAAATATTTACAAATAATTATATAAAAAATATTATTAATTTTTATATTTTTAATGTTATTTTTTAGAATTTTTTTAGTCGAGTGATAACTTGTTCTACACAGGAGAGAGAGCACTATTGTAAGGCTCAAATGCAAACTACATTTGGGTCACAATGGAACAAATTTGGTTTAAGTAAGAACAACGAGGCATCACAACCCTTGAATATATATTGTACATAAAAAAAGAAAATTTTTAAAAACTTGTATTATGTATGTGCATATCCCATCATATTGATGCTGAAAGATTTTTTGATGCTGCAATACTTTTAGCAGACATACTTTATGTTTCATTTCCAATTTTATTTTCAATAAGACTATCTCTTCACATTTCTCTCAATTATCACTAAAGGCGTTTGGGATATAAAGTATACGAGAGCCGTTTGAAAATTGCGTGTGTTATTGCAAGCAGTTCAACACTACATGTGTTAATTGTTATTTAGAAGTGTTGAAGAAGAAGAACATTAACGTTCCGTCATGAACAGTAATATAAACTTAAGTATCTTATATGCCCCTAAAGTATTCAAGTGCCTACTTCGCATTCTAGAAATTTTCTGGCTAAGCTTAGCCAGGTCTACAGTTATGTATGTATAAATTTGATTCGTATGGTGTTTAAAAAGTCAATAAAGTAATGTTTCTTGCCGTTTTACTTGGTTTATGTCACTAACTTTTAATTCACATATTTTTCAGAGTGTCAATAAGACAAAAGGGGAATTAATAACTGCTGGGGAAACTAGCTTAATGATCGGTATATTTGAAAGCAATTGTTTACTTATCTATTCAGAATAACTCTGGAGTATACTTCTGTGGTCTGGGATCCTCGAAATTGTATTCATTCTGATAAAAGTGAGTCAGTTCAGAAACAGTTTCTACATTTTTGTGTTTGAAATTTTCAATGGTATCTCAATATGGCTTTACCACCATACACGAAAGCCTTCTTGCCTTTACTAAACTTTCCATTCTTAAGAGCAGACAATCTTTCTTGAACATTTCAACAACCATTTCATTCTCACTTAATACTCGTAACAGTTTAATGCTTAATGTCATTCGCTCTCTCATTCATAATACAATCCCCGATTATGAAATTAATTACATAAATTTCCATACAAAATCCTGTAAATAATTATATTTCTATTATCATTTATATTACTTCAAGAGCAGTGTCATCTCTAATTTTTATCAAATTTTTTATCAAACTGATCAAAAGAGTTTGGCATACTTATTAGCTCTTAATCAAAATGTTTTAATTATAGATTTAACATTGCAAGTGTATTAAATTGACCTCCCTAAAGTATGCTGTCAAGTACAAAAAATAGAAAAAAATTAAATAAACGAAATAAAGACAACAACAAAAAAACAATGGCCGCTCGCTGCATTGACTTCATATACTAGCTGTTAAAAGGTGCCGTGCGAACGGTAGAATCCAATTAAGTAATATAAACAGAGAACGTAGTAATCCGAGGATTCGTGCGAACATAGCATTAAGAGCATAATAATTGATTGCTTTATGCTACGTTAGCACGAGACACAGTGTTAGATAGATAACGATGCTTTGACTGTCATCATTCTTCATACATGCAAAATTGCATACTTAGTATGAATGGGAAATGCCACGCTCACTTGTCCAATATCACCCAGTTATTGACTTATGATGTCATATTAAAGAAGTGATTTAAGCCAAATTTAGAAATTTACTATTGCCGTTCTCAGGATATACAAAAATCAATAAAATTACTTTGCGTTGGAGGTACCATGCTCACTTATCCAATCTCGTACACATTTGATGCAGAACGTAGAATATGTGTGACGTACCACATTTCATTTAAATACCTCTATCAGGAGCAGAAATTAAGGAATGACTGCCTACAGCGCCACCTGTTAAACATTTTTCGACTTTCCTTTTTCCTAAACCGTTGCGTAGCAATTACGAACAAAATAACAGAAGGATGTATCCAATTTGATCCAGTCGTTTTCAAGTTTTATGCATGCGAACAAATCGCAATTCTTTTTCATATATATAGATATAGATTCACGGGTAACGCCGAATGAGAATAACCAGTAATAAGAATAATGGAAGCAAAGTTCCGTTTTCTTAATTGCTGTAACACATTTCTTCGAGTAGAGTTTTATGTAGCAGAACTTTATTTTACTATAACTTTTCTTTTTACTTTCAACTGTTTTAGGATATGTTTTCTAAAATTTTCCTAAATAATATTATAAAATAACAACAAGAATCAATTGAATATTTTAATAAGAAATTTATTCAGTCACGATTTTTAAATAATTATTCACAATATTTATTAGAAGAAGAAGAAACAAGTAAAAGTGAAGAAAAGAAATTGTTGACAGCGGTGGGATTCGAACCCACGCCCTTTCGGACTGGTGCCTAAAACCAGCGCCTTAGACCGCTCGGCCACGCTGCCTGTTGCCCCTGTAGAGCACAATGTCGGTTTTCTTATTAAAGCACAATACAATCTTGCATTAGAACTAAAAAAATTAAATAATTCTTTAATAAATAGTTTTCCCCAAGAGTGAAGAAAACATTTTTACTTGAAAAATAATGTCAATTCATTAGAAAAATCGTTAATTCTTCCTGTTGACAACTATGTTAACAGAACATAACCAAAACAATTTGTACAGTTACACAAACACACACTTATGCACATGAAAGAAAAACTTTTGTCTGTTAACCAACAGTACTGTTAAATGCTAAGCTTTTTCTTCACCTTCAAATTTAAAGCTTTTGATGGCGTCTGCTTTATAACAATGTTTAATATGAAGTGAAGCATATGTTAGGGGTGTTATAAGAGATTAAAAGAAAATTTATAAGAAAACTTTATAATTTCGAAATCAATTGAAAATTATTATTAAAAATAAAAATAATAAAAAATTAAAAAATTACATTTTTTTTTCACATTTTAAGCATTAATGCTCCTTTCGATTAATGATACTGATTCCGTGCTTTATTTTGTCTGTACAATAAAGCGAATGTAGTCGTTTTTTCTTGGGTCTTTGAACGTTGCTTATTCCATTCGTATTTAACGAATTAAATTTGTCATTGGACTGTAGCGAATGAATAGGTTCCGTCATTGGTCTTTCATGTAAAATATGGTAACGATCAGCCCGCAATTCATTATAAATTCGCAATCCGTTATAAATTTTACAACTTATATATAAAATTAAAAAAAAAAAATGCCACCAAAAACCAAAAAGTAATTAGTCATGGGTTTTACGTGCAGGATGTTCTCACTCTAGGGTGTAATACAATACGTCTGCCATTGTCCACGAAACCTTTACAACAAAAGTCACTTTAGCTGTAATTCAGAATTACATGGCCTGTTAGTAGTATCCACTCCATTCCTAAGAAGTGCGACATACATATTTTAAACATTCCGACATTGGCAGCATGTAATTCATCAATAACCTTGACATGAAGTTTTAGTCAAAACTACTGCCATATACATATATACATACATACATATGTGTTCTCCTTGATCCTACGAGAGCCACAGGGCCTAGATCATTGTTCGCTGTTTAATTTATACATTGACATATTCTGCATACATATTATCTTAGCAACTACTTTATCGTCTACTCTCTGCCAGGCGTGAGCGGACCTTCCTCTTCGGCGGCTACCTTTTAGATTAGCGGTAAGCAAACTAATCTTAATGCCTTTTATAATTGTATTAGTAATTTGAGAGTCTCTCACTCAGGCTACTTCCACTGTATTTTTCCACCGGATTTCTCTTTACTTCTCTTTGCTTATTTTTTGCTTATTTCTTTTCCTATGCGTGTTACTACGTACTTGCGAAAAAGAGAAGAGCAGCTCCCTGCCTGAATCTGTTTTAGATACCAATCTAATGCAGTTCAGGCTATTTCGTAATGGGACTTTCGTAGCATATGTCCAAAACATTTACGGCAACTGATTTCAGTAGGTATTGGATTTTTCCATGCGAATAGCGTATTATTTGCGATCGTGTTGGGCCAGAAAATTCTGAAGATTCTCCTCAAGTATCCATTAATGAATATCGACGGTTGAGTTAAAAATCATGATTTTGACTTTCTTCGTTCGTCAGTTGTCCAGTGATTTCTTTGACTCAGATTTTAACGAATTCCTATAACCTTTATGTTATAATTACGTTATATGCTACCCAGACGGCAGAAGTTAAATGTCCTACGTGGATCGCAGCTTACTCTCTCTCTACTTTCATTTTTTCTTAATCCCACTCTGGCTATGGCTTTGGACATCGCTATCTAGTTTTTTCGACATGTCCGTATAGGTTAGTCCAGATCCTCCAACCATGAGCTGAGCTCCCACACTATTTTGCCTTCATCCGCAAGGAATTTTTTCATGGCTATGTCCAGCATAATGATGAAGAGTAGTGAGCCTTCTTATGTAGACACCACATAAAGAGCTTTTATGAGGTTCACTACTATCTTAAGAACGCCTTTGCATTAAGGAGCATTCTGCCTGCTCCACTCTCAGTTTTGGTGAAAGTTTGTCCGATATTCGGTCTGAGATTACTTTGTTAATGGCGCCCCGATTAGTTAAATGCTCTTTTGTCCGCAGTTTGTCTGGAGTCCAGATCACTATTAGTATCGATCAATATTGAGCTGATTTTTAGTAACTCCGTCGCTATCCATTCACAGCCAATTGATTTATTGTTTTTTAAAGGCATGATACACTCCAGAAATTCCACAGTATCAGGGCAATCTGTGGATATGTTCGGTCTGCGAACATGTGATACACATTTACACATATATTGAATCGTCTTCACGTACCAAAATTTCGTCACTATCGTTTCTTATCGGTTTTCCGATTGTCGTTCTATAGTCAATTGATCTTACCTCAACATCGATTTGTGTCGGTTGCCCTTTGAGTCTGATCGGCAAGATTGTTTGCCCGCTTTTATTTATCTTTTCTAGTACTGAGTTTCACCATGCGGACAAGTTGTGTTTCCTTAGCACTACGTGTTCTTGCAGCATTAGGTAATTAGGTTAGGCTGCATTAAGTCAAGACATACTTGAGCATACATAACGGCCCGTTGTGATACCATACATGAATCGAAGCCCTTGTGTTAGCCACCAAGTCCTGATTAACCAGTCTCGATAGTTACCCAGAGGTCTCACATAAGAGTACCATCCCCCAAATCAAGTTGGAATGAACTAGCGGCAGTCTAATGTACCTGCTGTTCAACGTGCAGCATTAACAGCGGCCTTGGCATGTCTCCTATTAAGCATCAGATTCCATGTGTAATTTATTCAAATTAAATGTCCATATTGTTACGAATATAAACAATACATAAAATGAAGATGCACCACATCAGCGCCCTTAAAACTGTATTGTGGGATTTTGGTCTATTGGGTAGTGTCGAGGTTGTTAATGTGTTACCCTTACACCCGTACTTATTTGTGTCTTTGGCAGCATTGCCAATTCCACCATCTTTGTGTAGTACATTTGAAATTAACGGAAATAATTCGAATGTTGTAGGAAGAAGAAGAACATTTGAAAGTAATTTAAATTGTATATAAAAGGCGGCGCCTTATGAATTATGAAGTGAGTATTAAGTGTGAGATAAATAAGCTGCATAGTTATAATTGTATACCGTAAAAGTGTGGAAATAAATAAGTGCATAAAGTAAGCCAACAACATACGTGTTATTTATTGTATTTAACGCCATTAAAAAGAACTCAAATGTTTTGAAAAAGTTAAAACGTAAAAATATATACCACTCGCTCCTTTCTTACTCCCATATGCGCTGCTGGCCTCATGAAGAGAAACTAGGGCATCAATGAAAAGGTGGAAAGATATTTTTGAAACCCTTCGTTTCAGCATTATAATACTGTTTTAAAACACATTTTTCACGCTAAAAAAATATTTTTTTTCATGCCGTCTTAAGCCCAAAATATTCATTATTATTAAAAAAATAAAATAATAATAAAATCACACTAAAAATAAATGTAAATCATAAAACAAACGATGATTTGTTGTTATTTCTCAATACGGAAAATGTAAGTGATTCTTGTTAAGTAAACATTTTCTTTTGATTTCTTTTATTGCAATTTAATGTCTTTATCGCTAAAACAGCATCAATTTACCCAAATATATCAGGGGATGTTGGTTAACATCTATTAATTCATTCATCCATTTTGCCCATTTATTCAATAATCAGTAGTTGTAACAACATTTAAATATTCATAAAATACAAGACATTTTTACGACATTTTTATTTATTTTTTTATGCCACTGTGTGAGCAACCAACGCAACACTATGAATCAAATAGTTGTATCACCGAAGAGGTTCTACATCATTTGACACTTTCGTTATTTCGTATTTAAATACTTCCTTTATATATTTTTATTTAGTCTGACTGGATTCATTCCATTTTTTTTATAACCTTTACATTTTTTTACAACTTCCCAAGTTTATGACTCTGTTACTTTTTTTTAGATTTTTTATTTTGACGTGATGGAAGTTCGATTTTAAGTACATCAGAGGAAATTTTTGCATTTCATTATAGAAAAAAAAAATATAATAAAAAAGGAAAACGCAACAGAATACTGTGCTTAGTTTATAGAAAATAATGTGACCAACTATGACAAACATACATAAGTGCGACATAGACACCATGATATTTTCATCGATGAATCATCGTCATAGAATTAGTATCGAGTCGAAATTTGTATGAAATTATCGTAAATAGAAAATGTAACTGATGAATTTTCGTGACAATGATAGAAACGAAGGGAGTTATGTGTGACAACTTCATTATAATGTCAACATACTAAAGAAAGACATTATTACAAACACAACTGAGGTTGAGTCAGACAGCAGAAGCGGTCACTGATATAATTCAAAAGCTTTTTAACAAGAAGCATGCGAGAAACATGCCTATAAAAGACAAAAAGGGTAGGCTTTTAACAAGAACGGAAGAAGAAGTAAACAGATGGTGTGAGCACTTTCGTGAACACTGAATCGATTCACCGAATAAAAACAGCGATCAGGAAATCAATCAACTTTTTAACCCTACAGCACCACTACTGGTAACTGTCTCCGCAGTACTTCCAGACAAATTGATTTTGAACGGGTAATAACTTTAAGAGGCCGGTATAGATAAACTACCAGCTGAATCCTCTTTTTAAAGTATAGCTCCTAAATGGAAAGAAAGCATGATCATAAAAATTCCGAAGAAAGACGATCTGAGGGAATGTTTAAACTGACGGGGCATTGCGCTAACCCCAGCTGTTGTTAAATTTTTAACAAAATTTTTCTAAATCGTATTATAGTCCCTATTGACCAACAACTCCGAAAAGAGCAAGTTGATTTCCGTCCTAGAAGATCATGTATCGATCACACTTACAGCCTCAGACTAATCGTGGAACAATGCAGCGAGTTAAACTCGTCTTTCTACATAGCTTTCAACGATTTTTGTGGAAGCTTTCGATTCCATTGACCGTAAAAGCATTTGGGCGGCTATAAGAAGCAAAGGCATTCTAGAGAATATAATTCGACTTATTAAAATTCAATACTATGGCTTAAGCGCTAAAAATATACATAAAGGCAATACAACCGAACCATTCAGCATTACCACCGGCGTAAAACAAGGATGCATACTGTCGCCATATTCACTATTACATTAGATACTATTTTAGACACCATACAGCGCCAAGGAGGGGTATCTTCTGGCGAGTAAATCAAGAGCTAGAAGACCTAGATTATGCTGATGACATCGTACAATAGTATAAAGCAGCAGGAAAGATCAGATGCAGTCTAAAATCAACGATCTTGTTCGCTTACGGGCGAACATAAGGAAACGAAATCGAGTTCAGTCGCACACAAAGAAGAGGTTGCTTTTAATATATAGTAAACGGTACATTGATTGAGAACGTTGAAAAATTCTGCTATTTGGGTAGCATGACAACATCAGAAGAAGGCACTATAAATGACATGGGAAATCGCACAATTAAGGCCAGAGTTGCCCTTCATTAGCCTAAAAGCATCTGGAAATTTGACATGCGCCAAATTAGTATTATTCTACGGCTCAGAAACATGGTTCGTTTCTAACAAAATAAAAAGAAAACTACAATCTTTTGTAATCAGATGCCTAAGAAATATATTGAGGATCTGATAGCCACTGACACATTAAAATGAATATATAAATGATCAACTAAGGCGACGAAAGTACTCTTGGCTAGGACACTCACTTTGAAAACCTTACGAAAAGATATGCCACGCTGCATGCGGAGCTACTGCGCCTCCGCATGCAAAAAACACTTAGAGAAGAACCCTAATCAGCGAAACATTAATCTTTTAGTAAATTACGTTCTTTAGCCAGAAAGAGCCAACACTATAGGTTCTATGTAAACAATCAATTTCTTATGAAATACGACACTAAATATACTAAAGAAAACTGAAATTTAGCGACATTGTCTCTAATGAGAACATGCTGAAGATTTTGTCTGCTACACCTTCTCGTTAGGACTTACTAACGCAAAATCAACTTTTGTCTTCTATGAAAATTTTGACAATTTCAGTATGGTAATTCATGTATGGTACAAAAGAAATTTGTTATCACTTATCGATTATATACCATTGTCAGCGTTTGCCACGATGATTCACTATGACGTTCGCCACCGGGTTTCTGATGTGACCACTTCTCTTGGTTGTCTTGAATGTTTGGCTTCATTTGTGCAAGGAAGACAATACCGAAATTCTGTAAACAACTTTTTAACCATTAAAATTGTTGCTGCGAGTTGCACACGTTACTCATTAAGCTTTACTTTGATCTCCGCTAACCTTGTTTTATTAGTTTTCGTAAATATGGGGTGTTTTACTTTAAATCATAATAAAACAAAGCAATATAATTTTGTGTGGCCGCCACAGCTGGCGCGTACAATTCATAATCTGGAACACAAATATTCAAAAACTTTTCCCAGCATGTGCAGCCGTATTTCGCAATTAACTCTTCGAATGTTGATTTCCGGGAGTTAAATTGTCACTGGTTTATCGACTTACACAAGTGACTTTACACAACCACAAAGAAAATATTTCCGTGTGGTTAAATCACACGATCTTGATAGCCAATTAATTGGACCATTACGTGAAATTACTCTTTTATCAAAAGATTCATTGAGGAAATCAATTGTAGCTCGAGCTGTGTAGTATGTGGTTCCGTCCTGCTGGAATCACTTGTCAGCAAGATTAATGCAGGTAGTTGTAGTACGAACATATGATAGCATATGAACCAATGACACTGCCAGCTCATAAAGCTTATCAAAGAGTAATTTTGTGTCGATGTAACGGTGTTTCGACAAAAGTTTGCGGATTATTCTCACTTCAAATGTGATAATTCTGCTAATGGGCTTCATCGAGAATAAAATTTTAAATGGAAATTTCATATCAATATTAATATGTGTCGAATTGGCGGCGGTGTAAATCTAACCATAATGATATGTCAAACGAAACTAAACAAAAAGCAACTATCAGCTGTTAAATCGTTTGTCAAATAAAGCAGTCTCTGTTTTCATTGGCTGTCAAAAACAAACTAACAGAGGTAGTCTGCTCCAATTTTGACAGTTGGTGATAGCTAGCTAGATAGTATTGAATGTTACTGTCATTCTTTGATTTTAGTTGGTCACGTTAATCTTAATTTTTATCCTTTCTCCTACCAAACATATAATTTTTTTTTTTTTTTTTTTTGATTTTTGTCATGCATTTAACTTAAGCTTTGTGGGAAATTTTTTATGCAAAATTTCCATCATATTTATTGCGAAAATCATAAAAATCTCTATAAAATAACATATTTATACAAAAGAACTAAAAAATAATAAAAAAAGAAACAGAACAAAATCATAGATTTATTGCTTGTGATAGATTGTTATAGACGTTGAACGTCAAAATATTATTTTCTTTTTAAACCTCCTATAATGCATTGAAAGTATTTGAAGAGATAAAATAAATAGAAAAGGATTTTAAAGTGGTACGTTTTACATAATAGAACTCAATATCGTTATGCACTGAAATTGTAATACGTATGCCGTTAAAGTTTAATGACAACAATGACTTTCTAAAATTTATTTTTTTTTTATTTTAGTGTGAAAAATATTTTACTATAAATACTAATTTTCGAATTTAAAACAATATCAGTGATTTCACTAATTTTGCAGCGAAACCATGAACTCTATCAAATATTTCACCATTTTCGTTATTGTGGTCGTGTGTCCGATTGGTCAACATGCCTCAAATGCCCATAGTTTATTCGGGCATTTAGAACATGAAATTGTGAGTTAAAATTAAAAAGTATGGAAAAAGTTGTTTAATATTTGGTTTTTCGTTTTTGAAAGGACTCTGAAGCACACAAAGTTGAAAATAAAGTAGTAAGTAAGTATTTCAATTTCATATTCTTTCTGCTTTTAAAGAAATTATTAATTTTTTTTTAATTATTCCTAAAAAAAAGCATATTAATAAACTTTTATTATTTTCATAAAATTTAAGTTTTTTAATTAATTTAATTATTTAGGAAAACGAAACTCACAAAGTAGGCCATGAAGTGGTAGGTATTTTAAATTTAAATTGATTTTTTAAAATTTAAAAATAATTTCTCTTTAGGATAACGATGCCCATAAAGACAATTTAAAAAGGCAATCCCTTTCATTTCTCTATTTCAGTATAAATCTGGCAAGGAGGCTTTAAAAATGTATGGCGATATTAAAACAGCTGAAACAATTGTCGGAGTCGGCGTAGGCGTACTACAAAACTATTGTTAAGCATGGACGTTAGTTTGGGACTGTATGATGCCTTGAATGCTGGTGAAGACAATTCACATTTTTTTGATGGTAAAGTGGACAAATTTGTTTATCTTAATTTGTTTATCGAAAACAAAGAAGCAAAGTACAGAGAAACGTGGTGGCGCAAAAATATTGCCATTCCACCAACACTACGATCCCAAGCAAACATCGGTTAATGCAAAGGTTTGGTTGATCTGTACCTGATCCAAATTTACAGAAACACCTGTGCAGAGCCCAGAACCTAATGTAATTGAATATCTTTAGAAAGGATGCCGAAATTTGTTAAAATCAATTTCAAGGCTCTAACTGACTGTTCTGGAATACAATACGTACTCTATTACTAATTGTTCGTTACATTTTAAGTGTAATAATCGCTCTAAGAATTGAGTTTGTTTGTTTTTCTGATGCAACTTACAGTTATTATCAGTTATTACTTCAAAAATTACAAAATGTTATAGATTAAAGCTCGTTTCAAGTATGAAAGAGTTTCATTTCTTGTAAAATTTTTAAAGAAAAAGTGAAAAATCGGACACTAAAACCGATAGCGTTTTTCATTTGATAAGATCAGCAGGCTACAATACACACAATTGATAGACTTAGGCAAAATAATGTCAGACTTATCAATCAGTTTTAAGCTGCAACAAGGCCGGAAGCGAGGTGCCTCATTCAATTTATTCCACCGTAGCTCTAGGCGTGAAGATTTCATTTCGGTCTGTTCACAGTCTCCATCATGGTTATGATGACCATACTCATCTTCGAGTTCATTGTGGGTTCCAATATATATCATGTTTCGTGATATCGTTCGCATGTTTACATAGTGTGGCCGATCTAGCTTCGCTTACATTTTCGGTTTGCATATGTGATTGCTATCTGATTAGTTTTCGAGTTACATAAATAATTCTCGCGACATCTCATGTGGCACAAGGGACACTTCTCGTAATCAAGAAGCCGAATCCATTTCTATTTTAAGACTTATTGAAAGAAACATACAGTTTAACGCCGGCTTAGAAAGGTATATGCATTTGTTAGAGAAGTTTTTCATGATGTAAATATCGCTAGCTAATGTTATAAGGTGATACCGCATATTGAAAATTGTCAGATGGTCTGGCCTGGGATTGAACCGAAGACCTCTTGATTGGTAGGCGGGAGTCTTATCCACTATACTACAGAGGCATATGTAGCGAATCTTTCTTCAACAACAGTTTACACATTTTTATATGGCTTGCAATTCGCGTAATAATGTCTTTCAAGTCTCGCATGTATCTAACGAACTAGATTTCACGTTTATATTAAATATTATCAGCTATTTCATCTGGACATGTGAAATTAGTTCCATACTGCCTTAAGTCTACCGTATTTTTGACTGGCAGTATGCCAGAAAGTATGAGTCAGCGTAGTCGAAGTCCTTCAGTTTCTTAAGTCTACCCTAAAGGCCTCAGGCAGGTAATAATGCTTGGCCATACACTGAAGCAAAATTTTTATTCTGCTAACAACTAATTGCGAGTCTATAATTTTCCATTATGAAAATATTTCATCAATTATTTTTGAATTATTTGCCATATAGACCCGACATGTCACTTACTGATAAATATTGCATTCGCTAAATTTAAAATGGTTTAGTTTTGAAAATCGTTTCATTTGTCTGCAATACTTAAAAAGACAATGAATACACTAAATAAGATTCCTTTTAAATCTGTACCGAAATAAGTACCCGGTGGCGTATATTAGCGACATTGTCAGTATGATATTTTTTTTATCGATAAATTATCTTTCCAAATCAGTCTCAAGTCAAAATTTGTATAAAATTACCATAAATGAAAAATATAATTGATGTATCTCGTGACAATGGCACAAAGTAAGGAAGCTATGTGTGACTACGTCATTGTAATGTCATCATACTAAAAATGCTGAAATTTTGCAATATTATCTATTATGAGTACAAGTGGAACAAGGGCGACCTCTTTAAACCAATAAGCTGCATCCGATTTTAATTTCAAACTTATTAAAAGGGACCTACAGTTTAACGTCGGCTCCGAATGGCAGATGCATTAATTACAGTTTTTCATTACGTAAATATTCATAATCAGTCGCTAGCAATGTTATGAGGTGATACCACTATTGAAAATTGCCAGATGGTCTTGCCTCGAATTAAATCAAGGACCTCTTGATTGGTAAAAGGGTATCCTACCTCAACTGTACACTGATTAGCCGACAACATGCTGAAGTTTAGCGACATTGTCTGTTATCAATTAATAACATGTTGAACGATGCAGGATTTTGTCTGCTACACCTCCCGGTTTACGAATAAAACACTTACCCGGTGTCGTATTAGAGCGACATTGTCACTATGATTTTTTTCATCGATGTATCATTGTCATAATATCAGTTTGAAGTTGAAATTTGTAAAAAATTTTCATAAATGAAAAATTTCATTGAGGAGTTCTCGCGGCAATGGCACTATCAAAAGGAGTTATATATGACAACGTCATTGTATGTTGACATATTAAATAAAGCTGAAATTAAGTGACATTGTTTGTTATGTGTAGACTACATTCGGAAATTTAGTGATATTGTCCAGTATGAGTCAACTTCATGCTGAATAAAGCTGAAATTAAGCGACATTGTCTATTATGTGTAGCCTACATTCTGAAATTTAGTGACATTGTGTAGTATGAGTCGAATTAATGCTGAATAAAGCTGAAATTAAGCAACATTCTCTGTTATGTGTTGACTACATTCTGAAATTTATCGATATCGTCTAGTATGAGTCGAATTAATGCTGAATAAAGCTGAAATTAAGCGACATTGTCTGTTATGTGTAGACTACATTCTGAAATTTAGTGACATTGTCTAGTATGAGTCGAATTAATGCTGAATAAAGCTGAAATTAAGCGATATTCTCTGTTATGTGTTGACTACATTCAGAAATTTAGTGATATTGTCTAGTATGAGTCGAATTAATGCTGAATAAAGCTGAAATTAAGCGACATTGTCTGTTATGTGTTGACTACATTCTGAAATTTATCGATATTGTCTAGTATGAGTCGAATTAATGCTGAATAAAGCTGAAATTAAGCGACATTGTTCGTTATGTGTAGACTAAATTTTGAAATTTTGTGACATTGTCTATTTTGACTCGACTTGATGCTGAATGATGTAAGAATTTGTCTGCTACACCTCTCCGTTAACGAATAAAGCACTAATGATTCCAGTCTACAGGACAAAATCACCTTTTGTCATCTATGACAATTTGGACAATTACTTTAAAAAGTCATGTATGAGACCAAAGTAAATTCATCGTCAGTCATCGATGTTTTACTATTTTCAGCGTTTGTCACGATGATTCACTATGTCTTTCGCCAATGGGAATAGTTCTCGATGATATTGTCTGTAATGTCTTACTAATACAAAGACAAAATCAACTTTTGTCAGCTATGACAAGTTGGAAAATTACCTTAAAAAGTCATGTATGACACCAAAGAAAATTTATCTCAATCATCAGTTATCCACCATAATCAGTGTTTGTAATGATGGGTCACTATGATATTTGCCATTGAATATTTTTATTTAATTTCTGATACTCCCATTTTATACTCCCTGTTTAAATTTTAAAGAGGTTAAGAATTTAATTCAAATTTTAATTTTTTAATTTTATAAAAAAATGATAAGAAATAAATATTAATTAATTTTTCATATATAATATGTACAATTTATTTGTTTAAAATATGGTATACAGTTTTCAATATGAAAAATCATTAACACTTTAATGACCAGCAATAGCACCAGCAACAACACTAGCAGTTTTTATAATCTTTTCAGCCTTCTTAACAGTGCCAACTACTTTCTTGACCTTCTTAGCAACCTTATGCTAAAGAATACAAAATAAAAAAAATTGATTTCATTAAAAAACTTTCCTAAAATTTTCTCTGGAAGAGTTTAAAATACTTACAGCCTTGTTAGTAATATGTTCCTTAAAAGAAAAAATTAAACAGAGAAAGAAAACAAAATAAATAAATAAAAATGTATAATAAATGTTAATTAATTCTAAATAAGAGTACTTACTATTTTATGGCCCACTTTGTGGGTAGCCTTAGCCTATAGGAAAGAGTAGGAAATATGTGGTTAATTTGTAAATAATTTGTAATTTGTACTTTCTTACCACTTCATGTCCAAATTTTCCTAGAAAATGACGATGATGGTGAGCTTCTGCTACATGCAAACTTATGAGGCACAAAACCACAATAGCAAAAATGAAAAAATATTTATTGAAATTCATGTTGATTTTCGATATTGCGATTGTAATTGTCTCACTGCAGGGGCAACTGATACAATTTTTTACTCGAGCAATTGGTTTTTATAGGAACAATTTTTCTTTCGCAAATAAGTTTTCATAAACAAAACAACGAAAAATAATTTAAATATTCTGTATGATAAAGGTATTTAAAGGGATTAAAAACAAATTATAAATTAAATTAAATTAAATTTTATTTAATTGCAAATCCGTTTCAGTTTTGAAAGACAAAAAAAAAATATTTCAATGAAAGTTCACAATGATTGATATTCTCAGATGTTCGTTCACGCATAAGTTTATGCAGCCAAAGTATTAAGTCTTATAAAAAGTACACTCGTAGCTAAAATATTTAATTTTGGAACTAAACTTAATATGGAAGAGTAGTCTAAGTTGACTTAAACTATTCGTGCTTACCAACACAGATTTATATGATAAAAGACAAGATATGAAGAAAGAAACATCTAATACGACTAGAGAATAGAAGTGTATTCTGTTAGATTTTTTCCGAGATTGTCTCTAATGTATTTGATTTTTGAATTAAACTTAATATGGAAGAGTAGCCTAAGTTGACTTAAGCTATTCGTGCTTACCGACACAGATTTATATAATAAAACACAAGCTATGAAGAAGGGAACATCTAGAGAATAGAAGTGTATTCTGTTAGATTTTTTCCGAACTTGTCTCTAACGTATTTGATTTTTGAATTAAACTTAATATGGAAGAGTAGCCTAAGTTGACTTAAGCTATTTGTGCTTAACGACACAGATTTATATAATAAAACACAAGCTATGAAGAAGGGGACATCTAATACGACTAGAGAATAGAAGTGTATTCTGTTTTTTGTTTTTTTCGAGATTGTCTCTAAAATGATAAATCCATTTCGATAAGTAAGAAGAGCTTAAGTCGACTCAAGCTACTCTTCTATATCAATATATATTTGATAGGGTAGCTTTTTAAATTCCACAGCTTTTAATCTTGGCCAAGTGATTTTCAATGGCTAAACAGGAAGGTGTTTCACACACACTGAAACTATTGTTTACATTACAATGTCCCAGTCAAGTATAACAAATTTTTGACGATTTTTCCTGGCATTGTCAAGAATACCTTTTATTGGTAATTAATTCGTTGATTGCAAAACCTCAAGATGTAGAATTTCCTTCCAATTGCACCAAACGCTCAACCTTGTTTGTAATCAATCCAGTTTTTAAAATCGTTTTTAGAATGTCGCCGGCTCTTTGGACATGATTTTTTTCGTGTAATTCGTGCTTAAACCATTTTCTTATCGCCCCTAATTATCGACTTAAATAAAGGGGTTCAAGTCCGTTGTGTTTCAGCAGCGTGCCATTTTGCAACATTAGTTGCAAAATTTCATAATAATTTTAGTGTCTAGCCTACCAAAGCTACGATCAAAAGACCAAATACTTCGTTTCATATTTAAGACTATATAACTTTTAACACAAGCTACGAATTCAAGACCTCTATTTCTTAAAATGTAGCCTGAAATATGGCATTATAAAAACGTATTCGTTGGACACAATCGAATTAGAGAGTTACCCAATATATGGTTATCATTACCAGCTATACACAAAAAGAGCACAATTTTTCGACAAACATTTTTCAAATATCTTGGCCTAATTCCTGACCAATTCAAGATAAGTTAAAAAACCAACTTAGAAACTAAGAAACCTAGTAAGACCACACAATGATGTAGACCTATTGATAGATTTCATGCTTGTCTTATTCTTTGGATCTTCTCAAAAGTTATAGAACCTAATATTCTCTTTGAATTGGTCTTCTGGTTTACAAATTACATCCAAAAGGGGCCTTCCTGTTGTATTCGTCTGGTAGCCATATAGGGTGCTTGCCCGACAACAGGCCTAACTTTTAGCGATAAAACTGAATACTATGTCAAGGTGATACAAGTAGAGCTGATCCCCCTGGTGATTTGGGGGAATTCTATACAGACGGTTCTTATCTTGAGAACAGCGTGGGAAGTGCAATTTTTTTCTAAACGCTTAACCTTAGAGTATATCTCTGCCTCATCGACTTTTGTAGTGTGTTTCAGACTGAAGTAATTACCATTTGTAATGCTGTGGATTTGATCATAAATATATCTTTTCTAATAGCCAGGCAGTAAACAACACTCTTTCGAGTGCGGTTTTCAAATTTAAGTATGTTACAGACTGTCGCTTTTTCCTTGAGATACTATCACAGCAGTTTTATGTCCACTTCATATAGCTTCCTGGTTACATTGACATCCCGGGTAGTTGTGTTATTGATAAACTTGTTAGAGCGGATATACATCTACCGAACAACCACCCACACATGAGGGTCGGCATACCTCTTATCTCCGTTACTGGACACTGACAGATCTTGGGATTCTAGCTGCACTGCTAAACTCATTTGAGCTAGATTTGATAGAAAGCGTACCAATCAATTGTTTAAACTGGATCTCATATTTATTTCTCACGGATCGTTGTGTAATAGGTAGCTATGCAGAGATCCTCTGCTTACCTACGAAAGATTTCTGTCAAGGTTGTAGATCGAGTGAGGAAAAGTAGAGCTTTGCCAACTTTTGGCACAACATTTAACCATGGTTTGTCGAAGCTATCGACCCTTGATATCAGGTTAATAGCATGATTCATAAGGTTATTAGGCGAAGTCAGTATGCTGTTTATCAAGTCCAGTTATTCTGGAATTGGTGACCAGCTGAGTCATAGTTTTAAGTGGTATCACAATAGGGCTTTTATTGACCCAAAATAACACATACATTTTTAATCTAAAGGGTAACAAATCTATTTCTAAGGTAGATAGACATGTCACCAAAATACATACTCGTACATATTTCGTAATTTTAAAGAACAGATAATTTTGGTGAAGATCGATCAATGAAAGGCCCAGCCAGACAAAAATATTCACATAAAAACCTTTGAAAAATCATGGTAGCTAAGTCGTGTTCTACATGTTGGAAAACAATTAAGTGAAGTAAATACTAAAAGGGCGCAATTAACTGGAGATACTTGTCAATAAATGTTTCGGCTGTTTATCAAGTCCAGTTATTCTGGAATTGGTGACCAGCTGAGTCATAGTTTTAAGTGGTATCACAATAGGGCTTTTATTGACCCAAAATAACACATACATTTTTAATCTAAAGGGTAACAAATCTATTTCTAAGGTAGATAGACATGTCACCAAAATACATACTCGTACATATTTCGTAATTTTAAAGAACAGATAATTTTGGTGAAGATCGATCAATGAAAGGCCCAGCCAGACAAAAATATTCACATAAAAACCTTTGAAAAATCATGGTAGCTAAGTCGTGTTCTACATGTTGGAAAACAATTAAGTGAAGTAAATACTAAAAGGGCGCAATTAACTGGAGATACTTGTCAATAAATGATTTCGGTCTTTGGATAACTGCTCATCGGATTAATGAGAGTTTTATTGGGTGATTTTTAGCGTATGCGTACTACTACTACTAGTTCTACCATAAGTTTGGTAAACTACAAACTGCAAGTTGTTTTTACGAGTGTTCTGCACTCAGCCAAGCTTTCTCAGTTTCTGCAGGTCATCACAGGCTTTTGTGGTCTGGTGTTATCATGATGGTACACAACAATTTTTCTGTTGAACAATTCTGACCGTTTGAATAGAATTGCTTATTTGAGTCTCATTAAGTGTTGACAGTGGAGATCAGAATTAATTAATTTCATTAAACAAACATCCCTGTTTCGTCCATGATTATATTGTCGTATGTGATACACTACTTTCCATCGCCAGTAATCATTCAAACCTATCAAGTCGCCTGACCTATAGTGCTATCTGATGCAATTATGTAATATTACCAGATATATTACATTTGTGAGCGAAGTTTTTCGAACTTAAATGTTTTTGTCTGCGAAGATTTTTTTTCAAAATCGATTTTTTTTTTCATAAATGTCAAGAATTATGCAATATTGAATCTGGCAGCCTTAGTTAAGTCTATGTGCTCTGTTAACAATCGCACAATTTTTAAGCTATTAGAGGTCATCACAACTCATGTCATTAATGAACTGACGTTGTGCACGTCAATTGAGGCCGTTTATCAGATATTATATTTTAAGATAAACTCTATGGAATTTTCCTCTAAGCATTGTACAACAAAAATTCTATTTAATTTAATAGTTTTTTATTTGTTTATGTTTAATATTTTCATTCATAATATTATTATCAATCAAAACCTAATAATTAATTTTAAAAGACTTTTTTGTTGCGTTTGAAATATAAAAATATTGTAATTAACAAACCCCACAAACCTAATGAATCGGTTTATTTCTTCTTTCTATGTTTGCTTATGCTGCCTTATCGCAAAAAAGACGGCAATAATTAAAATAACGAATTTAGAACTTTTGCTTTCACTGTTTTGTTAACGACCCTTAATTGTAAACAAATTTGCTTATCATGTTGCAAATAAAATTGATCGATTTCTTATAATAATAAAAAAATATATTTAATAAAATAAATAAAATAATAAAAAAATAAATTTGAAAATTATTTAAAAAAAAAAAAATCTAATTTGAAACTATAAACAGAGGCACGTGTCTTACAATATCTGAACTAAGATTACAAACCATTAGATGACCATAGTGAATTAGGTCTTTAATTTTTAGAAATTAGGAATTACTAGGAATTACTTAGTTGGCTGTTTGAATTACTTATACTAATTACCTTGTTCACATCACACTTTTTTAATTCGTTCTGATGGTTTTTATTCGTTTTTTGATTATTATTATGTGTTTTAGAAATTGGAAAAAAAGTTAGGAAATTAATAAAAGTTATAGCTCATATAGACACAGGGATATCGCCGCGAATTGCTTTGCTGACGAATTGATCAGCATGGGTACTGAGCTTGATACTTTCAAACAAGAGCCTATCATTGGTGTCCCGATTGCGTCGGTTAAGCTGGATATTCTCCGGTCAGTTTATGTCGACACAACATCGTTGGCAGCATGAGGACTCGTGCGTTATCGCCAGGCTCTACTGAACCGACCTCGACGAAATGAGGACTAAATGTTTTCGCTGCCTAAGTCGGGTGGCCATACACTGCACAATTGCTGTCCTGACGGGTCACTGTCTGATCGGGAGGCATGCCGATAGACTTGGCATTCCCTCGAATGATTTTTGCAGGAGTTGTGGTTGCGAGGAGGAGGAGGAGACTGTCTTTCACCTCATGCGTCAATGTTCTTGAACTCCTACCTTTTGTCATCTTTGACTGAGTTCTCTAAGGGTGGCCGCAATTGCGAGATTTATTTTGGAGGCTAAATAGTTTCCTATGGAAACTGTTTGATCCCCGGGTTGGCATTTTTGCATGTGGCATCACAATAGGTCAAATATCTTTCCTAAGTGGGACTCCTTCCCTTTAGGGGCGTTCACCACCTTACCTAACCTATAGCTCATATAGATTTTGTAGTAAACTTCAAGGTCATCGTAACAGAATTATTTATAATTTAGCTAATTCGCTCTAGAAATTTTGTATGTGAAATTATGTAATTCGGCTTATAATTTGAGATTGATTTTTAAATAAAATCCTGTCGTGTGAACCTGACCTTAAATAAAGGCCTAAAGTTCAAACATTTCAGTTATTGTAATAATGATTTCAGAGTGATTCTAAAACGGGAGAAAGGCATATATATGTACTATCACTTCTATAGCCAAAATAAAAGTATTTTTTCATGCAGTTCATTGAACACTTTTTTCACTTATAATATAATCAATAAATTATAAGTGAACTGCATGAAAAAATATATTTATTTTTGCTATAGAACTGATAGTATATATAAATTCAAAATTTTTTTTTAGCACATCGTATATTTTTGCTTAAGCAAGGGATTAACAATTGTTTCAAATTAAGAATATAATTGATTTTTAAGTCTTTAATTTAAGCCTATACCCACCATTTGATAATAAAATAAAAATATTTTAGGGCACTACGAAAGGTTATTGGTAAAGACTTTTGAAAAAGTACTTTCAGTTTTATTTGCGAACTTCTCAGAACCTAACAACAGAAAACTAATAGAAAAAAAGAAAAAAACTGACGCGTTGTGCCTTAAGATGAAATTTCTGCTTTTTGTTTGAAAAAAAGCGATAAGTATTGTATTTCTGAAGAAAAAAATAATAAATTTTAACATTTCTTTTTCATCAATGGCAAGTTTGTAAAATGGAAGCCGAAGCTGTCACTTTAACAAAAACTAAGAACTGGTGGACTCACACAACATTATTATCATGAACAGGACTTATACTCGTACAATTGTTATAATATGGCTGCTATTGCGGTAAGGAACTTTCATATCGCAGTTTGTTTATGAGATGTTGATTGCTGATCCATATAACTGTCGAAGTCTATCCAAGTGCACCATTTACTTACTATATATTATAATAGATAGGACACTTATAGTCATGTCGATTAATACCAAACTTCTGAATACGGAAACCAATGTATTCAATGCTTTGGAACTTCTGGTTGGTATGTGGGTGTCTTACCTACCACACCACAACGGCACATCTGAGGAATATTTTATATTACGTTGTTATATTGATCAGGATCAAAACGCACAGTGACCTGAAGAATCTTTAATGCAGACGCATAAGTTCAATACTTCAATTCGGTGAGAATTAAATCAGTAATTATATTTGGTGAGAGAAGAAATACCGCTTTTTGGAGCCACCATAACATGCCCCAGGTTCTCACAAATTATGTGTTTAAATGTCTCGGTATTTCCCAAAAAACACTGTTAATAATTAAGATCACAATGTTGGGTAACTAAATCCGTTAGTACCCTAAGCTCGCTGTTATTGAGCAACAACAGTCTTCTAGATATACCAACAGAAAGCGAAATAGGTTTCCTTTGATTCAGATTCAATTTTTATTGTAGTTTAAGTGATTTTAGCTTATATTTTTGTTGTTTTAGCTGAAACAAGCTCTTGAACTGTTGTGAGATTATTTCTGCACATCTTCGATTTGAAAAAACCCTACAAAAAAAAAAAAAAATCAAAAGGTGTCAAATCGCACGATCTTGGTGGCCAATTTAATCCTTCTCTACAAGAAATAATGCGATTATCGAACTTTTTTTTAAATGAAGCATTGATTCTCTTGCTGTGTGATAAGTGGCACCATCCTGTTGAAACCATATGTTCTCTACGACTATATAATCAATTTTCCGTGACAAAAGCTTCGGAGCTCCCTGTAGCGATTTCAAAAAAATATGATCCGATGATTCCTCTGAACCACAAACCTAACAAACCGTAAATTTATGTGGATGAAATGGCTGCTCTAAGATATTCAATTCAATTCAACTCAAATGCGGCAATTCTACATTCGGTGAAAATAATTTTGTTAAAAAAATTCTCATTTTCTTTTTGTTTTTCGATGGCCCAAGAAAGGAATTGCCGACGTAATGCGTGGTCAGCTGGCCGTGATCTCCTTTACAAGAAACCATGAACTTAATTTCTTTTTGAAAAACGTCTACGAGAAAATCTTCCCACGAAAGAAGGCTGTAGCCAAAAAATGAAATCCCTCCATAATGCGTTGCACGATTCATTATACAATCAGCCACAAATGGGATGTGTTTAACGAAAAAACAAGTGCAGCATGAATTTTTCGTTATAGTATCGATAGAACAATGAAAGACGTGCCACATTGCGACGATGTTCTAACTAATTGATAAAGTTGGATACACGACTGTCATAAATGAGCACCTTCGATCTCTCCTGCACGCCGTCGAGTAGTCCCAAAATAGACTTTAAATCACTGGCCCATACGTTACAATTTTATTCCATCTTAGGTCGGATATAGATCGGATGAAGTGAAGTATTTCCTACACCGAGTCACTTGAATGCTTCTTACGACATTCGAAAAATGTGATGGTTGCACAGAACGTCACAGTGAATTCTTATGCCCAGAATATCAAAAGCATCTGACTCCTTTATATCTACATATATTACCTATAGTCACAGATGCATCATACCAGCATGTCTGGGTGTCAGAGAACAAGAAATTGGTTTTTACGTATTATAAGCGACCTGGATGTTCTCGCATTCATGGTTCATGCGGTAAATCCTCACGACGGTGTTTTCGTTTTAATGTGAGCCAACCCGGCACCCATCTTGCGTACAGCTTTCTCATCTTCAAATTTTTTGTCAATATGCGATGTATGGTACTTCTAGAAATGCTAAATCCAATATTTTTTATAGTAGTAAATGAAGTACAGACTCTCCCAGAGTGGATTCCTACTCAGCTTCAATATTGATTGGGCTGAGATCTATCAAATGAAAGTATTCGAATTACATAACTGTGGCCACCATTTTTTAAAATAAATGAAAGAGAGAAAAATACTAAACAACATGGCGTCTTTAAACTTAACTTATGTTTAACAAAGTTGTCTCTTTTTACCAAAGTATTTTGTGTTCAAATTACCGCCGAAGTATAGTGGACTTCGTGTCAGCAAATTTTGTAATGGGACTCGAAGGTCGAAGGGGTTATGAAAGTATGAGGAATGGCAGACATTGTGGATTTTTCAATCTTGTTTTACTTTCAAATTCAATTTTTTGTTGCAATCGTCCATTGTATGAAATTGTTTTAAAATAGGATGTAAGAAGCCATGGAAACCATGAATTGACATGAAGTGTTCATTTTATTAAAGGGTCCGCCAAATAACTTTTTTTTTTTGAAAATGCTATAAAAAAAACTACTGAATATTTCTAATTTTTTATTTTTATTTGAAAGTACAATCCTTCCGGTTAATAATGGAAAATAATCTCATTTAAGCGGCTGCCTCGGCTGGCCATGCAGTAGCCTACACGATCGGTTCAATTTTTAAGCACATTATCAATTGTGTGCAGCTGTATTCCACCAATGGCTTCAAGAATATTGTCCCTTAAAGCGTCAATTGTCTCTGGCTTGTTGGCGTAACACTTATCTCTGACGGCACTCCACAAATAATAGTCCAACGGTGTCAAATCGCATCTCCGAGGTGGCCAAACGACATCAGCTCTGCGGCTGATAATGCGATCTTCAAAAACAGAGCGCAAAACGTCGAGTGTAGCTTCGCTTGTGTGGCACGTAGCGCCGTCCTGTTGAAACCAAATGTTGCTAATATCCTGCTCTTCAATTTTTGTGAACAAAAATTCGTCCAACATGGCCCGATAATGATCGGCATTGACCTTAACGGCCACTCCTTGCTCATTTTCGAAGAAAAATGGCCCAATTATGCCTCTGAACCAAAATACGTACCAAATAGTGACTCATCTTGGGTGTATCGGCTTTTCGGTTTTCTGTGCCACAAATGCTATAATTTTGCTTGTTTACATATCCGCCAAGATCAAAATGAGCTTTATCTGAAAAGATGATTGTTTTGGCAAAATCGGCATCTTCTGTAAGTCGATCGCAGGCCCACTTAGCGAAGCGAAAACGCATTGGATACACAACCATATTCGTTCAGCGGAAGGATAAAACTAATTATCTGTCAAATCAGACATGAGCTAAGTGTTACTATTCACGAAATAAGCATAAGTTGAAAAAACAACCTTAGATGGCGGACCCTTTATATATTTCTTTATTTATACTTTCCGCCAATTAATAACTCCTATGTAAACATTTAATTTGTATTTTTGGGAATTAAATTTTCATTATTTTCAAAAATCTCACCAATAAAAATTCTTTATCGCTAATTTATGGGTTCCATTCCTATGCATACGTATGTGTGAACTCGCGTAATCTGAGCCTAAAGTTGAACAAAAGAAAAGCTTTGAAACCGAAATTAAAATGGTCATGGCAAATTAATTTATTTAAAAGTAGACTACAAAACTGTAAAGCAGAAAAATACATGGAAAATTTGAAAAGAGAAAATCAAAAAGAAAAAAATGAATATTTAACACCATTCAAATGGTCATTTATTATTATTTTTGGTTTTTAAAGGCTGTTATTTTAATCGACCAAAACACACAAAAAAATGGAACTGAAACGATTTTTATTCACTTAAACTGTCAACACAATTAATGGAACTTTGTCACGCTTACTAAAAAGCTCCAACTTTAGTAGAAGAAATCCAAAAATTAATTCCACCATACAAGTCACTCAAATTCATACAAAATAAACTTTGTGGCAATAAAAAAAAATTAATAAAAAAAATAAATAAATATTTTGACAAAAAAATAATCATGTTTGTAACTAAAGGGGTTAAAATGGATTGAGCGAGTGAGTGTTCAAATAATGTGTCGTTTTTCGTAACGTTAAATAAAATTGAAATTTGAAAAAAATAGAAACAAATATTTTTGAAAATGTTTATCGAACACGAAATGTTTGTTGCCAACGTTGAATAAAATAAAAATAAATAATATTTCCGATTAAAGAAAAACGTGCTGAAAATATGAAGAAATAGAAAAAATATGTTATTGTGGACGGTTGTTGTTTGATAATATTTACGCGAACGGCCAAAAAAAAAAAAAAAAATTAATTAAAATTTATTTTATTATTAATTATAAATAATTATAAGGTTTTGTTAAAAATAATTATTCTTTTATAACAGGGTTTCACAATCACAATAAATAAAACAATTGACTTTTCCTTATCATATAATTATTTTGACCATCTTTTTGTTTCAAAAATCAAATGGAATTTTTTGTGGTAGTACAGCAACTCATACTATGTGTGTACATTGGGTTATACAGGGTTATAAAACCGCAAAATGGTTCCAAAGGTAAAGTTAAATACAAAAACACATGAAGCTATGATTTCCACGTAATTTTTATTTCATTCAAGTGCTTGGATCTTGTCATTACAGAAGAACCTGATTTTATGGGGATTATATTTGTGCGACTTTTTTGTGCGATTTCTTTTTATGCGATTTATTTTATGCGGTTTTTCGTGTGCGATGTATTTATTTTTACGATAGTTTTCGGTCGCTATATGAAAGTTAAGCATAATAAACGAAGTTATCAGCAGTGTACGTTGCCCCAACCCGAAAAAATTTTTGTAAAAAAATACATTTTTAAAAATGAGAATTGAGAAAAATTTTTAATGGCGTTTATTAGCTTACACTTTGCTTAGTTAAACTGCTTTTAATTTTCTTTTTAATTATTTCACGTTTATGAAGGGCGGACTCTCAAAGTACAAACTTTAAACTAAAACACATATTGTTACGAAAATGAAAATGCTGAAGACAAAATTCACCACATCAGGGACTTATTATGAGCTTTTAGCTAAAAAATTTATTGGCTTGTGTTAAGGCTCAATAACTGCCAAAATTACCTGTACTAATTAAGAGTGCTACCATCCGTATGTCTGACGGAGTTGCCAGTTCGATTACTTTTTATGTTTGAAAAGTTATTTTAGACCATTTGAAGTAACGTAGATAAATCGAAGATTCGTGTCTGTACTAAAACATTCGAAACTAATGATGAAATACTAAATATAAAAAGTTGGCGTATTGCGGTTAATTAGTTAGTTATTGTTTGGCTGTCAATAAGTAAAATCGCGTTCAGGCGTACTTTATTAAATTTTTTGTCTTGTCGACAAATAAACATCTGAGATGTGATGCTATTTTTCTGATAGGCGCTATTTTGTACAACAAGAATTTGTCTTTGAAGTTTTTGGAACACCTACTTATTCGCATATTATCTAAAATTAAGTTTCTCAGCGGATTTGGAAAGAAGAGAAACATACCTTTTAATTGATATATATTTCGCTTAAGTAGCCTTGAGCAACATTTGTGTATTTCTCAAGCAATTAAATTGGTAGAAGATAATACAAAAAAGAGACTAAAAAAATAACCCATAGATCAGCCGAATCCTGCTAGTGGTAATTACAATGATGAATGTACTTCCAGAGCATGTTTTAGGCAGTACAAAATTTCAGCAACAATATCCAGGATAAATGTCGACTTAATAAAAAATATATACATATCTGTATATCGTCACCTAAAATGCAAACGGCCCTAACTAACAAAAAATTCAAAATCGACTTTTTCATTAATTCTGATGTATTTCATCAAAACAAAGGATTACAAATAAAATTGGATTCTTCCGACTAAAATTAGCGCTTTTATCACCAAAAAACAAACGGCCCTATCTACAAAGGCGATTATATGATAAACGCAAAAAGACCAAACTAAACGTTTGTATAGAATACAACATTGTCAATTGTCAAAACGCTATATTGTTTTATAAGTTAAATAAACAAAATACAAAAATTGTATCTAAAATATTGATAAAAAATCTCGCTGAATAAAACTATACTTTTTATTTTAAATAGGTTTTCGCCTCTCCTGTAAAATTTTCAAAATGTTAGATAGGGCCGTTTGCGTTTTAGGTGACGATATGTAGAAACGTTCGTAAAAAATTATCAGTGGTATTAGATGTCGCCAACGCTAGACAAATTGTTGATTTATAGTTGGGAAGTAGTTCAAAATTTAAAATTACCTATTGGTTCTTTGTCTGAAGAAGCGCAATAATCTATTTATAAAATACTTAAAAAAGCTACAGAGCATAACGCAAGAAAATGTAGTAGGATTGATAATTCAGAAAATATCTTTAACTTTCTTTTAATAAATTCAGAAACGGGGATTGTGAAGCTGCCTCGACAAGGCCCCCAAGCCAAACAAATGGTTACGCTTAAACAAGCAAAATGTCAGTTTATTTCATAATCTGTTAAGGTGAGTTGCATCATACGATGAGCAGTGACGAAAATACTTATGAAACACAAAGTGATAGCGAATAAATACCTAATAATGTATCCTGGAGGGTGTTGCGTTGTAGAGGTTAGAGCGCACGTATAACAACACAAACGACCCAGGTTCGAGCCTCTCCAGGGCACATGACGAAGAAAAATTTTAAAATTTAATGTTTAATAAATAGGCTTTAATTTCCCTCCAGACTACTCCATCTAAAAACTAAAGAAGAAGCCCCTGATCTGCACACATACCTCTGGCGATGATGATAAACATCAGACGAGTGATCAGGAAAAACACGCCACCTATTGGAAAAAATTCTAATATTCAAGTAAAGATCACCACCAGTTAGCAAGGATATTCACCACTACACAAAATCATATGGAGGAAGCTACAGCGGATTAATCATCTACTTAGTTTGATCAAATAGATTAAAGAAACTGAAACAAAGCACTGGATGCTTTGTTCAAAACCAATATGCTCCTTAGAGAAGTGACGAAAAAAAATATAGCCTTAAATTGATAAATGTGTGTTGCAACCTTCGAAATATTTAGGATTTTGCATCAGCTTAATGGTTTTAATAAAACAAACTTCTTTTTTTATACTTTTACATTTTTTTTACGACCTTTCCAAAGATACCAATATCTTATACCTAAACTCAGCGGATTGATTCCAAAAATGCTGCCATTCTGCCACATAGTGCAGTGTTTGAAAAAGGAACATAACTAAGAAATTTTTCTGTTATTTTTTGCTTGATATGTTATATTGAAATATTGGAAGCATCTTATAACCCAGAATCAGTGGTCGGCACACTTTCTGTTAGGGGCGGAACATCTTTGGCTTTTCACACATATGTGAACGACGACAAGACAGTGGACAGCATCACAAAAATCCTATGAGGGAAACGCAAAAAAGAATAACACGAAAGACAGCTGCTGAAATTGACTAAGTCCGAAATATTGTTTGTTTCTTTAACGCAATGCAAAAGTTCACACATTGCATTGGGCAAAATCAATGAATTCAAGTTTGAATTGTTTCACTTCGCATCTATTCATTTGTTATTTATTTTTCATCATATTTAATATTATTGCCCTCCAGTCAATCATTCAATCTATTTTCATTTAAATATTAAACAAGACAAAAGGCAAATTATCATTTCACATTCATGACTAGACAAAAGAAAATTTAAATGCTTTTAAAAACATATTTTTATAATAAGTTGCTATACTGATACTAATCTCCAATGACCGACAAAAGTCTACGTATTTCAATTTTCATTTAATGATTTTGAATCCATAAAATGGCGAAAATTTTGACTTTACGTAGACTTTTGTCAGCCGCTGTATATTTTGCATTTAAGAAGTTTTGACATGTTTTTTCCCAGTGGTCCAATTGTTGTTGTCATTTTTTTTGTTACAGATATTTAACAAAATCATTTTACAGCCGACTTGAACTAGATAAACATTTTATGAATATGAAATGGGGACTTAAAGCATATGAAAGGGGAGGCGGTCTTTTCTTTATTGTCTGTGATCGAATGTGCTAAAATTAAACAAGTTAAAGATGTGAACTGTATCGCACCTAAATAAATTAATTAAAAGTCGGTTTATAAGTTAAACGAATTACAAAATTAAGAAATTGAAAACAATATTTTAACAAAATCATTAAGTGTGCGACACTATTTTTATCGTTTGATAAAATTATTGAATGACGATGTAAACTGGTTAGTCGAAATCGCTCAAGTTTATTACGTTATAAGTTTATTAAAAAGCTTGACGTGAGCTTAATTAGTTCTATTTGATAACTGTACAGTTAGATACAAAACTATTTCTACACTTCATTTATTTTGTTATCTTCAAAAATTTAGAAAGTAATTAAAAACGTTAAATGTGGTTCTATTTCAAATATATGTTTATTGAATGGAATTATAAAAAATACAATATTCAGCACGTTGTTAAAAAATCTATAAAATAATGAAAAATCGATGGAAGAAATTGTTCGTACATTTAATGAACACTTACATATGAAAAAAATTTAATTTAATTTAATTTAATTTAATTTAATTTAATTTTAATTAATTTAATACTTTTTAGAACCACACTTTGCATCAATCGCGAGCTGAAATCTTCGCGGTATCGATCAAACCAAATTTTTCGTTTTATCTAGATATAAAGCGTGTTTTTTATGGAGGTATAGAACTTTAAGTTGGCATTACTTTTCAAGATGGCGACCAATTTAACAGCTGTCAAGTTATTTATTCTCAGTTTGGTTTGGCAAATCATCATGAATAGACTCACGCCTGGCGGAGATTCGTCGAATGGGCCCAAAACGAGATTACCGTTGTTCCCGATTTTCATAAGCGAATTTTGTTTAGCGATGAAGCGCACTTCTGGTTGAATGACTACGTCAACAAACAAAACTACCGCATTTTGAATGAAAGTAATCCTCAAGTTTATGTGGAAACACCTATACATCCAGAAAAACTGACTGTTTGGTGTGATTTATGGGCTGGTGGAATCGTTGGTCCGTACTTTTTCAAAAACTATGGTGGCCAGAACGTTACAGTCAATGATGATCGGTATAGAGCCATGATTACTAACTTGTTTATTCCTGAATTGAATAATAATAAGATCTTGTGATTTAACACCGCTAGTCTACTTTCCGTGGGGCTATGTAAAGTCATTGGTCTATGTGGTAAAGCCACAAACGCTTGACCATTTGGAAGACAATATTCGCCGTGTTATTGCCGATATACGGACACAATGTCGGAAAAAGCCATCGAATTTTGGACGTTCAGATTGGACTACATCCGCGCCAGCCGTGGCAGTCTTATGCCAGAAATCATATTTAAAATATAATGCCACACGATTATCTTTCGGATAAATAAAATTCATGTCAATCGAATAATCCATCGTTGTTTTATTGCAACTTAAAGTTCTATACCTCTATAAAAAACACCCCTTATTTCCTTCTTCCAAACCAATTTTAAGTTCATCCATGCTCCTGGAGTTCTTTGCATCGACTTTATGTTTTAAGATGCCCAAACAGTGTGCGAGGGGATTCAGGTCAGGTGTGTTAAACTGTCATGGTGCATGGTAAAGCAACCACCCTTTCACTGAACGTGCTGTATGTTTTGGGTCGTTGTCCTGTTAGAATATTCAACTCTGGCCAAGACCCAAAACAGTTACGGTATACTTAAAATTGCCTTTCAATATACATTTATACTGGTGCTGGTCCACGACACCATCTATAAATACCAATCGATCTACACCACCTGCTGCAACTTTCCATGCAATGACTTTTTCATATTTTACGCTGTATTTTTCTTGCGCCATACTTTTATTTTGTCATCATTTTCGAAAAGATTTACTTTGATTTCAACAGTAAATAATACTATTATGTGGCACAATCGCTGATTTTGAGTGATAAGTGGTTTTTTGTGCGGGATCCTGATTGAGTATCCGCCGGAATGTAATATTCTTCCGATAGTTTTTGGATAAACAATTGTTTCTGTAGTATTAACGACTTGGATTTTTTACAACTTCTTTTAACAACAAGCTCACTTCTCGTCTGGAAACTCGGTTTGACTATCCTGAACTTGGCGCATTTTTAACTAAACGACTGTTTCCATATTTCTTTGAAATGTTATTGTTCTGTGAAATGGGTACTTCACTACACCACGACATTCTATAGTAACATCATCTTCGAACGTTTGGCAAACATTTCTCTGACAAAACATTCGAAATAACTATTAAAAGCAAAACGAAAAACAGCTCCGAGTTGACCCGTCAATTCGTCTGTGATATCAACAGCAAACCTTGAGCAATATCTAAATCGCATAACTTTAACGACATCATGAGAACGAAGCCTTTGCTCTTTTCTCTGTTGCCGTTACTTTTGCATTTGAATTTTTTTTTTTGCCTTTCCATGCTGTTCAAAAGCAAAAATATAGTTCTGTTAGTGAGAGCATGAGAATTGCTCTCTGATAGTTGAACGGGTGATAAGCATTAGTATCTGTATAAATTAATTTTTTATTGAAAATATAAAAATCTTAATGTTTTACGTAAAAATTTAAGTATTATCGAATAATATAAATTAATATTGTACTCCAGTTAGAAAAAAAATCAGCATATACCCGCTGCGCACGTTCATTCGCCGCTGTTTCAATGACGACTTAAACCAAGAGCATAAAAATACATGTGAATTGAAAAGAGATAAATGAAATGAACAGTAACGTTATATGCTCTGTTAAGAATTTTTGTTTCGAAAATTCTTCGCTAATAGCGAACAATTGCTTATTGAGAGTCTAAGTTTCTCACCAAATCACAAACTTTCCGAAAAAATTCCCCTTTTTTATATTCTTTAACAATTAAGTTTTTGATATCCAAGCTCTACTCCTTCACCAACTTCAAAACCGACTAATTATTTCGTAAAAAACAATATTCACGATGAAAATATAACGGTATTTACAAAAAACAGACAAGTCACTCAACTTGTTAGACGAACTTTTTCTTACGCTCGTCATCTGGAAAAAGGCTGTATATCTGGTGTGCAAATAGTTATGTTTCTAACTGTATGTTTATAACTAAAGCATTTAATTTGTTTTTTATAGATTTTTTATTAAAAACACTCGACACATACAAGATATTAAAAAAACTAAAATAAATATTTTAAAATCAATGATAAAAATTAGCTAATTTTTCGTATATTATACTAATTTATCAATTAATTAGCATTTCACAATATATGATCGGTTAATCATCAATAAAACACTTACGTATATTTCATTCATTCGCACTTTTGAACTCTTTTAGCGATTTGAAAATTTGGCAAATAAAGTAGCCACAAAGACAATTAGAAGCAAGCATATGCAAAAACAATGCATTCTCACTAGAGCTGGCAAATTCCTACTATGTTTCAATATTTGGTAGCATTGAATACTTTTCATTCGAGTACTCAATACTATAATCGATACTTTTAACGTTTTTTAGCAGACCTAGCAGACCCGGGCAAACGTTGTTTTGGCTTCGAAATTTATTTTCACTGTAAGTCTGGTTTGCATGCAAAGTCATGGCTGATTGATATTTAAAAGAAGAATGAAAGGTGCACTAAATTGACATAGCAATTATTGTTCATATTATATATTTTTGATAGCTGGGCCCGATCCGCGTTGCTGGCTCCAAATGTTGCTTTTATGTTGAAGTGCCTCTCGAAGAAAATCAAATCAGTGTTTTAAGTTATTCGCGCAAATAGAGTTTAAAAAAGAGTGATAGATATTTATTTACTTTTTTTTAGATATATTTATTTCACAAAAAGTATCGGTATCAGGCTAATTAACGCCATTGCACGCTGATTAACAAACCAACGCCTTCAACGAAACACAGCATAGTGCAGTAGTTCTTGAGCTACGGAGCAAAAACACAATAAAACTAAATATTGCGACATTTGTCGGACGAACTTCAAACTACACAGAAACTCTCTTCATGCCCAATAGAGTATGTATATACATTTTGGTCGAAATCGGTGCAGTAGTTCTTGAGTTGCGGTGTAAAAACACAAAAAAACTAAATATTGCGCCATATGTCGGACGAACTTCAAACTACACAGAAACACTCCTCACGCCCCACAGAATATGTATATTAAGTTTGGTGGAAATCGGTGCAGTAGTTCTTGAGTTACGGAGCAAAAACACAAAAAAACTAAATATTGCGCTATCTGTCGGACGAACTTCAAACTACACAGAAACTCTCCTTACGCCCCACAGAATATGTATATTAAGTTTGGTGGAAATCGGTGCAGTAGTTCTTGAGTTACGGAGCAAAAACACAATAAAACTAAATATTGCGCCATCTGTCGGACGAACTTCAAACTACACAGAAACACTCCTAACGTCCCATAGAACATGTATATTAAGTTTGGTTAAAGTCGGTCCAGTAATATTTGAGTTTAGCGATCATGAAGATACACATCGTTTTTATATAGTCGTATATAGAGATTAAAACCAAACATATATAGGGTGGGCCATTCAGGATTTAAATTTAAAAATGCAATAAAACAAAAACGCTTTGAAATTTTGCCAAATTTATTATTTTTCTGTTAGGAAGTACAATTGTTCCGGTTAGAAATAATATATTTTTTCATTCATATGGCCAATGTTGGCCTTAAAATGCTCAATTGTCTCTTGTTTATCGGTAATAAACTTGTCTTTAACGGTGCTCTACAGACTATAGTCCAACGGTCTCAAATCGCAACTTCTTAGTGACATCACCATTTCGACTATTTAAAAGGCCATCAAACGTTTGACGCAATAAATCGATTGTGCCATGAGATGTGTGACAAGTTGCGCCATCCTGTTGAAACCAAACATCGTTCACAACAATACCATAAAGAGCGGGCACAAAAAATCGGTTATCATGGTGTAATATGTGTCGCTATTGACCCTAATGGTTACGCCTTCCTCATTTTCAAAGAAATATTTGGCCAGTGATGCCTCCGCTCCACAAGCCGCATCAAACAGTCACTCGTAATGGGTGCATTGGCTTCTGTACGGCCACGTTTGGTAAATACGGCAATTGTGCTTATTAACGTACCAACCAAGATGAAAATAAGCTTTTTTTGTCTTTGTTTTGGAAATAAATTTCCAATATATCACTCAAGTTGCTCAAGCGTAAATCGATGAATACGAGTATTACACTGAATATTGTGACAGAATAGAATGAGAAGTATGTAAGTGTTACCAGATTCGAAATAACCGCTGGGTTAAATTTACTCTGATAGATGGCCCATTCAAAAGTTAGATTGAAAAATCAACTTGAATAATGATCTCCCAAAATCGAAAAATTTAAACTGCTTAACGTTAAAAAAACCGGCCGGATTAATCAAATTTCTTTGTTTTAATCGATCCAAACATCGGTGTCGTTGAGTGGATGGCCAAATGACAAACTGTTATGCGGTTGATATTTAGTGCCTCCGCTATGTTCTGACAGCTTGTGTGTTGGACTTGCTTCACCAGTTAAAATTTAATTCACTCTTCCAGTGACCGGCCGGTCATAGTAAAGTGTAGCTCTCAAATTGTAATTTACAGAATTAAACAAACCATTCTGGCGTTTACTCACAGCATTTTCACTTCACACTTTCAAAAAGCTTCGGCACGATTTTTCCCAGTTTTATATTGATTTTAAAATCAATATACGAGTACATATGTTTGTCCCATTTAAATCCTTTGTTCTTTCCACACGATTTCTATATCAGAGTCCTGGTTTTGCCAAGACGATGCTACATATTATTTAAAACAACTCAGTGCTCAACTCAATTTAGCGACTGTTTTATCTCATAGAGAGCATTCATTAATGGTTAGCCTCGATTATGTACCGGGGAATTTAACATTAAATTAAACAATAAATTAAATTTAAATAATTTTTTATTTGTACTACAACTTATTGTTAAAATAAAATAAAAAACTTTAGATATTGTCAACATCTATAACAACAACAAATATACTTAAAAAAATAACTTGTTAATTTAACAAGTGGCTGTTGCCGAAATGCAATCATAACTTAACGGCGAATAATGCGGTAACGAATACGTTTATCAGGAATACTATAGTGATAACCACTTTCGTAGCTTTGAGACTGATGATTTTGGTGATATTGAGTGACAGGAGCTATATATTTATTAGAAAGAGCTGGAGCACTTGTAAGAGCTGGAGTTCTTATGGGAGCTGGTGGCCTTATGGGAGCAGTTAAAGGCGCTGAAACATGTTGATTGTGTTCTTCGATTACTGGAGGCAAAATATCAGTGGGAGGGGCTGGAATTGGAGCTGAGGGTTCGTTTAGGGGAGCGGGAGACAAGTATTCGTTTGATGGAGCAGAAGCTGATATGGGAGAAGAAAATTGTCTTTGGTATGCGGCAGCCGATACAGGGACAGCGTATTGTCGTTGAGGTGGCACGTGTTGATTTGAAAAATCTGCGCCAGGGGCAGCAGCAGGGGTAGAGATGTGGTTAGAGTGTTGCTGTTGTTGATAAGCTGGTGCTGGGACAGGGGAAGGGACAGAATTTTCTTGTTGAGGTGGAAAGTATTCGTTTACGGGAGCGGGTTCGGGAAATGAAATAGGATTAGAATATTGTTGCCGAGGTGGCAAGTAACCGTTTGAGGGAGCAGGAGCTGAGTATTGCTGCTGTTGATAAGTTGGTGTTGGGGCTTCGTATTGTGGCATGTATTCGTTAGATGGAACCAGAGCGGCAGCTGGAGCAGATATAGACGCAGCGTACTGCGATTGATAAGCTGAAGCTGTAGCCGGTGCGGAGTATTGTGTTTGTGGTGCCAAGTAGCCGTTGGAAGGAGCAACTTGCTGTTGATAAGCCGGCGCTAGTGCTGATGCTGGTGCCGTGTAATCGTTATGTGCCACTGGCTCTTCAAATGGTTTTGATGGCCTTTCATAATTATAACCGTGGCTAGGTAAGTGTGAGCCATCAGCTCCAACGGCTGCAATAGCACAAACAACAGTCATAAAGAATTTCTGAAAGAAAAACGAAAAAGAATTCAATTCATTTGTCTACTCCAAAAAGCGTGATGTAAAAGGTAATCCACAGAGTTAATAATCCACAACATGTCCTTTGAAAAAACTTACCATTTTGTGCTGAGTTTTTTGTATTCAAATGATACGTTTGCTCATAGCACGTCTACAATGGAAATGTGAATGATGACACTAATCAGTTGATGTTGAATATTTATATGCGAACTTTGTTATGATTTATAAAATATTCATGTTTCAATAGACAATATTACTCTTCGACAAATTAAAAAAAACTCTTTTAAAATGACGTAACGAGTATCATCTGTAAAACAAAAATATGCATTTCAATTTGAACAATTTTGATTAAAAGTCACAAAAATTTATTAAAATTTATTCAATAAACTCTTTAGCAAGAGAAACCAGTTTCCAAATGTTATATTCAGACATACATACCTACATATTAAAAAAAGAAATATTAATGAAAATATAATCAATTTTGTGGTATATTGCATTTAAATTTTTTTTAATAATTTTTTTTCGGTCATTAATCTCTTTGTAAATGCAGGCTGTAGGTTGTTTTGCCTACTTTTCTGTGATTTAGAAGTCATGTGAAGTATTTAGCAACTTTAGCCCTCTAACCGGTAAATTTTATACACACTTTGTCACAATAAGTAAATTGTATATTTCTATCCACATGTTTGCCGTTGTTACGAAGCTCCAGAAAAATTAAGCAGCAAGCGGGCTAGCTCCTATCAGAATGAGCCCAATTCGGACAACACTAGACCAACTTGGACAGCACTGCATTGCTGATGAGTGCAGTCCTTAAAATAATTCCAGCGCAAAGAGACACTCATACTTCATGATTACGATATCGAATTTAAGAGGAGGTGGTCTAATATCAACATTTGTTTGTATAATATCCAGAACGTTCTGATCTAACAAAAAACAGGAATGAGGTGCTTTTGGGCCTTGATAAGACTGCTTCCGTAAGTATGTTAAAACGTATGGGTTACCCATACTATGATTATCGTAGAAACTATTTAAATGAGGAAAAGAATGAATTCGTAAAACATCTTCTATGTGACTGCACAGCTCTGAAAGAGCAAATTATAAAGTATCTTGGTATAGGTTTCTTTCATAATCCAGAGGTGGAGATGTGTGGTTCTCGGATACAGGAGAGCGCTTAATTAATTAAGGGCCACCGAGTGAACTCTTTAATTAGCGCACAGCTCACCAACTTTACTCGTAGGTTTTTTACGATATTTTTAAAACTTTATCTCTTATAGCGCAAAGTTCGGCGACAGCAAAGGTCCACAAGAGCAAGTTGTCGATTAAAAATTTCCAAATATTAAGAATGAGTCAATTTATGATTTTTAAGGATTCTTTAATGCATAGATCATATTTAAAGAGTTTAATTTTGCGATAAGGAATACAGGTCCTAAGAAAGCTTTATAATAGAATAGAAGAATTAACAAAAATACAACCATGTACCTATATAAAGGGTCGGCCAAATATATATATTATTTTTGAAATGCTTTAAAATAAACTACAGAATATTTTCTCAAATTTCTTTTTTTATTTGAAAGTAAAATCCTTCCGGTTAATAATGGAAGATAATTTCATTCAAATGGCTGCCTCGGCTGGCCATGCAGTAGCCTACACGATCGGTCCAATTTTTAAGCACATTATCGATTGTGTGCAGCTGTATTTTACCAATGGCTTCACGAATATTGTCCTTTAAAGCGTCAATTGTCTCTGGCTTGTTGGCGTAACACTTATCTTTAACGGCACCCCACATAAAATAGTCCAACGGTGTCAAATCGCAGCTCCGAGGTGGCCAAACGACATCAGCTCTGCGGCTGATAATGTATATTCAGCAACAGGGCGCAAAACTTCGAGTGTAGCTTCGGCTGTGTGGCACGTAGCCGTTCTGTTGAAACCAAATGTTCTCCTCTTCAATTTTTGTGAACAAAAATTCATTCAACATGGTCCGATAACGATCGCCATTGACTATAACGACCACTCCTTGCTCATTTTCGAAAAAAATGGCCCAATTATCCCTCCGGACCAAAATCCGCACCAAACAGTGACTCGTCTTGGGTGTATAGGCTTTTCAATTTATGCGTGCGGGTTTTCTGTGCCCCAAATGCGACAATTTTGCTTGTTTACATACCCGCCAAGATCAAAATGAGCTTCATCTGAAAAGATGCTTTTTTTGACAAAATCGGCATCTTCTGTAAGTCGATCGCAGGCCCAGATTCCCAGGTTCATACACAACCATATTCGTTCAGCGGAAAGATAAAACTAATTATCTGTCAAATCAGACATGAGCTAAGGGTTACCATTCACGAAACAAGCACTAGTTGATATGATAAAGCCCGCCTAAAGACAGTCTGGCCTATACTGTCGAATGTCAAGTTCATTTTATATTTATTACATTGTATTTTGTTTTAAAATTTTTTTCTTGTAAAACTTTAAAAATAAATAACTTAAATATTTAATTGAACCATCGAAAATCTTAATTAAATCACAAATGTTAACATATCGTATCATATAGTATAAACTATTCGAAATAATAAAAAATCATCTGAAAATTCTTTGCATTGCTATGTGGTGGAATTATGTAGTATGTATTATAGATCAACCCAATTTCGACGATTTGTCATTCAAGCTTGAAGTCTTTGAATACAAAACATTTTCAAAATATTAACTTTTTTTTAACAAATTCTGGTTTTAAAATGCAATGTCGATTCTGGCAACCCTAATATAACCTCAGACTATAATGGTCACCAAATAGTGACTTTTACCGGATGCAAAACACAATGTGCTAAGGTTTCACTTAGTGACTTAATTTAATTTGTAAGTGATGCATTGGTCATGGCTGTACGCGAACAGTTACTAATAAACCAACATTACACATGGGAGGATATCACGGCAACATACATTCAAGTCGCAGAAGAAACGCTGGGTGTAGTGAAGATACATAGAAAAACATGGATATCAGACGATACTTGGAACCTGATCTCTCAAAGGAGGGAACTTAAATTGCAGCTAAATAACAATATGTTACGAGGCAGCAATACCAACAGCGGGCGAAACAGGTTAAAAGAGCTGTACGAAGAGACAAAAGTCCCTAGAAGGTCTAGCAAGAACAGCAGAAGAAGCAGCTGGTGAGAATAACATGAGAAAACTACAATAGACGATAGACTATCTCAAAAATAAAAGTGTAGCACGAACCAAGCAGTAACTGATTGCAGTGTCACAATTGTATCGAATGATGAAGCACAGATGCAAAGATGGAGGCAACATTTCGAGGAAATTAGCAATGTAACGGACACAGATGAAGACATCTAAATATACCATAACAGCCCTATGCAAAATACATTGCACATAGCATGTAGCCCTCCTAGTTTGAATGAAATAAAAGAGGCAATAACAAAACTGAAGTATAATAAAACAGCAGGCGAAGATGGCTTACAAGCGGAAATCTTACGGGCAAACATTCCAACTGAAGCTGAATTACTACGGCATATTACATCAGCATTGGAGGAAGAATGGCTGCCATCAACATGGAAGAAAGGCATCATTGTGAAACTACCTAAAAGTGGCGACTTGAAAGATTGCTATAACAGGAGAGGAATTACTTTGTTTAACACCAGGCTTTAGAGCAAACTAGAGAATATATTGCCACACGAACAGGCAGGCTTTCAGCCAAATAGAAGCTGCGTAGACCAGGTCAAAACCCTACGCATCATGATAGAACAGTCTCTGGAATGGCGGACAAATCTATACCTACTGTTCGTCGATTTTAAGAAAGCACTGAGAAGAAAAGGAGTACCCCAGAAAATAATCCGAATAATAAGAGCAATGTGCGAGAATGCAGAACTCTCGGTTCTTCACAACGGGAGCATCCGCCAACCATTCCATACTAACGCTGAAGTCAAGCAAGGGTGTCCACTCTCACCTCTACTATTCACCATACTCGATGAAATCATGAGCGAAATCTGTTCACAAAGGAGAGGTATAACATGGAGTTTTTCACAACTCGAGTACCTGGATTATGCGGACGGTATTTGTCTACTCTCATTCAAGATCTTCAACATGCAGCCAAAATTAAATGACCTGGAAAAACTAGCTCGCAATGTTGGACCTGAGATAAATATCAAGGGAACCAAAGCTATGAGAATTAACAACAATAGCACAGAATACATCATAATACAGGGCCAGCCAATAAAGTATGTAGATAGCTTCTGCTATCTTGGAAGCACAATGACAACAAACGGCGCTGTAGAAATAGACGTTAACAACAGGCTCAACAAAAATAAATAATCGCAATAATACCGGAAATGTTACAAAATTTGATATACGAGTACAGTTTAATCGATTATGACGTTCAATTATGATTTATAAAATAGAAAAGTAAAGAATTGAAGAATTGAATACAAATTTTGAAATTCTTTTATTATAAAAATGTTTTGTTTTCCACTTTTTTATAGCGAAGTGTTTTGAGAAATTTGAAACCTCTAAACAAGGTCAGGTTCTAAAAAAATTTAAAAAAAAACAATGTGTTGAGGGAGTCGAAAAACAAAAATAAAAACAAATAAAGCCCAAGATGGAATCTTTTTAATAAAGAATTTATAAAGGAAATAACAAGTAAGAAGAGGCACTAAATCAAAACAAACAACAAATTGAAAACACGTGATTATGTTTATCATTAGAGGATCAAATTTCAAAACAACTACCCAAAACATCAACAACAACAAATGCATATACATACATACATATGTGTTTTGTTGTATGCAACATACACTCCTCCGTACATCTTACTATTCACACACCAAATAAAGTTTTAGTATTTAAGAGTCCCCTCACTCAAAATAAGAACCTCAGAAATTTATTTATTTTAATAGTTAAAAAACAACAACAACAACAACAACGAGCTTTCAATAAAAATTAGGTCATCTTGTATTTTTTATTTTAACCTTTTTTTCTGGAAGACTAAGCACATCTTAACTCGCATATAAATTCATGTTTTTCTTTTTAATCAAATAAAACAAATGTTGTTTAGCCCCTAATACAGTAAAAAATATGTAAGGAAATTATAAACAATCATGGGCGACCGTTTGACATCATACATAACAAATGACTTGTTACGTCATTAGGATATAATTTTTACCTATTCGATAAGCAGATTTTAATCAAACGCTTAAGGCTAGTTTTGGAAAATTCGCGGTATCCTATCAATGTTATACAGAGTGTTCCGCCATTTTATCAATTGTCATGTAAATTCTCGACAGATAACAAGTAAAATCTACACCATGTTTAAAAATGGAACGATGTACGCTGCAACGGTGCACCGTCTCGGCCAGCAATTGTGAAACTGGTGAAACAAGTTAGCGATGTAAAGAACTGAACTCGTACACTTCGCACGAGAATATTGCTATTGTTGTTCATAATGTTAAGGAAAACCCAGGTTTGTACAATTCTCACCATTCTTTAAAATTGGGCATTTCACTATAAAGAATTTGGTCTTAATGTTTGTAAAGTTAACACAAGTTGAAAAACATCATACTGAACCGAAATTTCGACTCGTCCGAATTTCTTTGAAGAACCCAAGCATTATTGTTTAAAAGTTTTTTTCATTCTTAACATGTGACTGTTTGATTCGATTTTTGATCGGGTAGTCATTCGAGCTTATTTTTCGAAAAGACTAGAGCAACTGTTACAGTGCAGGGTTTGTACTATCGAATGGCCAGAATTATTTTCAATAAGAAGGCGCTACGTGCGACCTAAATTGACCACCGAGATCCTGTAATCTTATACATTACATTACATAAAAATGGTCTATGCCAATGAGCCATAATCGGTTCAAAATCTCTAAGATGGAATATGGTTCTGCAATCGTTGTCGTGGAGTCCATTTGGCTGATATTATTTTTCATTACCCTCCTCACCCTTCTTCTTACGATTAAAAAAAAATCTAATGATTTCGCTTGAAAGTACTCGATTTTTACATATAAATATGCAGCCTCTTGCGATTTTTATATAAAAGATTTGATTTCGATCATATTGTAAGTCTCCATATTTAAAATTTCGATCACATATGTACACAAACATACATATATTTATGTACTCCCCAGGGACTAACACTGACCCTTATTTAACTATTACACTTTGAGTAATAGGGGCTTTCAATCCCTAGATAATATGTTGTTCGAAAGGAAAAAGAAAGACTTTGGGATTTGGACAGAGACTTAATTCTTGTACCAAGGGTATTAGAAACATTAGGAATTACGGTTACTGTCTGTTAATTGGGTATGACTCTTCGATAACATCCGACTTTTATGTGTTAAGACTTTCAACAAAACTATTAACTCAGTGTGGAGTTGCATTTCAGCCATCTGAAAAAGAGAAGTTGGTAGACACATTGTATTAATTACTGGCATTAAGCTTACGGTGCAGTAAGTGTTAGACACATATTCACAACTCGAAATTTAACCAAAATTTGGACCAATTTAAGAAATTACAAAATTATTTGTATAAAATTTTATTTGGAAAGCAAAGTCTTCTTTTCAATTTCAGCCTAAAAGTGTAATCTTTTTCAAAACTTTTGGAATACTACCGTGATCAAATGTTTCAAAAATAACCCCCGTGTGTCGGCTACATCGTTCCGATTTGAGTTTTTTTTTAAGTTGATACATCATATTGTTGATATTTCCGCTAAATATTGGCATCATAGGTTGACATTTGCTAAAGCTATGTAGCCAAGGGCACATCGATACTCGTAAGCGAGTTTTATAATTTTGACCGTTTTGAAGTCGCAAAAGACATGATTTGCGAGGCTGAGTCTGATACCACATTCATTAAAAGCATCATTAATGAAGACGAGACGTGTGTTTATCAGTACAACACGCAATCCAGAATCAAGCAACTGCGTGGCGCTCACCAAATGAGCCGAAGCCAAAAAACGTCGTTTCTTGTCAAAAAAAAGAAGATAATGCTCACGGTTTCAATGGATTACAACGGTGTAGTGCATCATGAATTTTTGCCAGAAGATCAGATAGTAAACAGATAGTATTATTTGGGCGTTATGAGAAGTTTGCGTGAAGCAATTCGCCGAAAGAGACAAGAATTGTGGACAGAAAACTCGTGGATTTTGCACCATGATAACGGACTTTCGCACAGTGTCATCAATATTCGAATTTTTTTTTGGACGAAAATACCATTACCATCCAACAGCCACAGAATTCACCTAATTTGGTTCCCTGTGATTTCTTTCTGATCAATCGAGTTAAAAAATCATTAGCGGAAACGCATTTCAGCCGCAATTTTTAAAATTGTAAGAACTGTATTAGGATATGGTTGAAATGTGGATTAATATTAGCAAAACTAGATTTGATGGTGAATAAGGTGGTAGAAATTTGTTTGTATCAATAAACTATATTAACTAGTGTGCTTTTTAGTAGATGTCAACAATGGAATTTATAGGGACTTGTTTACCTACCCGGTGGATTATATGGGCAACATTGTCACTATGTTATTTTCATCGATTAATTATTGTCGCAGAATCAGTATTAAGTCCAAATTTGTAAGAAATTTTCGTAAATGCAAAATTTTATTGATTAATCCTCGTGACAATGACACAAGCACTGAAAGTTATATAAAACAACTAGAGTTAACCCTCCCACGTTGCTGGGAGCCTTTGTATTGTACCTGCTTTTTTAATTAATGTGGGTAGATAAAGCCATCTTTAACTGTTACCGTTCCCTACACATGCGAAATTCCATGTTTTAATTTAAATTACGGTAAGTATTGACTGCCAAGTTACTTAAACCAAATTTAGAAACTCTAACCATTCTCAAGATATGAAAAAATCATTATTTAATTTGTATGGAAGGTACCATGTCCACTTACCAGATTCCACCCCCTTTTTATCTGATGGTTTGTATTATCTAAGAAGTCACTTAAACCAATTCAGAACCTTCCATTCTAATCGTTCTCTAGATATACAAAAATCAATATTTAATTTGTATGTATGATGCAACACCTATTTGTTCAATTTCGGCCTTATTTCGACTGATGATGTGTATTACCTACTTAGCTATTTAGACCAAATTTAGAATCTTCCACTATTACCGTCCCAAAGATATACAAAACACAACATTTACTTTGCATTAGAGGTGATAGTCGCACTTATCCAATTCGGCCCAGTTTTTGGCTGATGATTTGTATGGACCACAAAGTTATGTCGGCCGAGTATTATTACCGCTTAAAAGATATAAGTATATAACTGCTGTAACAAATTTCGTTTTCAAGTAAAACATATGCTATGCAAAAGGGTTCACCTTAAAGTGAATAACTCGCGAATTAATGGACCTAAAAACCACGTATACATAAAACTCTTGGTATGGAATTTACCTTTCGTCGGGTGGTGCATTTCAGAGAACATCAGTTACAACGGATTTCAAAGTCCTCTTTTATATATATATTTCAGTGTAATGTTACCATAATAAAAAAATATGACATTTAGCGACATTGTCTATTATGAGTCGACTACATGCTAAACGATGCAGTATTTTGTGTGCTATATCTCCTCGTTAACGATTAAGGCATTTATAATTCTCGATGATATTATCTGTAATGTCTTACTAATACACCAATACCTCCATGACAAAATCAACTTCTGTCATCTATGAAACTTTAATCAGTTACCGGGTGGCGAAAGTCATAGTGAATTATCGTGACAAACGCTGAAAATAGTAAAACATCGATGACTGACGATAAATTTACTCTCGTGTCATACATAGATTTTTAAAGTAATTGTCCAAATAGTCATAGACCACAAAAGTTGGTTTTGTCCTATAGACATGAAGTCGACTCATAATAGACAAGGTCACTTAATGTAGTCTACACATATCAGACAATATTGCTTAATTTCAGCTTTCTTTAGTATGGTGACATACAATGACGTTATCATATATAACTCCCTTTGATTGTGTCATTGTCGCGAGGACTCATCAAGGAAATTTTTCTTTTATGAAAATTTTATACAAATTTCGACTCAAAACTGATATTATGACGATGATACATCGATTGAAAAAATCATAGTGACAATGTTGCTCAAATACACTACCAGGTATTTTCGAACTTCATGTGTGATACTAATCGCCAGTCATCGATGATTTACTATTGTCGATAATTCACTAAGAAGTTCGTGTGCTCTTATGGATTACATGTAATATAATGTAACACCAAATTACTAGCTGGTAGGGTAGGGTATAAAAATTTCTTTAACTAAAACCCTTTTTTTATACATTTTACAACGAATAAAGAAAAATAATGTAAACTCGTTATTATAAAACTAAACGTTCATACTCGTATCTATATTTACATATGCAGATGTGTTTTATTGAAACATGTTTAAAACTTAAAGGCAAACAAACACACACAATAATTATACATTTTTAATATCTGTTTTTATTATCATTTATTATTACATTTTTTTTTTAATTTATCTTTTTTCCCGTTGTAGTAATATTGTGTAAAAATTAATTTAAATGAAGTGAACTATTGATAACGAAAAAATAAAATTTTTACTCGTAAATATTTTTTGTTAGTTTCCTTAACAAACATATGTTTACTGATAATAAAAATTTTAATATATTTTATCATAATTATAGACTTATATACACAAAGTTTGTACATAAATATGAATTATTGGTTTGCGTTAAGCCTTTATAATTCAAGAAAGATATACGCACTGGAAAACATTTGGGTAGAGATACATACATAATAGTTTTTATCTCAATTCACATGTAGTTTATAGCAATAATTTGGAAAGGGTGGACTATATCTATGCCCTTAAAAACATATCTTTAATACCTACTTTTTTACAACCAATTCGAATCAAATCAAATAGCTGTAGAACATATTAAAAAGTTATAGTCAATAAAACTCGAGAATAGCATTTCTTTCTTAACAGACATACACTACTGGACAAAATAAAGTGCAAGTTACCTTTGTTATATTTCATCATCAAAAGACACAAAACCAACATTTCAGTGTAAAGCCTAGTATTGTGTTCAAAATTTCGTGCGCAATTCTGTCAAATTACATATAAAAATATTTTGTACGAAATAATTGTGAAATAATGTTGAGACAGCAGTACTCTCTCTGTTCTTTTTACTAAAAACATGTGAAATGTATGTATAGGGTGTTTTTATAGAGGTATAGAACTTTAAGTTGCAATAAAACAACGATGGATTATTCGATTGACATGAATTTTATTTATCCGAAAGATAATCTTGTGGCATTACATTTTAAATATGATTTCTGGCATATGACCACCACGGCTGGCGCGGATGTAGTCCAATCAGGACGTCCAATTTTTGATGACTTATTCCAACATTTGTGGCCGTATATCGGCAATAACACGGCGAATATTGTCTTCCAAATGGTCAAGCGTTTGTGGCTTTACAGCATAGACCAATAACTTTACATAGCCCCACAGAAAGTAGTCTAGCGGTATTAAATCACAAGATCTTGGAGGCCAATTCACAGGTCCAAAACGTGAAATTAGGCGGTCACCAAACGTGTCTTTCAATAAATCTATTGTAGCACGAGCTGTGTGACATGTTGCGCCGTCTTGTTGAAACCACATGAAATGAAAAAGTTAGTACAGTTATAGTTAGTTATACCGATCACCTTTGACTGTAACGTTCTGGCCACCATCGTTTTTGAAAAAGTACGGACAATGATTCCACCAGCCCATAAAGCGCACCAAACAGTCAGTTTATCTGAATATAACGGTGTTTCCACATACACTTGAGGATTACCTTCACTCCAAATGCTGCAGTTTTGATTGTTGACGTAGCCATTCAACCAGAAATGCGCTTCATCACTAAACAAAATTCGTTTATGAAAATCGGGAACAACGATAATCTCCCTCTTGCACTATTTGCAAGCGTTGTTCATGCGTGAGTCTATTCATGATGAATTGTCAAGCCAAACGGAGAATAAATCACTTTACAGCTATTAAATCGGTCGCCATTTTGAAAAGTAATGCCAACTTAAAGTTCTATACCTCTATAAAAAACACGCTTTCTATGTCAACATTATTTTCCAACTGCAACAAATTTCTAGCAACAAATACAACTACAACTACGAAACAGAACTTATATCAATAAATAAATAAAAATATTGTTTTAAAAATATTGATTATTTTTCCTTTTGAAAAATTATTTATGTTTCTACTGAATATTATTTGTCATTGTTGTTGGAGAAAACATATGGCTTTTGTTTACAAATGTAAAACCATGTAGCATATTTTAGGGCATAAAAACGAAAAATTTTGAAAAACTGCTAAATGACTACATTGGTTGCAATTTTTCGTAGGAAAGGAATGTTGCACAGCATTTTCCACAAATTTGAACAGAGTACTAGGCTTAAAAGACATAAAAACTTAATTAATTTTAATTTAACTTTTTCAGTAAAGCAACATAAATTAAATGGCTCCCTGCCAACGATTGGACAAAATAAAGTGCAAATTTTAGTCTTTGACGAAATTAAAAAAAAAAATACCAAATTCTCGGACATCTCCACAGGACATCAAAATGAAGTCGTTGACGAAAATTATTAGGAATCTGTTAGTAAAAAAAAAAAATGGGAAAATAAGATGAAATACAAAGAACTGTGAAAAACAGAACATACATATTCAAAATCAGAACCAAAAATAGCCCTTGAGGTCTACAGTCTAGAGAAAGCTCAAGCTATGTCTGAGAGAAAGCTCAAGACAACAAAGCGTAAAGATGATCGTATAATAATCCTTGCCTAGTATATAACGCCTGCCATTTAGATTTTAAAAATTATTTAAAATGCGTCAGCTCACCAAACGGAGGGTATTGTCTTCTGGGTCTCCCACGTTGGCCGGCTATTAAAATGTATTGTCAAATATCTAAACTCAAATATTTAAAGTCTTCTTGTCTTTATAAAAATTAATATGTGTTTGTATGTTTGCTTGTTGGTTTTTAGAGCTTTATGGATAGCCAAACCGCTGAACTTTAGGCCGCTAGTTCCTAGGCTATACAAATTTCAAAAATTCTAACTTCCAAACAAAATAAATATTTATATTCTATATCTTTAAAATGGTAACAGAATGTCTCTAAGTTTGGCCCAAATAGATTCATTGTCAATACAAATCATTAGTCAAAAGCTGGGAGAAGTTAGACAAGTGGGCGTGCTAGCTCACATACAAACTAAATAATGGTTTCAGTATATCTTGGGAACGGTGCCTCTGTGGTATGGTAGGTAAGACACCCGTCTACCAACCAGAAGGTCGTCGGTTCAACACCAGACCAGACCACCTGTAACAAGAAAAAATTTTTCAACAGCGGTATCACCACATAACCAACTAGTTATGAGTATTACTACTATTGAAAATTTCTCTAAAGCATTTGCCGTCCGGAACCGGCGTTATACAGCTCATTGACTATGTTCCTTCATGGAATGTTGTAGGAATTAGTATAATAATATATCTTGGGAACGGCTAAGGCTAAAGTTGCAGTATTTGGTTTAAAAAATTACTTTATAGCCACTAAAACTCATCGTTCAAAAAGTGGGCGGGCTTAAACAAGTAGGCGTGATACCTCCCATACAAACTAAACAATGATTTTAGTATATCTTTAGAGCGGTTTAACCAAAAGTTTCTGAATTTGGTCTTAAAGACTTTAAAGTCAATACAAATCATCAGTCAAAAACTGCACGGAATTGAAAAAGTGGGCCTGGTACCTTCCATATAAATTAAATATTGTTTTATTTCTATCTTGAGAACTGTTACAGCTAAAGCTTCAGTATTTGGTCCGTACAGCTTTATGACCAATACAATTAATCAGTAAAAAATTGGGCGGAATTGGACAGGTAGGCTTAGTACCTCCCATATAAAGTAATTATTGATTTTTGTATATCATGAGGACAGTAATAGTAGGAGTTTCTAAATTAGGTTAAAACAAAGTCGTGAACAATTAGATAAGTGGATGTGCGCCTTAGATTCATACTAAATATTCAATTTTGTATATTTATGTGGAGAATGGCAACAATTAAAACAGTGGTATCTATTCACATCAGCGAAGAAGCGGGTATTCCAAAAAGTACACTGGATAAAAGATATCTATATATCTGTCTTATACACAAAAATGAGTGTGTACTTGTTTGAAGACTGTATACAGCCAAACGACATATTCTACAGTGTCTTTCTGGAAGGAACTAAAGGCTATCTTAACTTTTGGATTTGGACGGGAAGGGATAAAAGGTGAAAAAAGCTAAAAAAAATTATGTAAAATAACGAATAGAAGCACGTCGGATTTTAGCTAGTTTATATGTAAGTCGAACAGATGGGCATGACTCCCACCGTAGTGTGAATGTTACATGAGCACAATTTTGCTCGTTACCCCTTAATCTCCATTGCTTCAATCAGGATTCTATCTGTACAGCGGATAAACCGTGTAAGAAGGAGATGCTTTGTGAAAGCCAATTGCGCCCAAGAAGAATAACGGAGAAAAGAAAAATAAAAGTCATTAAAAAAACTGAAATTTCTCTTCTATTAGAAAAATTTAGTTCTGATCATTAATAATAATTCGATTCGAAACCCCAAATTTCAAACAAATACTGGATTAAGAAATATACTCGTATTTGAATAATAATTTCGACCTACAAGGTTAGACATTTGATTAAATTTTTGGTAAGTAATCCTTAAATTAAAACCATCTGTAAAACAAGGCTACTAGTTTCTCGTCTGAGACTGCGTCTGCGCACGTGACATTTAATTTAATTTTCTATAATTGCATACAAATGCATCTGTAACACCTAAGTTTTTGGTGAAGATTTTTCTTCTTTTCGAAGCTTTAAATTGCATTGAATTTAGCTCGATTTCTAGCATAGTGACCAATTAAATTGTTTACCAACGCTGATGAGATACCACCCGTGGCTTAAACTGAATGCAATTTGTGGTAGACAAAATACCCTCAAAAACTTTATTGTTGTTGGGATGTAAGAAATTATTATGCTGAAATATAGAATTAAAAAGCATAAATGCATTTTTTCAATAAAAAAAAATTACCAAACACGCTTCGTTTTCGTTTTGAGAACAAAAACCAAAAAACAAAATAATTAAATAAAACAAAGAAAATAATAATTATTCCCAAAAACAAGTTTTAATGCATTTTGGTTTTCATGCAGTTATAAAAATTCATATTTTTTTTCTGTTAAATATTTCATTTTTTTTTTGTCTCGCAAAGCGATGATGGTGATGGCAATGACGATGTTTTATGATTATGAACATTTTTCGTTTTTTTTTTTTTTTTTTTATAAAAAAAAATTGAAGTGCCTGTGAGTGAGTCTGCTGTTTTAAAAACATTTTCGCTTTTTTATTTGCAAAACGTGTACTTGATGTAGAAGAAGTAAAAGTTTTATTTACGCAATTATACACACAGCAACACTTTAACGAGTAATACAGCTTTTGACAGCTAATTAGTACAGTAAAATATATGTCTATAATTCTTTTTTTGCAATATAACTTTATATCTTCGCTTCTGTATGTATGTAGTGCAACAACCAGTTTTTAAAGTCTTTTAGTTCTAAAATCAATAATCTAAAGATAATTATAATATTGTTACGTTTTAACCTTTTTAAAACGTTTGAGTTCGTTTAAATTGCGTTAAAATAAAATAAACACCGCCTTATTTTGTTGTTTTACAGTTTTTATTTTACTACCCAATAACTTTTATACTGTTTGTTTCAATACAACATTCAATAGTCGTTTATACAACACTACTATTTCCGCTTTAACACGTCTTTATCTTACGACAGCCAAACGATAACTGAACTGACGTATAGGTAAATCAGCCCTTTTATATACCTAATTGCCTACAGTTTGGAAGATTTCAGAAATATCGACCATCTTCCATCTTTATATTCGTTAATTCAAATATAACGTAAAAATGGTCGATGTGGCAGTGCTGCCAAATTGACAGGGTGACACAAAATATACCAAAATCCCACACTGCAGTGTTGTTTATTTTCGTATCAATATTTTTATCCGTCACTCCTGTAAAGAGCACACTGGCTTACCACAAATCATCCATTGCTTTGTTCAGTTCCATTAAACAAGTTGATTTTTCAAGCTAAGTAGATGATTAATCTATTTCAGCCCCTCCACGTGATTGTGTAGTGATGAATATCCTTGCCAATTGGTGGCGATCTTTACTCTGGCATTGTAATTCCTTCGCAGTAGGTGGCTTTTTTTCCTGATCATTCGTCTGAAGTTTGTCATCATTGCCAGAGGTAAGCTAGATGATGATCGTTTGGATTGAAGTTGAAGCCTCTTTAGTAAATATTCGAAACTACAATTAATTTTTTTTTGTCATATCCTCTGCTGGGTCTCGAAACTACTATTACGTCTCCAATTAGAGTATGGAGTCACATAAAAACTACTCGCGGTATTGCTTGATAAATTCTTTTATTAATTTTTTTCCATTAACAAATCTCGAGTTAGGCAAAGGCGGTCTTTTGCATTGCGATCACCATTAATTTATTGTACCTCAACTCAATGGTAGTATCAACAAGTTCTGTTCATTCAGCGAATATGCATGTAGTAGCCTGTACCTCCCATGTGTCAGTGCCACCCAGTTAGTGATCAAGTACTCCATTAACTCCTCTTTCTTACAACAAAATCTTCAGATGCTGGTGCTGGATATGTCCATTCTGTACACGTGTTTGTTACAGGCGTAGTGACCCGTAAGTGCCCCGAGCGTTTTGGAGGGGTTCAGAACACTAGTGTCGTTGCAATATTCCCTCACGATAGATGCTGGTTGTTTTCTTATCCAGCGTTCTAGGTTACTCGTATGGAAGACAAAAGATGGAGTGAGTCTAGTGAATGACCCCTTGGCCACCTTTTAGCATAGATGTCCACCATCACATTTCTCTCGTGCCCCTCATGTCACACACAGACCAGTGCATCTTGATTCTGAGTAGCTGGGTTGTTAAGCGCGTTACGACATTTCAATGTTGCTCAATGTTGATGTAAAAGCACAACTGCAACTACTTCTAGGACTGATTGACTGTCCCAGAGTATATTAATCCTTACTTCTGTGTGTCCTCTTTCGGATTGGATTTCCACAGTTTCCAATATTGCGTCAAGTTCCGCCTGGAAAATTGTAATGTTCCTGATAAAAGTTGTAGATTTTTGTGCCCTGTTCTCACTTCGTTGAGTATTTTGGATCCATACGTGTACCACTTTTGTAAGTCATAATCACATTGGACTGCACACCTCTCTTCCCTTGTCGAAACGATAATCTTGTATCTTCTTACAAAGCTGTGTACAGGCTCAATGTGATCGCTTGCCTGTGACTTATAGAGTATGTTCCCGATCACCCAAAAAGTCGTAAGATTACTTCGGCGGAAGAGCAGCTTCCTCTTGTATAGCCACGTTAAGCGGTGTTAGGCTCGAAAGAGATTCCATGCCCGTCGCTCGGGTAGATTTCATCGTCCCTGTGATTCATAGCCATGCAAGTCTTTGCACTCTACATAGTCTCAATCTGAACGTGAGCTCGATGTCAGTTCTTTGACCCTGCACTTTAACTTCGAATTGGGAAGGTGTGCTGTACAACTAAAAGAGCTGGGCCTTTGGCGGAATGCTGACTCTGGATACAAGCATATTTTACAAGGTCTAGGTATTAATCATGGAATGAGTAGATGTGTTAGTGATTATGTCCTGCCGAATATGAGTTTCGGGAGTGTTGAGTTGCTGATACCTGGTAAGAACGAAAGGAGGGTATTCACTCGATGATTTGTAGATGTGGAAATATCTCTACCGATTTCTGTAGGCTGTGCAAGGATAAGGAAATAGACATGATCGAGCATTTACTATGTCACTACCTTAGGCTATCTGACAGAAGGCATAGACTTTTGAGTGAACGTACGATTCAAAATCTTAACTTCTATTCCCTGGTAGACTGGTTCATTCTCACTGCGCTTCATAGCCTTTTTGTTTAAGTTTGTTTTCTTTCTATCCTTCTCTAACATTTTCTATCTATCTATCTTCTGCAGGTTGAATACAATGAACCACATGATCTCCGAGTGTTGTAACTGTCAGTGTTGTTACTCTGATGGTTGCTCGTCATTTTGTCCCAACTTAACATAGCATCGATATAGCCGCTGTTTGTGTAGAGGCTCATATATAATCGTAAGCCTGATCTTCGGGTATATATCCAGTATTTAGGTCTCTAGCCTCGTGACCTCAAGTAGTTGTTTCGTAGTCTATGGGCATTTTGTAGCCTTTTTTATAGTGATAAAGAAGTGGACCAAGGTGATTTCCAAATTAATGGTATCGCATCTTTCTTGGGAGAAACCTCAATTCCGTATATCGTCAGAATGGGAATTTTTGTCACCCTCTTCCTGGTAATCGTAATGGCTTCAAAAATGATTTGATTTCGTTGCGTTGATTTTTTGGCAAGAGAGATAGAGAGAGAGCACAAAAATCTTTTCGATGAGAAAAAAACTTTTTTTAAGTAATTACTAATCAGCTGTCGGTCGCTGTAACATACATGCATAAATTGCAATAATATACTTTATGGCATGACAACCCCTTTCCTGTGTATAAAATGTTTATTTGTTTGCTTAGAAAATGCAATCCAGCAACAACAACAAAAACCAAAATAATATTTACAACATGAAATTCATACACGTTGTACAATAAGTATACATACTTACGTACATACATATACATATGTATATAAGAGTACATGCATTAAATATGTACATGCATTTATATACATACGTATGACTGTCATGCTTGTACTTCGAGGCAGCTCTTAAAATCTGCTGCATACAGCATGATGCATGGTAGTGTTTTTAGTGCCACATAAACTTAGTTGTGGTTTTTATTATTATAATAATAATAATGAATATCATATGAATATCTTCATTATCATCGTTCTTTATCATCATCATTTACGTTGAGAGATGTTGTTATCGGCAATGTGCAGCCCATATGTCGACTGCATGTTGCGTCTTTTAAAGCTTTTATACGCGTTTAAAGCTGATTATCTCATCTACTTGCAGTTGCTATATACCAATAAGTATATTTTATACATACACTCTACATAAATAAATAAATAAAAATAAAATCAATCAATCTTTTTGAGTTCGGTATACTAACTATTCTCTTACCTTTTAACCTTTTTAAAACGTTTAAGTTCGTTTAAATTGCGTTAAAATAAAATAAACACCGCTATTTTTATTGTTTTACAGTTTCTCTACTTACTTCACTATAACTTTTATATTGTTTGTCTTAATACAACACTTAATATTCGTTTATACAACACTTTTATTTTCGCTTTAACACGTCTTTATCCTACGACAGCCAAACGATAACTAACTAACGTGTTACTTTACTTTACTTTACTTTATTCATCCAAATATTCCGTTCTTACATAGTTTATCTTAAACCAATTAATCATGTATATACTTATTCTATGCGTAAATGATACTTATCATAGACTTATCAACTAAAACTTAAAATAATGCAGAATAGCCGCAATCCATCACTAAAACAAATCAACTCTTATCCTATATTCCGCAAAAAATGGAAAAACGGAAACACTCATATACTTAAAACTAACTTAAAACACTACTTACAGCTCATTAACAACAACAGGGCACAGACATCCACCTCACTGTGCAGTGTTATACACCAGGCTGTCCAAATCCAGCGTATTAACCCTCCTGTGATAAAATAGCAGGCCCTCGTCGCCATAGAGCAGCCCCTCGTCCTTCAACGTTAGAAGATCCACAGGCAACAGATATCTGTGCACCCTTAGGGTCTCCATATCACTCCTCCCCTCGAAGCAGCCAGTCACCATCCCATTCTCCAGGGCGGACGATCGTTCCAAAAATCTCAGCGCAGTCCTCATAAGAAAAACATCGATCCTCTCGAAACCCGCATGGTCATAAATGACCCGACAAGACGGTCACCGGAACGAACCATCGGGGAACTGGCGAGCCCTTAATCCAAGGCAAGCCGACAAAATACGCCTCTCCCAGACCCTAAGCCTCTCCATCTGGTGGGACGAAATCCCAAACCAGACAGGGAAGGCATAAGATATCAGAGGTCTGATGATCTGCCTGTATATAAGCAGCTTTACCTCCCTACGCAAACCTTCCCTTCGGCGCAGTAACCTACAGTAGGAGTGGTATATCCCCTTCATCCTATCCAAAACGGAATCCACATGTCGATAAAACTCAAAGCTTTCGTGGAAAATCACCCTGAGATACTTAATCCTGTCGGAGACTCTTACAACTTCACCGCCTATCCTCAGCACCGGTACGAACTTCCTTGCGTTGGGATACAGCCGTCCACGCCGTCCCTTAAATATTACGCAATCCGTCTTTTCCATATTCAGGCAGAGACCCCATTTGCAGAAGTATCCGTGCAGTCTACCCAGGTATCCGCTGAGTCTCTCATTCACCCTTGCCGCTCTGGGTCCAGATGCCGCAACCAGCACATCGTCTGCATACAGAAGGAGTAAATCTCCGTCAGGTGGCCGAGGTATATCCGACATGAATATGTTGAATAGGACAGGTCCCAGTAGTGACCCCTGCGGCACTCCAGCAACAACATTTCTTTCATTAGAGAGTGTATCGCCCACTCTCACTCTGAGGGAGCGATCCCTCAGGAATTCTGCAACAATTCCGCAGAGATGCCTGTCGAAACCAAACGACATCATCTTATGAACTATACCCTCCTGCCAAACATTGTCAAAAGCCCTTGCGAAGTCCAGGCTCACAGCAATCGTCGGATATCTCCTATTCAGTCCCCTTGCTACATAAACCGCAAGTGCCATCAGTGCATGGGACGTAGAGTGGCCCCTCTTAAATCCAAATTGGCAATCCAGCAATATATCGTTATCGTCCATGAATCTTCTCATACGCTCCAAAATAAACCACTCCATAAGCTTACCCAGGCTAGAGAGCAGAGATATGGGACTGTAGCTACCAGCACCCCCAGGGTCAGACCCCGGCTTGGGTATAAGCACAATGATCGCACCCTTCCATGCTTTTGGGAAGTAACCAATGTTGAAACAGTGGCTAAGCACCAACGCCAAGAACCTCCATGTGGTGGCGTCCGTTTTCCTCAGGATCAGGTCCGTTATGCCATCCGTCCCGCTGGATCTCTTGTTAGGTCTACTGAACTAACGTGTTGATAAAGCAGCCCTTTAAATACCTAATTGCCCACAGCTTTGAAGGTTGAGGAAATATCGACCATCTTTTATTTCCGTATCCGTTATTTTAAATGTAACGTAAGGGTGGTCGATGTGGCAGTGCTGCCAAATTGACATATACAAAAATCCTACTATGCAGTGTTGTATTTTGATTTTCGTAACAACACTATATAATTGCTGAAATAACTAAATGATAAAATTTCGTAAAAAACTTAGATCATTTACCTCCAAAATTTGTCACCCATATTCGGGTAAACTTAGACAGTACATGATAAAGTCGAAGGCTTGCTTGATACACATGTACTGCAACTAGCCACTTACAAAACAGAGCTCCAATTTCTCACGAAGAGGCATTTAAACGAATAGTTTAGGAGTTAGGCAAGGTCAATATTGGAATCTAACAATGCCAACTGACCTGTTGAGCTCTTCTGTATCACGCAAAAGCCGAAAACCCTACATTTAGTAAGCAAACGGTGTTCTGTTATCTCTGATTATCATGAATCTCCATCTTTACAGAGGAAGTATTCGAAAGCCTTGACCATCTATAACCATCAGGCTCAACGCAGTCCACCTATTCAGCTCAATACAGAGTGTGCCGTCAAAATGTACACCACCCATCTAAACTGAGATCTGCTCACTTTGAGCGATCAGGGTTTTTTCAAAGGGTGTTTGCGATCCTGCCAACAAAGAAAAAACTCTATAAAATACCCAAACAAACTATTTGCTGTACTAAGAATAAGGAACTCAACATACCTCAGCGTATCTGAGACAGTAGTGGTTGTTATAATGGGGAATGGTACCGGTACGATTCCAATACGAAAATGAATGAATGTAAGGTTTTCAGAACAAACCAATGCACCTTCAGGAATATTATCAGTAGTAGAAGCGAGACAAAGGAAGTCGGCAAACTGTATGGCTGTCAGTTTGCCAACAGAAGACTTGGCAGGCGGACCTTCTTCTTAGACATAGAGAAATCTCACACTTGTCATTAGGACCATCCTCGACATATGTATGTACACACCTCAGTTAGATATTTCGGTGATGGAGGAGGCATGTAAGTGCTTTTAAATTAGCTGGTGTCTCAGGTTTGAGGGTTAAATGATTACATGTCTCTCACTCCGATGTTGGGCCGGAACTTTGCGCACAAAGGAATTTGTGGGTGCACAAAACATGGTGGCTTAACATTATGTACCACAGACGGCTTGGTTTCCCAATGCATCAAAACTGACTTGGTTGGTCCCAAGTTCCAAAAGGCTTTGTCTATGAGCAAATACACTTCGATATTAGGGAGATTAGGGGAAAATCGTAGGTTTTGAGTATTTATGTGATGGCTGATAGCCGGGTGGACTTGGGGCATTTTTATTTTGTAAAATTAGGCTGAAACTTGTTTTGGCCTACATGACATCTCTGAACTAACTTAACATTAACAACAGGGTTACTCTACGCTGGATCCCCGGCCATGAGGGGCATCCTGAAAATGAAAGGGCTGACTGTTTAGCGAACAGTGGAGTGATTTTTCGTTTTCCCTGTGGGATATACAAGAGTTAGAATTGACTACTGGACTGAGGGGTTAGAGGCTGGGGTGTGATTGACTTGTGTCGAGACATCTTAACACTGCGCGGATGATAAGGTCCTTGGAGGATCAAAAGAGGTATTTCTTCTTTCGTCAAATAGAATTAATATTCGCAAGCTCAATTTAATACGATGAACTTATGTGGTTGCACAAAAGATCCTTCGGATCATGACCAACATAAGATAATACAACGTAACAAAAAAGAGGAAAAACGGCAAAGTTAACCACAACTTAGCACAGGCGCTGTCTAGACACTCAAACTTTAGAAAGTATCTTTACCAAATGGGGAAGCGCAGTAAACCCTATTGTTTATACGAAGAGCAGAACTTCTTTGCTGATGCCTGCTACGCTTTTTTTAGATATAGCCGATAGACACAAAATAGGCAAGCTTACGGCGAGATATGTTGTATATTTGATATGATGATAAAGGAAGAGAAAAATTCGTAATACACTCTGTGGGCCAAGAAACAGCAGCAGAAACCGCTGAATGTTCTGTGATGAAAATGGTCTTGTGATATGATACTATAATAAGCGGGGCCCGAATGCCGGCTAAATGGTGATGATTATATAATTCGTACACAATATAGAGGTGGACTACGTCTGTGAAGTCGTGCTAGAGAAGCGTTCTCAGTATAACATAGTGGATGCAACAATATATTTTTCCCCACTCACTCGCAAAAAAATAGCAAAAATTGATGAAAATACTCGTAATTGCGAAAGGGTTGTTGTGTAGAGTCGAAAGTAATTCGATTTAAACAACCAACAATTGGCTTATTTTCTGAAATGTTTGTTACAATCACGTTGTTGATGCATGATTATGTTCATGTTGATGACGATGATGATGGTGATGATGATGCATTTGCAATTTATGCAATTTGTTGTGCTTCTTTGTTTGTTATTGTTATTGTTGGTTGTTTTTTTTCTCTGTTTTTGGGCTCTCAGTTTAATTTCCTTTTGCTGCTAATGTGAGGTCGTGCTGCCATAAGCCTTTACTTTTTTTTTAAATGCAAACACATTTTTATTGTTGTTGATTTTTTAAAACATGTTTACTTATTTTATTATTGCCGTTCTTGTTGTTATTGTTGTTGTTTCCAGTGCAATAAATGTGTTCTGCAAACTTTACGTCTTTGTTGTAGTTGTTGTTATGCATTTTTGTTATTTATTCCTCGTTTTCCTTTCGTTCAGTTTTTTTTAATGCGTTTTAATTGTATGTGTTTACGAGCTGCAATATGTATGTATGGCTGCGCTCCTTAGACCTTGACCACTAACATAGAAACAGCAAAAATTACAAAAAAAAAAAAAACAAACAAGATAAAGAAGAGAAGAAAAACGAAAAATAAAGAGTAAATAAAAACATAAAATTAATCCCTTGTGGATATACATACATACTTACATATGTATGTACATACTCATATACCGTGTGTCAAGTAAGCAATGTTCTCACTAACAAATGTTTGATAATAAAATTTTAATGATATTTTCTTTCAGTACCTTAGGGTATGGGAATAAAACTTTTTACGGATCAGTAACAAAACGCTAAATGTTTTCTTACGAGTTAAAGCGATAGGCATCTTGATCGTGTACAACTCGTTAGCGCAAAGTATAGGTATTGGGGCTAACCACTTGTTTGGCCTGGCATTGTCATAATGAAATACAATGCTTCCAATTTTTCGCACGATTGTTAGATAATTGTCTTTCAAACCTACGAAACACTCAATATAATCTTGTGGTGGATAATCATAGGTCTTTAGTTAGTTAGTAAGTTCCAAGGGGTAACCTGACACGTGTCCTTCGCTCTTGGACATATATACCGATCCGACTATGATGCTCAGAGAAAGATGCATGTAATATCCAGGTTCAGTGTTCAGGCTCAAAACGAACCACCCAGAAGCATGCACAAAAGAAGCTGACCTTCATATCAGCTTAGTCCGCTTGGTATGCAGAAACGGTCTGCCAAGGAATACGGTCCTAATATCCAAAATATTTGGAGATTGGAGAGAGTGAATCCCAGCTAATCTCTTGGTCTGGATGTCTCACAATCTCGTTCGAAGTTGTCGGCATTCACATACCAATAAAGATGTCGAGTAGGCATAGAAGAGCTATCTAATCACAGCCTGGTTGTCCTTACAGAACCGGATAGACCGGTTGGATATACTACAGAATATTTAGTCTATCCTGTTCTGTAAGGACAACCAGCCTGTAATTCGAATGCTCTTCGCCATCGTAGGTCTTTGGTAATGATTGGTATTTGTTTAATATTCTCATATGTAGGGCACTTTTCATCGTCAGTAATGGTTTCCTTTAAAAATGTTTTTCATTCGCTGCGTTTTAGCAGCGGTTTACTGATTTCTTTGCGTAGCTTCATGTGACAACCAAGAGCCTTTTTAAAGTCAGAAAACCCTTTTTTAATGATCCCAAACTTTAATTGTATCGATGTTTAGTGTTTCCACTGCCTCCTGTGTATTTAGGAAAGGCTCTCGGTGAATCCTTCAAAAACGGTTGTTGCACCTTTTTTAACTTAGCAACGAGAACATGTCCACAAGCGCCCTTGGAAACCTTAATTGGTGTCACATCGTTTCACATCGTTTCATATCGTTTCACATCCTTGTAAAGAGGGTGGCGGCTGTTTGGCGACAAAATATTTCGGTAAAGGCTTTCAAAATGTGTCTATTCCACGCAAGGTGGTCGGAGAACCATCTTCGGCCCTGGATGTTATGTCTTTGGATCTGTGCTTTGGTGGGAGATTCGGGGTTGAATTCCCGGACGGAATCGTTGGTCTAGTGGGTTCTTAGTTCAGAGTGAGTTTGAACTAAACCGGTATACCGACGACATCAAACTGAATGACTGTGTCGGTGCTGCTGTTCATGAACCCAACTGAGACTTGTCGATACTGGGGAAATTGCTGTATGTCTTCCAGGCTGAGATCATTGCCATTACTATATATCTGGAAATCAACCTGGACAGTGGAATCAAGAGTAAGTCACTTGGCTCAAATCTAAACTGGTCAAATATTGCTTGGATACGTTGCAAAAGCTTTCGCTTGAAAATAAAGTCCAGTTATTTTAGGTACCTGGACACTGTGGGATAGATGGTAATTAAACAGCAAATGCATTGGCTTGGAAAGGTTCCGTGATACGCTATATTGGTCCGAAACCATATTGTGCGGCACCACTTACTACCATCCTTAATATAATCAAAGATTGGGAAATTGTCACATGCTTAGAACACTGGAATGCTCAAAGAGGACACTCTCGGGCGGCAATCAGTCTACAGTTTGGGCGTCGCATCTGAGGTTTCTAAGTAAAACAGACCAGACTTCAAACTCCTAACGGGCCACTGTAAACTGAGAGGCGCATTTGAAGAAGATGGCGCATCACAGATTTGAAGGTTTGTAGACTATGCTGACAAGCAACAGAGATGGCGGTACACATATTGTGTAAATGTGGGGTTCTTAATAGGTTTAGTTGGAAAGGGTCTTAAAAAAAATCCACCATTATGGTTTCAGATCTGCTGGTGCTCATTATAAATGCAGCAGATCTGCTGAACAAATTATAGATTGGAAGGGGCACAATAGATCCCACAGGTTGCAGTGTTTTGCAATAAAGCCTGGTTCATATATGATGATAATGAGAATGAATCTCCTGGCTACCGCTCTTACTCCCTCCACCAATTTGCAAAACTTTTCAGTGACTGAACGATGGCATCTAAATCGAGCAAACCACTACTGGTTTAACTCGTAGCATTTTCCATGGGTTTTTTTAAATAAAAAAGCGTAGCATATTTATTCGGATATTTAAGAACTGTCTGACCAAAAAGGTTACCTGAAATGTGAGAAAGCTCACGCAAATACGTATTCGTTTATCCTAATCGATTTAGTATTGCCCGACATATGTGACCTAATCATGTAGACCAATTAGAGGCTCTGCCATAAAGATGATATTTCTTATATATACGAGGGCGAGTTGACATTGAAGCTACCTAGCGCTAGATGGCAGCACAAACACAAAAACTTTTTCCTTCTTAGAAATTACGATCTGTAAAACGTCAGCTGTTAAAATTTTAGCCAAATTCATCGATTAGTTTATTTGTCGTAGTCGTTTGAAGTAAGCAACTTTTGTGTTTCTTGGAAAATGGAAAAAAGTGAATTTCGTGTAGTGATTAAACACTATTATTTGAAAGGCAAAACGGCGAAAGAGACAAAAAAAAGCTTGATAAACATTACGGCGAATCTGCTCCGTCAGATTATATGGTAAAATATTGCATTGCTGAATTTGAACGGGGCCGAACAAGCACTGCAACAATACCATCAACAGGAAGGCCAAAAGAGGTGGTTACTGAAGAAAATATCAAGAAAATCCTCGATATCGTTATAAATGATCGCCGGGCAAAATACGTGAGATTGCTGAAATGGTAAACATATCATATGAACGTGTGTTCAACATTTTGCATGAACATTTGCATATGAAAAAGCTATCGGCAAGATGGGTGCCGCGTTTGCTCAGTGTTGAACAAAAACGAGTTCGACAGATCACTTCACAGCAGTGTTTGAACATGATAAAGCATAATTCTGCTGATTTTTGGCGTAGATTAATAACTGTTGATGAAACGTGGGTCCACTACTACACACCTGAAACCAAAAATCAATCGAAGCAATGGGTGGAAGCTGGTAAAAGTGCTCCGAAGAAGGCGAAGATAGCGAAATCGACTGGCAAGGTTATGGCCACTGTATTTTGGGATGCGCACGGAATATTGCTCATCGATTATCTTGAAAAGGAATCCACAATCACAAAAGAGTATTATCGTGCATTATTGGATCAATTGAAAAAAGTGCTCTTTCTTCAAGACAACGCACCGGTCCACACAGCACTAGGTACGATGCTAAACCTACGAGAAATCCACTTCGAATTGGTTGATCATCCACCTTTTAGTCCAGATTTAGCCCCTAGTGACTTTTTCCTGTTTCCAAACTTGAAAAAATGGCTCGCAGGTAAAAGATTCATCTCAAACGAAGAAGTGATTACCGAAACTAATGCGTATTTTGAGGAGTTCCCAAAATCGTATAATTCAGATGGTATAAAAAAGTTGGAAAATCGTCTTACTAAGTGAATTGAGCTAAAAGGAGACTATGTTGAGAAATGACTGGTTTTTGAAAAATAAAATATTTTTTTCCTACTTAGGTAGCTTCAATATCAATCAGCCCTCGTATATGTATGTATATATATTTTAGTACACTACCTACTTTTTTCACTACATCTTTATGGAAAATTGTCTACAAAAAACGATTAATCCTTATAGTTTCCAACACTGGCTTGTCTGTCATATTCCAATGTTTACCTTACCGGGAATTTTGTTACACGTCTCAGAAAATAAAAAGAAAATGCAAAAAAAACTAATGAAAGAATTAAAAAACCTTTCAAAGAATCATAAAGTGAAACTAGGCAAAGAGACCACAGCGCCATATAAGCTCGCCTTACTATGGCGCATGTGTGGCTACAGCGCAAAAAAACTGTTTGTTTTCATATACGCGCATTATATGTATGCCTCCTATATAAACATACATGCAACTCATAAACATACAAAACGATTTGTATGAGTTGTTGTATTGCATGTGTGCTACAGTGACCTATTAAACTAATATACAATCAGGTCTTGTTTGTCTGTCCTTCTTTCTTTACTATTTAAACCTTGAAGTCGATGATATGGAAAAAAAGGAATCGTAAGAAATGCACAATTTTTTATGTAGAAAAATAAAGAGTAAAAGATACGAGATCAAAAGAGACTTAATAAAACCATACAAATAAAAAGGGTTGCGAAAGTGTATTAAAAACAAAACAAAAAATTTAAAAAAGTAGAAAACATTTGAGTACATGGGTATGTATTTTATATAAAAAACAATTTTTTTTGGCATAAATTAGAAATAAAAACAAAACTTGTGGTAAGAACCCTGTTAACTAAAAGGGGTTGTTCAAAAAATAGTAATACGAGCTAATATTCAGTTCAGATCGATTCGCTTTTTAGTTTACTAAAGGTACTACAGGCATCAGTAGGTCTTTAGAACCAAAGAGAGTTTTTGTAAATTATGTCACATACCCTATAGTGTTACTCTGCCGGTTTTTATAAATTTATTTGGCTCATCATCAAGTTCAGTATCTAAAGAAATTGTTTAACAGGTTCCTTACAGTGTATATTCTGGTAAACAAAACACAAAAGTTTATTAAAGCCTTTTATCTCTTTTTTAGACAATTTTTTATTAAGAAAAAACAAACAAAAAAAACTATCGGGTGATTTTTTTTTCTTCTACAGTTTGGAAAGTTCCGGAAATATCTCAAGCGCTCTCAAATCCTCTATTTTATGTCCGTATTATTCTGTCTATTTTAAATATGAAAGATTGTGTTACCCAAAGATGGTCGAATTGGCAATGCCGTTAAATACACAAATCAGTACGGCATTACTAGGGTAACTTATTAACAGCCGTGACACAAACCAATAGACCAAAATCCCACAATACAGTCCCAAAGGCACTGATGTGGTGTATTTTCTTTTTAGGCATTTTTATTTTCGTAACAATATTTTTTTTACATCAAATACGAAAGCTCTTAAAAACTCACCCGATATATTTTACTGTTGTTGTCAAGTCTTTTATTTTTCTTAGCTTTGGCAATTTGACAAGACAATTTCTTTTAAATAATTTTTGTTTTTCTTTTTTAAGTTTTAAGCAAGGCAAGTGGTCAAAACATAAAAAAATAAATAAAACGAATAAACGAAAAACACTTGCATTCTTAAGGCATTAAGAGACCAGACCGACGTCATTATATGACTTCTTTTTTTTTCTTTGATTTCAGGAGAAAATTTTTTTATTTTTTGCAGCACCATGTCTGTTTATCATCATCAGGCAAACATGTATGTTTTTATTTTTATTTTTATTTATTTTTATTTATTTTATTTTATTTTTTGTTTTGCAAGCTTACCCTACATATGAGAGTTGGCAACATGTTTAGTAAACTTTAAGTATGAAGTTTTAAGAAAAACCCATCTCTGGAAATTTTACTAGTATTTCTAAAGTAACTCTTCCCGATCGGAAAAGAATCTCTTGATATTGCTTAGTTAAGTAGGTAGGCAGGAGGATGTGCAATCAACAGAAGAACTGGACGTTGTAACACTCAGAAACTATGTGGTCTATTGCGATCAATCTAGAAAGAAAAAGTAGCGGAAATAGAGACTGTAAGAGCCCAGTACTCGGGTCAATTTTTATGACATAGATATAGGCTCCAAGCCAGAAAGATAAGAGATTGAATCGTGTGCTCTTCAAAAAGCCTGCGGTAGTGACACGATATGTGTTCAATCGTATCTATTACCTCTCCATTTTTACTCAGCCTATAAAAATCGGTATTGCTATTCTCCCATTTGCACGTCATTGAACGTAAGCCACCTATAATGATGGCCGTAGCTAGCATTAATACCGTCTTGCTCATGGAAAGAAAGGAATAGGTCATTTGGCTTGAGAGGACCAGCCTTAAATCTTGAAATAATACATCTTAGCTTATTCTACCAGAGCTCACCAGTTCTCCAAGCGAAGAACCCTTCGGGTTCGCCAGTGTGGTTGCATAGCGAGGGTAGTACGGAGTTTTAGGCTTGCGGATCTGCTGACTCCGAGCACCGTCGGGCTAACTCATCTGTCAACTCGTTCCCTGTTATACCAGCTCTTACGATCTTATGCAAGCCTCTCAAATAAACAACTTTAGTGTGGCCTAAATACAAAAATAGCCACTTCCTATCATATTTGTGTTTTGGATCACTACTGCCCTGCCAATTGCAAAAGTTTCCTACTGGAAAAAACTGCACTTGTCATTCAACTTATATGAGTACTTAAGGTCGGTTTATTAGCAGTAGACGCCAGCCTCAATACCCTCCCCTGTGTTAGAGCCATCCGTAAAAAAGGCTAGAATGCCAAAAGATTACTTGCTCCGTTTCTAGTCGCCCTTGCCGGGTATCACTACCTCGATGATCTCGATATCTACAATTGACATATATAATTACTGGCCATCTACTAGGTTCGAGAATAATGCTACTTTCTAACCAACGTAAAACACGAGCATGACCATAGTGAGCTTCCCGCCTAGAGCCATAGGACACTCGTGGCTACGTGCAAATAAGCTTGATTTTGTTTAAAAAACGTCTAATGCACAAACAGATGTGAACACTACATTTGATTTGGTGCTGAAGTGATTTTCAGGCCGCAGTATCCTGCTGGGGCGCCTATTACTAACATTCCGGTCTTTTTTGGGTGTGCTTTCAACTCCAATTTAGTTAAAGACTATCGTGATTCTTTTTGCTGCGTTTACTTCGAGGTCCACTTCATTTACAAGTGTCCACCTCTGGCTCGGCGTATACTTCTCATGCATATTTGACTCACCCTTTCTCGATGGCTTATCGCTCATATTAACCATTGATATCAGGTATATATCGCGATTCATTAGGCTATTGGGTTGGTTTCCAACGTAATTCAGGGAAATGCAATATCATTTCTGGAGAAGATCTGCGTGCCGATTGCCAAAACAAGCTATTCTGGACTTGGTGATTAGCTCTGGGTCTCTGTATCATGTGATATCACAATGCATTATGAAGAGTATGATTGCGGGCGATAAAATACGACAATAATGTGTGCAAAAGAGCATGGACGAAGCAAGGTAAAGCTATGAAGACGATGTCAAGGTCAGGATTGACACTATGAAAATTAATGCTGTGTATCTGGTGGGATTTGAAGGGAATTGTTCATTAAAAGCTTCAAGAGATTGATTCTAATCTCTACTACCAACAATTCACCAGAGTGAAGGAAACAATTCTGTTAAAAGGCCAGAATTGATTGACAGTAAAGGTGTTATATTTTATGATGAAAACGGCAGACCACACACATCTTTGATGAGCCGACAGAAACTGAGACATCTTGCCTGGGAACTTTTGATGCATCCATCATTCTTTTGCATGACAACACTTGATCTTAAGCCGTAAAAGTTTCAAAACAAATATTAGAAATGATCAAATATCGCATCTGCCGTATTTTTCGAACATTGCTCGCATAAAATCCGGGTGGGCTTAATTGGGTTACCCTGCTCTTAATGGTGTAAATTCAAATTCCATAAAGGCCTGCAAAATGCATGCAGAAACCAAGAAGTTATAGACTGATGGAATAATCGCTTTACCCCAAATATAGAAAAAGGTTAGTGATCAAAACGACACATACTCGTATTTAGTTGAATAAGGCCCATTTCAAGTATAAAAAAGTGTTCAATTTTGGCCAAATGTGTACTTAATTGAACTTCTTTGAACACCTATTAAATTGATCGCAGTTGTAAATATTTTTTATAGCCTACCCTTTATTCGGCTTCGATTTAATATTTAAAATTAAATTTTGTTTTTTTATTTTTTGGTCCTTCAAACGTCATCAAATCCACTCAGCACAATCACATGTCAATTACTCACGATCATCACGATCGTGTCTCGTTTTAGACGTTTGTATAGTCTTTTTTTGTTTTTCTCTTTCTTTTGCTATTTTAAGATTTGAAGGACAAAGAAATTAAATAAAAAATATATACATAAGCATTTGATAACAATAAGACAAGGAGAGAATAAAAAATAACAACGACAACAATAGAATAAAAAGACTTTCAATTCCTGTTCTTCGTTTCGTCGTTTACTTAACGTGACTTATCACCTGAAAATCTGTGTTGGGCTTAAACATTTATCACCACTCTGTGGTACAAAAAAAAAGTAAAGAAATCGCCAAAACGTGTAGAAATTTATCGTTTCTGTGTTTTTTTTTGTTTTTTTTTTTTTTTTTTGCCTCCGGTATTACAAGAGCTTTTTGAAAAGATTTTATGATTTTAATGGACTTTTGGTTAGAGGGTCGGTCGGTCGATTAATGGTTTGGTCTGTGTTGTTCATATACCTCTTCAATCGCTGGAGTGTGATTCCTGATTTTGTTAAATAAAATTTGGATTTTCTTTATTTTCTTTTATTATTATTGTTGTTGTTTTTTTATTTTCTTGTCATTTAACAATTTTATTACTCCACTCTATTCAAATGTATTTCAGCGATTAATAGTGTTTTTTTATTTGCGCAGTTTAACTATTTTCTTCTTTACTTTTCAGTTTGATAAAGTGCTTCGATTCGTGTTTGTGCATTAATTACGAATTTTTTTTTATTTGGGAGCTTAATTGTTGCTGTTGTTGTTTAATTGTGACAAAAAATTTACAAAAATTCATTAATTTTAACAGAAATGTCTTCTGTTATTTTTGTATGATATAATTAAGATATGGTTTTTGATGGTTTTAAACAATTAATGGAAAAACAGAACAAAAATTAAGCAAATTAATTACAGGTGCTCTGGATGATGATACTAATGGTTTTAATATTTAAATTTTAAGAGGAAAAAAGTTGTAAAAAAGGCCTTCAATTGTTACGTGATAATCGAATAAAATGCGTCCATTAGCAGTTAAAAATTGCTGCAAGACTAGAGGGAAAATGTTTGTAGGTTGCACTATGGGATGGTAGTATATAAATGAATAATATTTTGAATTTGTTTTAAGTTTACATACGACAGTTTCGATTGCTTCGTCCTGCTTACGTGGCATCCCGGTGGCGTATTTGAGTGGCATTGTCACTATGATATTTTCATCGATAAATCACAGAATCAGTATCCAAACGAAATTTGTATGAAATTATTCCGAATAAAAAATTTCATTGATGAATTCTTGTGACAGTGACTCAAATAAAGAGTTATGTATTAGTGACAACTTGTCATTTTCTAGAGACTATTTCGAGTGATGCTTTCGGAATGAGCGGTCAGTTATTCGCCCAGGGGTATTGACTCACTAAGTTATTTTTATTAGCTTTTACAGCTTATATGCTGCCGGGTCTGACCTCGGAGTGTTTGGCACAATAGATATTTCTAGGTCGCAGTGCCATGACCTGTTGGCAGGGTTGCCACTGAGTAACCCAATTAAACTCACCCGATTAAAAAACCGGGGTAGATTTTTTTTTATTGTCGTAGTTTATTTACAACAAAAATAATTAAATTTAACATATTGGGAGTATAATTTAGTTCGGTCCGTTTTTTTTTTTTTTTAGCTCAAAAAGATAATGAATTAAAAAATTTAACGAAGTAAAATTTATCGAATCACTGCTTACTTCTTTTCCTCACCTCTGAGCTAATGTTCAAAGCTTCTCGTCTTTTTAATCGATACACTTTGAAGATGATTTTATATTTCTTTAAAATAAGTGCTTCGGCGACATGCTAAAAGAAGATACTGTATCCGTCAAAACAGACAATATTTTGAAGATAACGGCGGGTGTGGCATTTAATCGTTTCTAACACTTGCTGGCAACTTGGGCGACATGAGTCCGAGCGTTGTCCTGCAAAATGAAAACTTTTTCTGTCTGTCTCTTTTAATATTGTATTACGCCCGTTTTCTCATAATGCACGATTTAAACGAAGTAATTACAGTCTGCTCTGATCACCAAGTTTTAGTAGCTCATAGTACACAATGATGCCTTGATCGCACTAAGAGTGCAAAATTGCATTATAAATACTAAAAAAGATAACATTGTACTAAAAAACAAAAAATATTGTTGACTTGAACGAAATTTGGAAGCAGTTATAAAACCCAAAAAAAACCGATTAAAAAACCAAATAAAACTGGTGGTTTGGGTTTTATTACAAAATTCCGGGTTTTTGCCAACCCTGGGCCTCTCCGAAACAATTAAAAAATAAGTAATAAAAAGTATATGACAACTTCATTGTAATATCAATGGAATACTCTAGATAGGCTGCGAACGGTTTTGGTCAAATTGTAGAAAATTAGTTTCTGGCCTGGCAACGCTGATGGTAAACAATTACAAATAAACTGAAAATAGGCAAAGATCTCTTGTGGAAGCCATATGCACTCCCAACAGAAGTAACAGAATACAATTCTAGCCTTTTTAACGTTAAGACTAAGAGTTTAACGCTATAGCTTTGCATTACCGACTAAAGTAGTTTTGTGATATATTTCTCCAAGAGTGAAATCGAACTTCCGTTATTGATTTCATAAATTTAAAATGATATTTCGCTCACGTAGAAAGTGATAAGTTTTTATTTAGACAAGAAGAAATCAATCGTGAATTTATTAAATCATATGCAACTTCTCGTATTACCGGCAATGGATACATAATGTGTCTCATGATATACAATATCGATTGGCAAATAGGGCGCCGAATAAATCAATCATTTTTTAAACTATTCTTGTTAAGAGCTAAAGACAAAATAGCCAATATTTTGTTATAAAAAACATAATATTTTTAGAAGAAAAACAAAATAAAACCCAAAATTTGTTTAAAAAACAATAAAAGATTTGTTGCTAAAAACACGAGTTAAGGGGCCTAAATGTTAATGACTTTACTTGATTGATTAGATGAATTTTTATTTTTTGTATTGATATTACTTATTTATCTATTTGAATAAGAAAACAAATTTTCTATATAAACTTGAGCGTAAACCGAAGAAAGTATCAGTTTAATACCTTCCAAAATATCAACATGAACTTTAACAAATATTTCGCTTTCTTGGCCCTTTTGGTTTTGTGTGTTTTGGGACAACAGGCCGTTGAAGCTCATCACCATCATCATTTTGGCAAAATTGGTCATGAATTGGTAGGTATTTAAAATGTATATTTTTTATTATTAATTAATTTTAATTTTATTTTCTAGAAAAAAGTTGGCCATTCAGTTGTAAGTATTTTGCTAAAAAAGAAAACAAAACCATTTGAAAGTAATAATTTGTGTTTTTCTTCAGGTAAAAACCGCTAAGAAAGTCAATAATGTTGTGTCTAAAGTAGAAACTGCTAAAACTGTTATAGAAGCTGGTGCAGCTATTGCTGGTGCTGTTGCTGAAGCTGCTGCCGTTTAAACTTTCTGGAAATATTGGAGTAGATTGCTTTTGAATTTCTGTACACAATTTGGAATCTGATTTGATTATAAATAAAATAAATAATTTTCTAATAGAAAATGTTAAACATTTTTTTCTTCCTACATAAATATCTGTTGTGCTATCATTTACTTTAACGCTTTCATATTTTAGCACTGACCACAAGGATTACAATGTTTTAAAATACAAAAAAAAAAACTTAATTTAAGATAAAAATCAGGAGTCATAACTCTATGCAAATAATAATGAACATCATCTGACATAAAGATTGGTAGTGACATGGCAAGCAGTAAAAGTATCGTATAATTTTTTTTACTAAAGGGTCCGCCAAATAAATTTCTTTTTTTTGAAAATGCTATAGAAAAAAACTACTGAATATTTTCTCAAATTTCTTTTTTGGAAAATAATTTCATTCAAATGGCTACCTCGGCTGGCCATGCAGTAGCCTACACGATCGGTCCAATTTTTAAGCACGTTATCGATTGTGTGCAGCTGTATTTCACCAATGGCTTCACGAATATTGTCCTTTAAAGCGCCAATTGTCTCTGGCTTGTTGGTGTAACACTTATCTTTGACGGCACCCCATAAATAATAGTCCAACGGTGTCAAATTGCAGCTCCGAGGTGGCCAAACGACATCAGCTCTGCGACTGATAATGCGATCTTCAAAAACAGAGCGCAAAACATCGAGTGTAGCTTCGACTGCGTGGCACGTAGCGCCGTCCTGTTGAAACCAAATGTTGCTAATATCCTCCTCTTCAATTTTTGTGAACAAAAATTCGTTCAACATGGCCCGATAACGATCGTCATTGACTGTAACGGCCACTCCTTGCTCCTTTTCGAAGAAAAATGGCCCAATTATGCCTCTGGACCAAAATCCACACCAAACAGTGACTCGGCTTGGGTGTATCGGCTTTTCAATGTATGCGTGCGGGTTTTCTGTGCCCCAAATGCGACAATTTTGCTTGTTTACATACCCGCCAAGATCAAAATAAGCTTCATCTGCAACATTACCATGATTTTCAAAGTAATGGCGCAATATTTCCCAGCGTTGTTCAAGCGTATACACAACCATATTCGTTCAGCGGAAGGCTAAAACTAATTGTCTGTCAAATCAGTCATGAGCTAAGTGTTACCATTCACGAAATAAGTACTAGTTGAAAAAAAAACGTTAGATGGCGGACCCTTTATTTAGCTTTTTAGTGTAAAAAAGAATTCGTGATATGTCGCCGTGGCAAAAATGCTCAGTAAGGTTTGCCATTTAACCGTGAACAGGCTAATCATTGAATTTTATTCGTGCTGTCTGGTTGAATGTTGTATGGTACTCATAATTGATCCACTGTCTGTTTAAGCTGTTGTAACAAAATTTTTCATCAGTTTCATTTTATTGGACATTAATGCACTAACCCGTATGCAAAAACTGCTAAGAGAATATTGCTCTGTTCTATCGACAAATCTCAATGAACGTCGAGATATCTCGATTTGCAACGTTATAGTCAATGGAACAAGGTATCGTGTTATGATTACCGATTTTTTTTTTTTGCCCAAAATGTAAAAATGGGACTTGGTTGACACATGTAATTACAACTCCATGCTCTCATATGCCACACAGTACGCGATATCATGAACTTATTGGGAAGCGATTTTAAAGCCCCAAGAAAAACTATGTAAATAACTACGGAAAGACCACATACGGCCGATATTTACATCAAATAATTCTTAAAAATGAATGGCAGACATTTACATATTTATTGCCCCACTTACACATTTTATTAATTATTGCCAATTTTCTGAGTTTTTTTTTTAATTCTCAAAACCCAAACGGTTAAAAAATCACCCGTTATATGAATTAGTTTCAACTGACAGCCGTTATGGGCACGGTTTACTTAGATCCAAAAGTAAATTCATATATGTGTCGTGCCAAAATCATCATATCTGCTATCTAGTCTCCTTCAGACAATTAGTAGCTTTAATAAAAGCGTGCTGTAGATTACGACTATTTTCTGGTCGAAGACATTCATAATTTACCAAATTCCGAGCAACGACAGGGAAGTTCTTCCGAATCAAATTGTGTCGTATGAGAAATCATTATATGGGATATCTAACGTATGTTCGCCAAGAGTCAGCTTTAATCACTATAAGGTTTATTATGTACAGTCTAGGCAGTTCTAATAACATCCGTTCACTGCTTTCAACATCTGCTTTCAATCATCATATCTCCTATCTAGTCTCCTTCAGACAATTAGTAGCTTTAATAAAAGCATGCTGTAGATTACGAGTATTTTCTGGTCGAAGACATTCATAATTTACCAAATTCCGAGCAACGACAGGGAAGTTCTTCCGAATCAAATTGTGTCGTATCAGAAATCATTATATGGGATATTTAACGCATGTTCCCCAAGAGTCAGCTTTAATCACTATAAAGTTTATTATGTATAGTCTGGGCAGTTCTAATACCATCCGTTCACTTCTTTCAACAGAACAGAAGCGGCGATGTCCCCAAGCGATGCCAATCTGCTATTGGTACCTAACTGCGTAATATATAAGAAAAACAGACCTCATTTTAAAAAGTCTGTGTAGGGAAGAGGAGACGACAACGCATATTCTTTTATGGCGCACTATTTTTTTTTCATATAAGACCAGCACCCAGGGAATGGCCCCTACTCATGCAGTGCATTGTGCTGGTACTAGGAAAATAGGTTATTGAAATGACGACAGAGGGAGATTAAGGGAGATTTAGATTTAAATTTACTCATGTCGTAAGTGGCAGGAAATACTTTCGCTGGAAGATTATTCCACAACCGAACAGTGCGACCAAAGAACGAATTCTCCCTATAATGCGTTGTGCGATTTACTGGACAATCAACTACAAAGGGATGCGCTCTACGAGAAATACGTGTACTACGTAAAAATATATGATTTTTAGGAATTAATTCCTTAATTTCGTCAGAACACATTCCGTTATAGTACCGATAGAACAATGAAACTCAGGCCACATTGCGACGGTGCTCCAATGAGTCGATAGAGTTGGCTACCCTACCGTCATTGATGAGCATCTTCGCCCTCTCCTGTACGCGGTCGAGAAGCTCCAAAATAGACTTTGAAGCACCGGACCATACATGAGAGTTGTATTCTATTTTGGGTCGGATATAGGTCTTGTAAATATTTAGGAGATCAGATGGAGTGAAGTCTAAAAAACTAGCGCACATGAATGCTTCTTTCGGCACTTGAAATATGTGGTCATTCCAACGAACGTCACAGTAAATTCTCATGCCCAGAACATCAAGAGCATTTGATTCCTCAATATCTACATTATCCATTGACACAGATGACAGCACACCACCACGTCTGTGTGATAAAAAACAACATTGAGTCTTACATGCATTAACATCGACCCTGTTCGCACGAGCCCACTCGGAGACCTTCACCAGGTCACTTGTGAGTGTGACGTTCATATTCATCCTTCTTGCCCCAACCTCCAAAAGGTTCGGTCTACGATCAAAAGAATATGAGTGACAAATGTTGCTGTCATCCGCAAAAGAGTAGATAGGATTAGAAGTGAGAAGAAGAAAGTCGTTAAGAAATTTAGAAAAAGAGTAGGAGAAAGAACAGACTATATTGGAACTAAGAGGTTCACTTGCTACCCATTGTGGTTATTGTAGTCTTTATACGAAAAGTTGAGGGTATTCTTCCGGAGACTCCTTTGGTTGGTGTATTCGGACAGAGTGGACAATCATCAGCCCATGAATACTGACTGGATGGAGGATTCTAGGTGGTCACCACCTATTGCAGCTTTTGCATTAGCGGGCCTGACCCCGGAGTGTTTCGCACAATAGATCTTTTAGGTCACAGAGCATGGTTAGTTAGAACTCTTCGGCCTGATAATAATGGTTCCTTCTGTTTTAGTGTAGGTCATCGCAAAATTCTATAATTAGCCACAAACATAATTTGCCTTATATCTGTCGATATATTCATACTGTTAAACTAAACAAATTGGTCCTTCGAACCGGATTCTCATATATACTATTTAAAATGTTTCACCAAATGCGGTACTTAATGTAAGAGCAACACTCAAAGAAATTGTATAAGAGCAAGACGGATACTAGATATAGACTAGATAGGTTTTGTAGTTTGAAGTGAAGAAGAAAGGTGAATTTTTGCCAGGGTATTGTACGATTATATATACACAAGTTCAGTCTAGATTTTGTTAATATTCTAGCGATCTGATTGTTCTCACATCTTCATTTAACGGAGTGAATAAAAGTGTATGTTAAGGCAGAAATTATTTCGTTTTTGATAAGCATAAATGGTTATTTCTAGATCGTTAACTAGAGAACGAAGACCGTAGTCCTGCTTCTTGAGTATTAATAAATTAAACAGCTTTGTTGCAATAATTGGCAAATATTTCATATCTTAATATGAGTAAAGATCTGTGGGAATCATGAAACAGCTTATGATATAATGTGATGGTGATATGTTTTGCGAGAACATAACAGCTATACAGTACATCTGATTATACAGCCAGTCATTTAATGATTTATTTCAATTCTCAAACTAAAGTTTCACAACAATTCCAAATTATTTCAAAATAAATATAAATTCAAATAAAAAAACACATTTCATATGTACATATTTATATAATTACTACATATTTAAATCCATAAGTATTTTTTAAATAAATGTTTTACTTTGTTGACTTTTTCTCTAAAAAATTCCTTGGATTTGATGAAGTAAAAAATGCGAACATTTCAAATGAAGCGCAAATGTTGTATGTCACATTCGGGTATTTATGCCACTTTGATCATTCTTATTCGAAAGTATTCCAAAAAATACAAAAATGAGGGGAATTTCAAAAATTCTATTTAAACAAATGGAACAATGGAAAAAAGAAAAATAACAACAACAACAACAAAATAATAATAAAAGATCAACATGTGTTTAGATCCGAGTAATCAAAAAATAAATCAAAAAATATTGAGGGATTCTTTAGTTTATTTGGAAATTGCGTTGTTTTATTAAAAAATGAAATAAAATAATCGAAAAGCTAAAAAAATTCCATGACAAACAAACATGTTCTTCAACAAATAAGAAAGAAAGCCTCACTACACAATGCCCTACAAAACAATACACATTTGTTTACTAAGTATGTTCTATGAAATCTGTATCCTCTTAGCTTTAAAAGAAGTTTTATGAATAGAACAGTTCTGTGCAGACGCACAGAAAGTATCGATAGCATAGAAATTTAAATGATAAGTTATACCGTAAAAGTGTTCTTCGCCTCGTTGGGTGGGTCCGTCAGCGCCCATCAGGCAATTCTCTTCCCTCCACTTTTTTTAAGCTGGTATACTCTAGATATTTGTGTGAGACTTTAGCACGCAAATAGACCTCCTGGTGGCAACATCTCGAAGTATTTTTCTTCGTCAAGGGTGGATTAGTTAACCTCCTCTATAGGCCCACTGAGTTTTAGAGGCACGATCTTTAGAAAATTTGCGATATGCCTCCAATTTGTCATTGAGTACATCATCAGCAGAATCATATTACTTACCCTTATCACAGTTTTCAAGTTGGACAACGAGGTCAATTCTAGGACTACGAAAATCTGCTCATTTGAAAACTATTCTATTACAATGCTAATCTACTTCGCTCTCTCTGAGATTCAGGACTACCAATGCCCGTTATAAAATAGGTAAATCTCTAGCCAGAACTTCAAGATCATTTTCTTTCTATCTCCATGGTTAGGTAAATCCAGTCTCCATTTCGACGGCCAAAAATTAAGATATGGTGGATCGCCAAACGATATCTGGCCAGCAAAAGCTGATATATATTTATGCAAGAAAAGTTGCAAGAAGAGGATAAAAACTACAAGGAGAATCATACCAGATTACAATGAGAAGTACAATTAGCCCAAACATCAGATGTTGCTCTCAACGAAAGAGTGTATATCATACAGTCTGAGTAAGGATCTAAAAGGCGAAGAAGTGATTTCTTTAGTGCAGAGAAATTGGGAAAACAAATTTCATCATCATTGCCTCCACATTCCGGCAGGTAAGAAAATAAGCATGACAGTCGTTATGTAATCACACATTTAAACTCTGAAGATGTCCAGAAGTTGCGTTTTCTTAAGCGTATTCTTGCGAAGTCAAAAGAAAACTGGCTTTTGCGCTGGTGGACTTAGTGTTTGATCTAACTTGGAGGAGTAGCATAAGATTAAGGTCTATACGAGTTCAACAGGTCCAGGAAGCGAGCCCGCAAGACCCGTTGATGTATTATATTGATATCATGTTCACTTAAGCATGTAAACACCATGGGTTAAGCGTTGCTGAACATTTCTAGGCCAATAATTGAAAGGAACTTTATATCGGCTTTACTGTGAGTTACGCCTGATGAATGCTACGTTTGCTTGCGAAATTCTAAACACTCTGATTCTAAACTCAGAGTCACATCTTAATTCAGTGGTGAAAAAGACTACAAAGAGCCTTTGAGCCCTAAAATGACCTACTGGATATATACCCAAATGGTCAGGCCTACGATTCTCTATGGCGCTCTATTATGGGGGGGGAAGATTAGACAGACTATGGGGCTATGTAGAGTGCAAAGCTATGTATGCATGGATAGATAAAGGAAGATCTTAATTATAGGTGTGAAGGCTTTTCTAAACCTTACCCGCTTAACATGGGGAAGGCTGCCATACAAAAGGAGGATGCTGTGCAAATAATCTCCATTCATAGGAAGGGAAAAATAAAGGCAGGCAGCCTTAAAAGCCTATTTAGAATCAGGGACACAAGTGGTGCAGGCTACTACACGTATAGAAGCTGGGTGAGCAGGAATTGTTGACACTTCTATTAAAAGATCTGGTCCGGTTCTTTGGCTATTGAGTTGGTATATGACAAGTTGAGGCACAAAAATCAATGGCGGTCACAGTGCGAAGGGCTGTCTTAAACGAACTTTATAACATTACGCATCAGTGTGGTACGAGACAGTCAGGTCTGTTAATGGTCGGTGATGGGCTCTAACCTGTCAGAGGGCCGGCTTGCTAGCGTTAGTAACGGTTTGTAGGACGGTGTTGACTGATGCTTTGCGGTTATTGGTAAGTGTAGCACCCCTTGAAGAAGGGACTACCACTTCTGAATACTCACTGGATTTCTGTTTCTGATCTGGTAAATGAAGATGATAAGAGTTTTTCGTTGATTCCTGATGGGATTCTCATCGAGAGCTGGCATGAATGTTGGACGCACAGCGGCATGGTAAAGGTTGAACGTTCTGATTTCAGCTTCAGCTTGAATCTGGGATTTTTACAGATGGGTTTCATCTTTGCATAAGATGGGCCTTAGTTGGACTGCGACGATTACCACTCACGCCATCATTAAGTCTTTTTAATATTTTAACCTTAGTATCGACCGATAAATTATTTTCTTATGTTTATTTGGCATTTTTTTAAATTTTGCACGTATGAACACTTCACTTTGATCTTCAGTTGTCAACTGAACCACATTTGTACAAGCATATCAAATATCACACGCATATGACGAAATTGTACACATCACGAATAACTTGGTGATTCCCCGTTTTATTTTTCTTTTAATAAGCGAAAAAATAATTTCTGGGTAAAATAAAAAATTATAATAATAATAAAACTTCCAGAAATTAGAAGCCCCTGTTCTAATTTCAGAGCGTCCAATACATTGAAATGGCCGGTTCCAATTTCTGGGCAGCTCGAATTGCATTAAAATCTGTCAGGTCGTTTGATGATATATATTGAAATAATTACCATATTTTATGCGAAACATTTGCCACGCCCATAAAAATATTTAAGTTGATGAAAAAAAAAAACTGAAAACGGATTTGAATTTAGCGCATCCAAATCATTATATTTCATAAAGTTTTATTTAAAGGCGAGAAAATTGTGTGTTTTTTGTGGACCAGTGTAATTGTTTTGGATGTTTTAAGAATACAAAGTGATGATAATGATTTTAATAAATGAGTCATTTTCCCTTCCTTTTATATTTATGATCGCAATAGTTTCTTTTGTTGTCTTTCAAAGCACTTTGTTTTTCTTTTCTATTTGACTTTGAAGTTCTAGTTTTCTTTGCCAACTTGAAAGATTCCTCCCTTTCATGTATAAAATAGTCGACTGATATTCCTGGAAATCATATGGCTTAGTTTTCTTTTAGTTTTTTTTTTTTATAGAAATTTTCGCTTTTGTGTTACATTTTCATCACTTCATCATCATCACCAATATCATTATCATTGTGGTGGCCTTTTATTCGCATTTGATTTTCAGTTTCATTGTCTGTGGCAAAAAACCGATCTCACAATTAGATAAAAATATAGAAAAAAACTGGCGTAAAATAAATATAAAAAAGGGCACAAGAAAAATAATTAAAATGGATTTTTTTTTCTTTTTCTTCTCCCCTCCTTCTTTTACTTTAAGACTTATTTGTGGTATTGTGTTGCATGGCTTGTGGTATTCTGCGTGTGTGTATGTGTTATGTTTATGAACTATTAACTCATGCTATTGTTGCAACAAGCATAGCCACTGGTTGATATGAAACAATTCCCGAGAAACCTCCTGCCTTACTTTAATTTCAAACTCCTTTTTTCTGTTTTTCTTCTTTTTTTGTTTTTGATTCCGTGTGGTTTGTGCTGCTGGTTTATTTTCCGTTTTTTTTTTCTGTCGTTTCGTAAAGCTTGACATGACACACTGGCATTTAGTACGAGGCCGTAAATTTTCAAAAGTCTGATGGCAATGTGTGTAAAATATCTTTCATTGTGTACGTATTAGTCCACCATTAAGGTTTGTACCATATTTGTAAGCTTTGGTAAATGCAATAAACCAGGGACAGCAGCAATACGAGGGAGTCATTTATCAACGAAGGCTTTAATACATTCTTGGTGAATTAACACATATTTAGATTACGAGACCCTTCTCGTATACCTCTGGCAATGATGGCAAACATCAGATGAATGTTCAGGAAAACACGCCACCTACTGGGAATAAATTACAATACTAAAGTAAAGATCACCACCAATTAGCAAGGATCTTCACCACTGCACAAAAAAATCATATGGAGGAAGCTACAGCGGATTAATCATCTACTTAGCTTGATATATGAAATTGATTAAAGAAACTGAAACAAAGCAATATATACTTTGCGGAAAGGCAATATGCTCCCTAGAGGAGTGACGGAAAAAAAAGATTACGAGGAAAGCAGGTTGTAGCTATTACTGCATAGTTTAGCGTTCAAAAATGAAATGAAGAATTTCCAAAGCCTAACCAAAAAATTAATTCTTATAGCATGGGCACTGATTTAAGTCTCTGGACTTAGCAGAGGGCAACTGCCAGCTTTAAAGATAAAGACAACCGTAGTCCTTCTCTGTTATTCTGAAGAGTAGCCGAATGCAAGGCAATTCCCTAAAATTACCTCCAACAATCTAGCTGAAATATAAATACTCTTCAGCCATACGCGCCTGACGATTTGTTGGATCTAAAACCCCTTATAGTCCAAGTAAACTTTTTCGAACTGACGACTGATCTGATTCCTTCTTTACTATGACTTATTAAAGTGAACACGCTGGTGGTAGAACTGTAGCGCGAGGGAAACTAGATTATGGTCTAGTGGTTAGAGCGCACGCATAACTACACAAGCAGCCCAGGTTCGAGCCCTAGCAGAGGACATAACGAAAAAAGTGTTTAATAAAAAAGGCTTCAACTTCCCTTCAGACAACTCCATCTAAATAATAAAGAAGAAGCCCCGCTGACGTTCCAATACCTCTGGTGATGATGACAAACGTAAGACGAATGACCAGGAAAAGATGCCACCTACTGGGAAAAAATTGCAATGCCAAGAAAGATCTCCACTAGCACTTAGCAAGGAACCTTCACCACTAAAAACCATGAATCATGGTGGGCACATAGTACCGATTTTTCATTCAGGTTTTTTATATTATACGGCATCACATTGGGCCTTTTAATCCTAAATAGTCTGGTCTTGGGGTCAGCTAACAGTTTTTAACCTAACCTAATATAACCTATATGCTCTCTAGTTACGGAATTTTAAGTTCATTCCCATTTATTGAATTCGGGCGCCAAAGAGAACATTTATCGGTTAAGTTTTGAATGAAAGGGTTATGAGTTACAAAGAATGCTATCAATAGTCCAGAGCAAGGGTGGTCAGAGAGAAAACTTAATTTGTAGTAGTAGTGGTATTAGTAGTAGTAGTAAATTTGTGCAAAGAGTGTTAAAGAACAAAACTAAAAAGTTAAACAACAATACCAACAATTTTAATATGCAAAGCGACATATGTACGCCTTCTTTCATCAACAGCTACCACACAACTGAATGAAATTGTTGTTTATTTGCTACTTTATGTCGTTCGATTGTATACATTACAGAGCAGATAACTGCCATTTGAGTGTTTATTGCTCTTAAGGGAATCCTCAATCTCCAAGCAAACTATACCTAAGCAATTTGCAATGGTCATGCTTATAGATTTAAAGTCTTTAATAGACCCATTGCACTAAAAAAAGGACGCTCTACATAGTTCCTTTTTTTTAATGACACTATGCCAATTGACCATATCTCTTCTTCTGTACTCTTAATAAGATATTATTACGCCATAATTGCAATCTCAATTTCAAGTTAATGGTTCGTTTCATTTTTAAATATTTTTTAAGTTGAAGGCATTTTATAGAAAAATTAAAGAACAAATTTTAAGATTTCCCACAAAACAGAACAAAATATATGAATATTCTTTAAAGCGCCTTTCTTTTACTTTTACCCCTTCTTTGTTAAATAAAATTTGCTACGCCTCTGTTTTTAAACATAATTTTTGTTCATGTACATTAAACAACTTATGAAAAAAAAGTTTAGTTTAAACAGCCCCATTGTATCGTAAGAGAAGACATTGAAAATCATCTCAACCGCATTGCCAGCGTGCAGTAAATGTTGCATATACCACAAACAAAAAAAGTAACATGTTGTTGCTGCAGCCCTTTTTCATGTATTTTCGTAAGAGCATTGTGCAATCAACGAAGCATTGAAAATAATGCAGCAAAAAGAGAGAGAAAAAATGAAGTTTAAAAATAAAATACAGATCAGTGTTATGGATTTCATTTATTTTAAGCCCAGGGCTAAATATGAAACAAAAAAGAACAGGGCTTTTTCGGCTATACTTATATCGGGTGTTTTTTTTTCAGTGGTTCATAGCTTAGAGTTGGCCATACTGCTTTATTGGACAACCGATTTAATAACTGATAGTTGATTTTTGTTAAGTTTAGCCTGAAATTTCATTATGGATAGACTTACACCAGAGCAACGCTTGCAAAGTGTTGAAATTTTTTGTTCGCTAAACTTCAAGATACAAATTTTGTTCTGCGATGAAGAATTGTAGCATGTGGAGTGAGTGTAATTTACAAGCTTTTATCGAAACACCATTAAATCCATAGAAAATTACTTTTTTTGGTGCGCTTTATGGGCTGGCGGAGTCATTGTTCCTAGCTTTACATAGTATTGGCGGTATAAACAGCAAAAAACTTTGTATAAGAGAAACTTCCGTCCGTCATATGAACACATGTCAAAATTTCACCTAAATTTGTCAACTCATGCGTATAGTAACAGGTGTTCAAAAAAGGCGGTTCAGTTATAATTCTGTAATGGATAAATTATAAATTCGTGGTGTAATGAAATATTTACATTAGAAAGGTTTATCGGGACAAGAAATTCATAATGATATGGTGAACTGTTAGATGAAAGTGCTTCTTCACGTGCAACAGTAAAAACTTGGGTTGATGCATTTAAACGTGGTCATACAAACATTGAAGGTGAACCACGAAGTGGACGTCCAAAAACTGCAACAACGCCAGAAATCACAGGCTAAAGTGCATGATATGGTATTAGACAACTGAAAAGTGAAAGTACGCGAAATCAATGAGATGCCATAGACATATCATAGAATTACGGATGATCTGCAAGATTGGTACCGCATTTGTTAACAGTTGACCAAAACGCTTGTTTGGATCGATTAAAGCGAAATAAAATGGATTATAAGCATTGTTTTATAACTGTTGATGAAACATGGATCCATCAATATACACCAGAAACAAAAGAACAAGCTGGTGGATCAAAGAAGGCGAAAACAATTCAATCCATTGGTAAGGTCATGGCAACGTTATGGTAAGGTCTTGGCAAAGGTATTTTATTGATTAACTATTTCCCGAAATATTATTGTAACTTTTTGAATCAATTGAATTTCTAAATTCCCGAAAAACGACTTGGTTTACAACATAAAAAAATTATTTTTCATTAAGACAACGCACACAGAGTGCTTTAACAATGAAAAAATTCAACGAATTAAAGTACGAATTTCTTGACCGCTCACCTTATTCTCCTGATTAAGCTCACTCTGACTTCTACCTGTGTTCCCAAATCTAAGAGAATTCCTTGCTGGAAAACGCTTTACCTCAAATTAGGATACAATGGCAGCTCTGGATGCTTATTTAGGGAGTTTTAGGAAAACTATTTAATCAATGAATAGAATTGATAGAAACATGTTGGACCAAGTGTACTGAAGTTTCCAGAGATTATATTGAAAAAAAAAAATAATTTTTAATCTAGATCTTAGTTTAGGCTAAGAACATTTCGAACTGACCTCGTATGCCTTCAAAAACGGTGATGGTCAATGATTAGAAACTTTTTCGTACTTTATTTAGCTGACAGTAATCTTGCTGAGTAATTTCACATAATGGTCCAATTAATTCGCCACCACTATCGTGTGACTTAACCATATTGGATTATTTGCTTTGGGGTACGTAAAGTCACTTGTCTACGTCTATAAATAATTGAAATTATTGCGAAAAGTTTGTGAAAATTTATGTTCCAGATTGTGCGCCAGCCATGGCGGCCACATAGCCGAAATTACATTTAAGCATTAATGTTATAAAATCTTCTATCCAACCAAGCCCCTTTTATTGATATTAAAAGTATTTTTTTGTATTATAATTTAATTTTGTGTAACCAAGAAAAGACACACCCGATATACATATACTTTGTTTATTATAAAAATTTTTATTTTAGTTTTTTATAAAGAGACCTGTTTTTGGAAGCCGTTTTATTGACCATTTTTAGTCATACAATTATTGGAATTATTTTTATTTGAAATTTTGTTTTTTTTTTTTGTCTTTCTTGTACATCACAAGTAGCCGTAACTCATTGACAGGATCCCATTAAAATTTTTATAACGATAACGATCATAAGCAGAAGCTATTTTTATGTCGTCCAACTGTAATTGCTGTTAAGCCATAAAATTTTGTATAAAAATGTTATAATAATTAGAGATGTTAATAAATGACTGGTATAATATATACGTACATATGTACAGTAAAGGAATAAAGTCTGCATACACCCTATGATTTTATAGTTTCAGAAAATTAATGGAGAAATTCGAAAATAGATGTTATATCAATGCTTAAGGTATTTATAGTTAAGATTATCTGAAAAAAAAAAAAATGAATATAAAAAAATTATAACTTTGAGTTATTAGGGGAAAACATAACCACACTGGCCTACAGCAAAAAAAGCCTTTAAATAAAACCATATAAAATATAATGATTTTGATGCGCGGAATCCAAGTCCGTTTTCAGGTTTTTTCCATCGGGTTAAAATATTTTTTTATGGGCGTGGCAAATTTTTCGCCCAAAATATGGTACTTATGTCAATATATTGCATCAGAACTTGTAAATGACTTGACCGATTTTAATGCAAGTACCAGCAAACGTTTAAAAACAAAATTTCCTATAACTCACTTGAACAATTTTTTTTTTTTTTTTTTTTTTTTTTTGTAATTCGTACAGTTTCGGAGTTATTTAGAACTTAGCTGCGAAAACAAAATTTTTTGCGCAAAATTAGAGCAATTTATTTTTCAAAACGTCATAAAAAAGTTTATTTTTTTATTCATTTCAAAAACAAAATTTCCTATAACTCACTTGAACAAAATTTTTTTTTTTTTTTGTAATTCGTACAGTTTCGGAGTTATTTAGAACTTAGCTGCGAAAACAAAATTTTTCGCGCAAAATTAGAGCAAAATTTTTTTTAAAAAAGTCATAAGAAAATTTTCGGAATGAATTTTAGATGTTAAGCACTTAAATTAAAGCTTGAAATGTTGAGAATAAAATGAACTATAAATCATGAATATCGGCTGGCTATTGGTGATTTTATTCAAAATTAAATGCGGGTACCTAACTTTGACCGAAAAAAGCTTAAAAATGTTTTCTTGAAAAATTAATTTTTGTTTTTGTAGAGCAGCGTAATTAGCAGGAAAAAAGTCTACATACGAGATGCAACTACTAGTGTCAAATAGAAATTTAAAAACAAAGAAAGCGAAATAATAGCTAACTTTGTCGATTTCTTTAAATTTACAAGCATTGCAATTGTTGAAGTGCACAAAGTGATAATAAAAGAAGATATGATTTGAATATTTATTCTCGAAAGTGGCAAATCGAAAGGAGATACATATATCCGTTTGAAATATCGTAGTAAATCTCCGAAAGGAAAATAAATCATATGAAGAAATTGCTAAGACAACAAAATTCAGTTGCACAGTAGCACAACAGACGATCATTTGATAAACCACGGTCTGGCAAACCTAAAAAGCTTTCGAGACGTGATGTTACCAGTATTTTGAAATTAGTCCATCAGGATCCGACAATCAACGCCCGAAAATTGGCGTGACACATCGAAAAATTTTCCAATTATGTTGTTGTTCCAACAATAACAAGTTTTACATGACAATGGATTTCAAATTCAAAGCAGAATAGCACGCAAGAAGCCACTAACTTCAGTAAACTTCGTCTCGACTTTGCTAAAGCACATAGGTATGAATTTTTATAATCGTGTTATAATTACCGACGAAAGTAATTATAACATATTCGGAAGATTTGGACGTTCCAAAGCTTGGAGAAAATCAAACATTGCACTTGATTCAAAGAATATTATACCTACAGTCAAACATAATTGGGTAGCCATGGCGTCAAATAACATGGCTCGTTTGGCTTTATTCGGTGGTAGTATTGACCGCTATCATTATAAAATCATACATTAATAGATTGGGTCTGGGATACCAATGGATTTTCCATAAGACGACGACGTCGCACTTTTATCGGGATTGGCTTCTTTACTATGCTTCAAAACAGCTAAATTCACCGCCCCAGTCACCAGATTTCAGCCCAATACAGCACATATGGCACTTTTATTACGAAACTACTGCATCAGTAACCGTGACACATTAAAAACTGTCATTCGCGCCTGGAACGAAATAACACACTTTACTACGGAGAATTTGGTGACATTAAAGCAGATTCACGCAAAGAGCAACTCTTCTCTTCTGGTTTCATACGTATGAACTCATACGCATGGGCAAAAAATAAGCAAAAAATGAACAAAGGAAATTAAAGAGAAAACAAATGGAAAAACATAGCGCAAAATGTCCTAAATCAGAGCTATAAAATTACTAACATACATGTAAAATGTATTAATATTAGTTTGCCGGACACTGCATTAAAGCCCAAGCGGTTATTGACGCCCAAGTTGAATCAACCAAATATGAGAAGTAAAATTTTAATTTTTTTATAGACAATTTTGGAATAATAATTATTTTTTTGTAAGCTGTATGTAGACTATTTTTAATGAATTATTAATATTTTTGTTATTGTTGTTTTTATTATGAAAATGAATTACTTTTTTATTTTATAAATAAACTTATTTATTAATGTATTAATATTAATGTAAACATTTTTATAATTTTCTTTGCAAACTCTCTAAAACCCCTAAATAAAAGGGTGTATGTAGACTTTTTTCCTTGACTGTATGTATATTTTTTATGTAAACGAAAACAGATTATAATCCTTAATGGCTTGATCTTAAATGTTGTTAAAATGTATTTAAAAGAGACATAAATAAAGGAACAAGGAATTAAAAATTATAAATAAGCCCGGCGTGTTTCGCTTGCCTCCTACTTTAATAATATATTAAATGCTATCTTAGATACATTTTTTACTCTCTTTCTCCATTTGCCATTTTGTCCCCTTCCGGTCCAAACCCAATCATTTGAGATATCCTATAATTCCACACTGCTTTTCAGCTGTATACAGTCTTCAAAAAAACACAGCTATAGATGTAGCCTTTATCCGGTGTGCTTTCTGCAATACCCGCTGTTTAGCTAATGTAAGTAGATAACGAAGCTTTAATAGTTGTCGTCCTCCACATAGACAAAATTCAATATTTGGTATGCATGGAAGATGCCTCGCCTTTTTATCCAATATTGCCCTGTTACCGTCTGATGATGTGTGTTGTTCACGACATTGTTTGGACCTAATTGAGAACCTTCTACTTTTGTCATCCTCAAAAATTAATATTTACTTTGTATGGGAGGTACCACGACCACTTGTCTAATTTCACCTACTTTTTGCCTAATGATTTATAATGACTAAGAAGTCTTTCAGACCAACTTCAGGTGCATTTCCGTTCTCATTCGCATCCGTTCTCAAGATATATTAAAATAGCAATTTACTTCATATGGGAGGTACCACGCCCACTTGTCTAATTTCGATTACTTTTTTGGCCTGTTGTTTTGTTTTGACTATGAAGTCATTCAGACCAAATTTTGAAACTTTAGCTTTAACCGTTCTTAAGATGTAATAAAATCAATATTTAGTTTATCTGGGATATACCACGCCCACTTGTTCGTGGTCAACTGACCATTTTGAGACCGCAAAATTTCTCATGCAATTAAACCAAAATCGGACACCATATATCGTCTAGTTCATAAGGCGAAACATAAAAAATACAGCCCAATAACACCTCCAGACTATAATGCGTACCAGACAGATATTTTTTCTGATGCCATGGCTTTTCCACAATCATTTCTGAATTTTCCATTATTGAAGTGACCACCGAATGAAAAATGAGCTTCATCACTGAATAAAATTTTGTTCGAAACCCTTCAAAAGATCCTTTATTATAATAAAATATGTCTCTTTTGGCACAACGATGTTAAACTTTTGTTTTATATGTGAAGTGGGCTTCATTCAAAATGAATATTTTGTGTTTTAAAGTAAAAATCTAACAAGAAATTGAAAGTAAATTGAAAAATAATTGAAGACGTACATGTTTTTTTTTCAATTTTTTATTTTATTTTTGATTTAAGTGGATCACTAAATTGCAATGCCGCAAAGAAACGTTTAGGCAGTAGCAGCTGCTACGGCACCAGCAACAACAGTACCGGCCTCAATAACTTTCTTGACGTTGTCAACAGTTTTGCCAACTCTTTCTACGGTCTTGGCAGCCCTTTCAACGGCTTTATCAGCACGGTGCTAAAAATTAATATCGAAAATTTAATTTTTTTACATATTTTAAGCTTCTTCTACATACCAAGGCGTGTCTAATTTTACCGAAATGATGGTGATGATGAGCTTCGGCAGCTTGTTGACCCAAAATGCACAAGACCAAAATGGCCAAGAGAGCAAAATATTTGTTGAAGTTCATAATGGCGATTTTGGTTTGTAACGAGAAGTAGGAAAATTCAATTGATAAAACGTATGCTAATGCTCTGAGTTTATATAGCAAAATGCCGTAAATTTTGTTAAATTGAGTTTAAAAAATTGTTATCTATTTCAAAAGTAATCAATTAAATAAATGTCAAATATAAAAAATTGCAGGTCTAGCAATTAATTAATGTTTTCTAATTAGATTTACAAATTTTTGGGCTAAAATTTTTACATAAGCAATACAATAGTTTATAATAGAAATTTAATAAATATTTCCCCGTAAATATTAAATTAATAAGTTTTGAATCAATCATAACTTTATTTGAATCGAAGAATACTTCGATGTATAAATTTGATCACATAACACCCTTTATTGACCATTGCTTTTGCATTGCAAATTTAATTTATTATCTTATTATCTCAGAAAAGTGATATTAAAAAAAAACAAATTTTAAATCTGTTTGCGAACTGCGTAGATGTAATATTTCATTCATTTTTCATAGTTTACTTTAGGTAATGATTAAAGTAATTCATTAGTCTATGGGCCAACTTAGCAGACACTTTTGCTATATCAACTGGGCGCCTATTCAACCATTTCATCATTTGAAATTTTAAATTCGCTACAAACCAAAATCGTCACCATAAACTTCAACAAATACTTCGGTTTTCTTGGCCATTTTGGTTTTGTGCGTTTTGGGTCAACAGGCTGCTCAAGCTCATCATCATCATTTCAGTAAAATTGGACACGCCTTGGTACGTAAAAAAATTACATTTTTGATATTATTTTTTTGCACCGTGCTAACAAAGCCATTGACAGGGCTGCCAAAACCGTAGATAGAGTTGGTAAAATAGTAGACAATGCCAAAAAGGTTATTGAGGCTGGTGTCGCTATAGCTGCAGCCGTAGCAGCTGCTACTGCCTAAAGATCGTCTAATAAATTTGTAATTCAGTGATCCTTTTATTAGTGAAATAAAAATGTAAGTTAAAATAAAATAAAGGGTGCACCATCTAACGTTTTTTTTTCAAATAGTGCTTATTTTGTGAATGGTAACACTTAGCTCATGTCTGATTTGACAGATAATGAGTTTTATCCTTCCGCTGAACGAATATGGTTGTGTATACGCTTCGCTAAGTGGGCCTGCGACCGACTTAAAGAAGATGCCGATTTTGCCAAAAAAAAAAAATCATCTTTTCAGATGAAGCTCATTTTGATCTTGGCGGGTATGTAAACAAGCAAAATTGTCGCATTTGGGGCACAGAAAACCCGCACGCATACATTGAAAAGCCGATACACCCAAGACGAGTCACTGTTTGGTGTGGATTTTGGTCCAGAGGCATAATTGGTCCATTTTTCTTCGAAAATGAGCAAGGAGTGGCCGTTACAGTCAATGTGCGATCGTTATCGGGCCATGTTTAACGAATTTTTGTTCACAAAAATTGAAGAGGAGGATATTAGATACGTGCCACACAGCCGAAGCTACACTCGATGTTTTGAGCCCTGTTTTTGAAGATCGCATTATCAACCGCAGAGCTGATGTCGTTTGGCCATCTCGGAGCAACGATTTGACACCGTTGGACTATTATTTGTGTGGTGCCGTCAAAGATAAGTGTTACGGACAATATTCGTGAAGCCATTGGTGAAATACAGCTGCACACAATCGATAATGTGCTTAAAAATTGCACCGATCGTTTAGGCTACTACATGGTTAGTCGAGGCAGCCATTTGAATGAAATTATTCTCCATTATTAAACGAAAGGATAATACTTTCAAATGAAAAAAGGAACTTGAGAAAATATTCAGTAAAAAAAAAAAATTTATTTGGCGGACCCTTTAATTTTAAACAAAGAACAAATTAATGTCTTTGAGCTTCCTTTCTATCACAGAACAATGTTTGAAATATACGAGTAGATTTGAAAATGTATATAACGCTACGAAGAAAAATTAAACACAAGTAATCATATAAGTTCTTGCCATGTTTACCCATAGGTTATATTCAACTAAATGGTGACCTATTTTTATCAAAATTTCCAATTAAAATCACATTTTGCTAGCCAGAGGTATTATTACCAAGGGGTTATATAGTTGTTTTATCTAAGTTCTGAGATAGATCCACGCCTTTGAAATTATCGGCGTGGATGGCTATTAATACCTGGTTACCCGCCGATACTGTGTTAAAAACTTTAAAAAATCCCTTTAATTAAACTTTGTTGCTGTTGCGTATTGACAAATTTTATTAACGGTGTGAAATAAATTTAATGGAACTTAATATTAAGAAATGTATTTGTATGTCTTTCGTCAGAACTAACAATGTGGATACTAGTCATCATTTAATGATACAAAACATATAAAATTGAATTCTATTATTGATCTTGGCTTATTGTTGGATCAACAAGGACTTAATTCCCGTGATCATATAACACCTATAGTCAAAAAAAGCTTATGGTGTCCTTGGCTTTATAAAACCATGGCCCAAAGAATTTTCAGATCCTTATTACACCAAACTATTATACACTTCCTTAGTTCGCCCTATACTTGCGTATGGGTCAGTTATTTGGGATCCTCATTATAATATTCATATCGTTAGAACTGAGTCTGTGTAGGAACAGTTTTTATTGATTTGTCTACGAGGCCTTCTTATGTTAGTTGGCTTGCTCTTATTAAGTTACCAACGTTGCAAAGCCCTCGAATTATGTTCAGTCTCACTTTTCTTCTAGGTTTGATTCAAGGTGATACTGACAGATATCCTGATTAGTAAAATTAATTTTTGCTTTCCAACTCGTCAAAATCGCAATTTTCAACTTATAAAACTGAAATTCTATAGATCTAATTATTCCAATAATTATCCTTTACATTGTATTTGTGTAAATTTTAATAACTGTTTTCATCTTATTGATTGAGCCGAAAGTTAAGGTGTCGTTAAGAGTAAAATTGTTTTATACTTAAATTCCTAATTTGCTTAAATAATTCATATGCACTTGTACTGCAGTCTTTAAGAATTTTTTGTGCATAAATAAAATAAAAAAATAAAATAAGAAAATGATAAATTAGTAGAGAATATAATGTACCCGTTTGGCCTAGGGTCAATGTGGTCTTTATTTGAAAAATGGGCTAAAAGCCCAGTGAATTACCGAAATCCTATTATTCTAACATTTTTTCTGCTAAAAATTGTGCAAAGATTGATGGGTCACCGCATCAAAAGAAGAAGAAGAAGATAGTTGACATAGCACCCTTACATCAGTCTCAGTTTGCATACAGCAGAAAAAAGTATACGAAACAAATACTTCACTGTCTAGTTGCTGAAAGAGAGAAGGTTGAGCAGTGCTCTACGGAAACCTATTTCTGTGCATTCATGAATATCGAGGGTGCTTTTAATATATGGTTAAAGGTATTTCACTTTGAACATTTTTGTTTTTTACTCTTTAATAAATTTCTCTGTATATGAACAGGATTTTGGTCAAGCAAGGAGAGAACACACTCGAACGATTATTATTTGCTAGCGATTCAATAGCTCCCGCAGTCCTTTCTTTGCGACTTCTTATAGCACTGTGTCTTTTTGATTCAGTGTAATAAACAGTTCCTTCTTTTTATCGTACATTACCGTAATGAAGATGGTTATGTTCATTACAGATAATACTGCCTATCGATATACAGAACGAGCACTCCTTCGACAAACCGGCTGTAGGTTAGGTTAACTCGATGTTAAGAGGAAGACAGAAAGGTTTATCTTTGGTAACCGAATCTGATTCGGTAAAGACTAAGTTGGAATGATGTTACTACTTTTATGGTTTTTGGTTATTGACAAGCTTCTTACTAAGCTGAATGAGTTCGATTTCAGGGCAATACGATTACAGATTCGACAGAGTGTTTTCTGGCACTATAAACCTGAGTCTAACTTATGTATATATGTATGTATCATGCTTTGGATTTATCTATGAATCTCGGCAAGATGATCATAGTCTATTTAACGAAAAAATATGAAGGTAAACCTTGTTGCAATTACTGTTGGAATGCCGGTCAATAACAAACGAGGTTTTATTTTAGATCAGAGACTAAACTTTAAAAGGTTGTAAAGTTCATGTGGGTTTTTTCGGCAGGATATTGCGTCTAGATATTATAATTACACTGGTCTACAGTAAAAAACGTCATTAAAAAAGAAAAATGATTTTGATGCGCTGAATTCAAATCCGTTGCCTAATAATGTATTACACATTCTTGTCAATGTTAGGCACCTGTCTTTATGGGTTGTTTTACTTTCAACATGTCTGACTTTTAGTTTAATGTTTAAAATGTGAAATTTATTTTCTGGAATTTTTTTTAAACCTTATTGGACATAAAAGAAAAAAATTTTTTCGCTTATTTTGGTCTAAGTTAGGTACCTGCACTATATTTTTAAAAAAACCATCAATGGCCAACCGATTTTCATGATTTATAGCTTATTTTATTCTCAACGTCTTATGCTTTAATTCAAATGCTTAACATATAAAATTCGCGTTTTGAAAAAATTTTTATGACTTTATGAAAAAAAAACTCTCTAATTTTGCGTGAAAAAATTTTGTTTTTCGCAACTAAATTACGGGCGAAAAATATAATGTAAAAGGATGCTATTATAAGCAAAATATGCAAAAATATGCACTAATAAATTGACAACAAAATTCATAAAAATTCATGAAACGGATAAATATCTTACATTCGACTTGATTGGTTGCACGGGAATGAACAATGCAATTGCATATTTCTGGTTTCCCTGCTCATCACTAAACAAGAATTTCATCGTACCGAACACTGATTTTTATAATAAATTTGCACAATTTTGACTGCTGACTTGCCAAAACATACTGAAAACAAACGTAAGAACAAAATATTGTGTAGGGTTGGCTATTTAGTAGTTCTTTCAATGGAACGGAAAAGCTTAAAAACAAACACTGTTTCAAATTCCTTCTTAGATTTTAATTTCTCAAACGCTCTTTTTTTAAACTAAAAGTTTGTATAGGTTTTTTTTTAGTGTAAAACTATTGCTAAATAAAATGGCTTTGATTTATTTCCTTTTTCTTCGCAAAAGAAATCCAACATTAGTTTTCGATGTTTTGTAAAAATCGAATACTCGAACATAAATTGCTAAATAATTTTGTTCTTTGTAAACAAACAAACATATTTATGCCTGATGTTAATTTTGAAAATATTAAAACAAACATTTCAAAATAAGAACTGAAATTGCTTGAACATTGAACATAAAAGTTCATTAGTAAAAACATAAATTTTAATGTCAAGCAGCAGCTTTATTTATATGTTTGTCAGTTAGAAGTTTAGTATTTCTTTTTAAAATAATTATTGATTTTCCTTCTTATCTTGTTACTAAAATATAAAATAAATACAAATTTTTCTGTAATTTCGGGTAAAATTCTCACACATTGCCCAAGTGGCTCGTTGACTTAATAAATGACTAACTGACTGACAAAATAATCGCTCCTCTTTCTGTTTTCTATTTCAGATGATATCACAGTCCACAACATAAGAAATCATCAAATTATTTTAAAATTTTTTTCATAATTTTTTAGCTTCCAGACAGTCTGACTTGTTGACTGAGTGCCTTATGAACATAAAAAAATTCATGTTTTCGTGCTCGTTTTCAGGCCATTTATAATATATTTTTTAAAATTATTCCTGTTTATGTATTTTCTGGAAAAAAAAATTATTTTTTATTTTATTTTAAAATTTTGTGGTTCTTTTTTTATAATTTTTAATATGAATTGGAGACCTTGAAATTTATGTATTTTTGTATTTGGAGGACAGACAGACATACTTACTGGTTTGTATCCTATATATCAACTTTAATGATAATACTTGGTATACATATGTATAGAAAAATATTAATAAATATTATACAAGTACACTCACTTATAGCAATAATGTGTTGGTAGGAAAATAAGTACGAAGAACAGACTATCTAATACCCCCTACACCATAATGTACATTGTTATGCAGTTTAAATTTCCAGCTGGGATATCTCACAGTTTGTCTAGGTTTGAATAAACACACAATTATTTATTTTCGTATTTCATATATATAAGAAGAAAGCTTTTTTTAATGAAACCTTAAATTTAACTTATTATCTACGAGTATGTATGTTAACTACAAAACAGATTTAGGAAGCAGCACGGCAAAGTTGTTTACCTACTGTTTTTCGGTTCCTACATAAAAATCTATACAAGTTTTTTGCCTTTGGATACCCCAGCGTCTTTTTCGATTATTTGGTCTAAGTTTTGAATGGCGATAGGAAGCAATTCTAAAACATATTTCAACAAAGTTTTCACAGTGTTAAGCTGGGATCACGCGATTGTCTCAAATACACCAATCTGATACAAATTTTATTGTAGTAAATTAGCGCACAATAATAACATTGTCCCAATTAAAAATTCTGTATTCACACGGTTGTCTTATTTTATACAAAAGATATTGTCACAAGATGGCGCGAAACGATGTATTAACAATAATTGTCCCAACGCTGACACACGACTCTGACTCTGTGAATCAGCTGTTGTGGTAAATTAAATGTATTTTTTTTTTTTTTTTTTTTTGTTCAAAATGGCTCGTTCTTAAAAAAAGAAAATAGCGTCCTCTGTATTTATATAGAGGTAATTCAGTGAACAAATAAATAAAAATAAAAACAAAAGAAAGGAAAAGAAGTGAGTGGGTCAGAGATTGGCCCACAAGAAGAGACTCTGATGGTGCATACGAGAGAAATTTCAATAAATTAAAAAAATAGTAATAATTCACTAAAATATTTATTTATTTAAATTGGAATATAATTACAAATTATACTTAATTTTCTAAAGTCAAGATGATTTGTCCTCTAAAAAATAAAAATTGCATCGGCTTTGATAATCAGGTGTCCGCTTGATAAAAAAGTAAAAAATAATGATTTTTGTGATGCAATTTAGATATAAATAAGGAAAAATATACAAATTTTAAGGGATGACAATTATAAATAACGTATAAACACGTGTTTTTTCAGAAAGAAATCAATTAAAAAATAAAAATTGGTGATTATTGTCTTCTTCAATTGCCACACAAGGATACAATAAATATTGGTGTATTTTTGACATTTATATTGGTGTATGATTGCCGATAAAGCTTTCAGCATTTCGCATTCGATTGGGATAAATAAGTACAAGAATATTGTCAGTTACCGTATGAGCTAATAAAATGTATAATCACACGATTGGCTTATAAAATACACTAATTACGACAATCGTGTGATTCTACCTGTTGGAAGGTAAGTACAAATTATTTCTGGCGTATATTCGGTGCTCGGTTAAGTTCGGTTACAAATTGTCTGTTGATAGCCCTAAAATGTAAAATCTCTGGTGATATTCCTTGCATCAAGCAACGCTTTAACTTGTTTAAAAAGTGATATTATAAGCTTCACTATGTTAAAAGACATCATTAACACAAAAAATACCGTCCGGTCAAATGACCGGTTGTTTGGAAAATGAAAATTGAAGAATTTTTTCAAAATTGTGGACATTCAAACAATTAATGCTTTAAATACACGACAGCAAGCAGCATGAAAGCAATCAGCATGTTGTTGTCGGTAGCATTTGCTACGATGCTATCGACTTTATAAATATAAATTGAAAGCAGCAGCGGCAATAAAATTAGGTTTCATTGTCATAAAAGTATCTGTTATAGAAAAATATTTTTCAGCTTTTCAGACTCATCAGAATAAAATCGCTTTTTTGAAATATTATTCAAAAAGATAAAAAATAATGGAATTATGTGCTTAAAACTTGTTAATTATTAACATTTGTTGTTTTTTTTTTAACTTTAAATTGTATTGGTATCACTAATTTTTGTTTTGCTGCCTACGAAAATAGAAATTATCTTATGTTTAGCAGCAGCAGCAAAAGTTGTTGTCTAGGCTTTTGCTTTTAAAATAACTGTTTACATATAAACGTTTGTATGTACTCTAATTTTGACATTTTGCTGTCTACTGCTTGCTGTCGGTTATGTGTTTAATGCTTAACAAGTAACGTTAATAGAGGGTCCAAATAATTTTTTTTTTTGAAAATGCCATAAAAAGAACTACTGCTCCGAGGTGGCCAAACGCATCGAGTATAGCTTCGGCTTTGTGGCACGTAGCACCGTCCTGTCGACTAATATCCTCCTCTTCAATTTTTGTGAACAAAAATTCGTCCAACATGGCTCGATAACAATCGCCGTTGACTGTAACGGCCACTCCTTGCTAATTTTCGAAGAAAAATGGCCCAATTATGCCTATGGACCAAAATCCGCACCAAACAGCGACTCGTCTTGAGCGTATCGGCTTTCCGATGCATGCTTGAAGGTTTTCTGTGCCCCAAATGCGATTATTGTGCTTGTTTACATACCCGCCAAGATTAAAATGAGCTTCATCTGAAAAGATGATTTTTTTTTTTTTTTTGAAAAATTGGCATCTTCTGTAAGTCGATCGCAAGCCCACTTAGCGAAGCGTATAGACAACCATAGTCGTTCAGCGGAAGGATAAAACTAAGTATCTGTCTAAGTATCTAAGCTAAGTGTTACCACTCACGAAATAAGCAGTAGTAGAAAAAAAAGTTAGATGGCGGACCCATTACTTTTTGTTTATATAGATGAACTTATACAATGTAAGAATGAAACAGGTCTTATTTCCTTTTCTTTAGAAATAGATATATAACAAATGGTGGTAGTTCTAGTGTTAAAGTTATCTACGTTTAAAAATTAGTGAAAATTCGTCATATTTTGCGTAAGAATGCGTATCAGGCTGTTCAAAAAATATATGAAGTTAATGGAGGCGATGCTGTAGCAGTCAAATGGTATGATGAAAAATATTGAGAGAGACTAGCACATAAACACAGCGTGGATGTTGCTTAGATGCTAGGCATTCATCACCAAACAGTTATCAATCATTTGAAGAAAGCTGGATTTGAAGAAAGATGAATTTTGAAGCGAATGATTACGAGTAATGAAAAGTGGATCATGTACGACAATAATATGCGAAAATGATGATCATGAATAAAAAAAGGTGTAGTTTCGCAGACGGTGGCAAAGCCAAAACTAACACCAAGAAATGTATTATGAGCTTTTACTGTCAACAATTAAATCGACAGTTTTGAGTTGATCAACAGAAAAGATCTTGTGCCACACATGTTTGATAAGTCGGTAAAACTTGAGGGAGTTTGACTGGTGAGTTTGGTGGATCCACCATAAAGCCCGGACCTTACACCATCACACTATCATTTATTTTGATCTCTGTAGAATTCTCTTAATGATGTAAACTAAGATTGCGTAGAGGCATGTAGTACGCAATTGGGCAGTTTTTCCCTGGTTTAATAAACCTCGTTGCAAATCTAAGAAAAATTTGCTTCATTTTTGGTCAAATTTGTAACCGAACTTTTGCGAACACCCAATAGCTTTATTTTTTAATCATATTATAATTTAAATTTTTGGCAATTTCTTCTTCAATGTTCGCTTTCAAGATTTGCATGGTTCGTGGTTTGTTTTGGGCTAAACGCAAAATTTTAAAAAGCCACAAAGTAGAAGTCAGGTACAGTTAGAATTAGCTACGTGGGAGATCACTTGACTTAGAAATTCTCTCAAAATATCCATTCTTGCCCTGACTGTTAAAACCAAGAATAAAAGAAATAAAAAAAACGCAAAAAACTACATTAAAAATGACTGCAACACTCACAATTTATGGTTACGGTGGTGCCATCAAAAAAATAATGGCCAATAATTTTTTTGCTGCAAATGCTGAACTAAACAGTCATTTTGAGGGCTAACAATGATTCTTCATAGTTCCATGTGGATTCTCTGAACAGCAGAAACGAAAATTTTATTTTTTAACATAACCATCTAAATATAAATGGCAAATGTTTTCGTCACTCATTATGAATTTTGATATGAAATCGTCCTCATCTTGCATCAACTTCAACAGAGTATGGAAGTACGTTATCCTTGTCCGACTGTCAGCTGGTAGCAATTCGCAAACAATTTGTAATTTTTAGGTTAATATTTTTAATTACACGGTGCGAAAAAAAAAATACATGGCCATCATTGTTTTCTAAGACATACGGATCAATGATACCGCCAGCCCTTAAAACACACCAAACAGTAACTCTCCGCGGATATAAAGATGTTTTGATAAACGCTTGTCAATAATACCCACTCAAAATGCAACAATTTTGCTTACTTTCGTAGCCATTCAACCAAAAATGCAACCGAAACCATTCAACCGAAATGCGCGATAAGTCTGACGAACAGAATTATTATTTCGATAAAAAAAATTCAATAATTTTCAAGCGTTGCTCTGGTGTAAGTCTATTCATAACGAAATGTCAAACCAAACTAAAGAAAAAGAAACTATCAGCTGTTAAATTGATTTTTAAATAAACCAGTGCTGCCAACTCAAAGTTATGAACCTTTAAAAAAACATCAATTGGCGCCATGTGCATAAATGACAACCGTCTTTTTCTCGAACGGACTTTTGATATCTATCATATCTTCGTTTTGACCACACATTGGTTACAAACAACTGGATAATCTACTGGCCAGGGACTTATTTTTGATAACACGGACACTAAGACACCGAGCGAATTCGCTTTGCACACAGTGCTTAGATGAGGTCACTAAAGGAGACCACGTGTTGCTTGTGACTTAAGCTGAAATCTGTATGGAGTTCCATTGCAATCAATGCCGACAATAGTGCAATGAAGGTTTAAATGCCTTGTGGGCACTGACAGATGCCGTGAAGAACATTGTTCTATAGGGGTGTAGGGTACACAAATTTATGCTGCATGAAGAAGCACTAACAACAACAAAATATCAGTATTTTTTTCATGGTCATCTTCTTTATTAAAATGCAGTTTTTTTAAAATTTTTTTTGCTAAATTCGTGGTGCTTCCTCCTCCTGCCTTATTTTTATAATTTTGTTGTTGTTTTTTTGTTTTGTTTTGTTTTGTTTTGCTGTTTAAGATTTTGATAAGAGTTTTATTTTTTAATAAAAGTAGTTGTTGTTGTTTTTGTAATATCTGGTAGCTGCATATCTGGTATCTGCTTTCATACTCATCTACCACAACTGAATCTTAATGAGTTTTGTGTTAAATTTTTTTTTCCTTTTTGTGGCTCGATTTTTTATTTTTTTTTTTTAAATTAAAAAAATTCTTCAATTTTTCTCCTCAGTGTTTGTGAATGTTTCATATTTTGACCACATAATTTTGTTGATTTGTTTTTATTGTTATTTTTAATTGTAAAATTTTATTTTATTGTTTCTTGTTTTTGGCTAATTTCTCTTATAAAATGTAAACATTTTCTTCTGTCGACCACAAAATTTGTCATTTTGCAGCTGTCAGTTTTGGCAAAAAAAAAAAAAAAATGGTCTTGTATTTCGAGTGATAAATTTAAAGTGGAACCATATTGTTAATCGAAATTAAGGTTCAATGAATGGCAAAAAGAGACTTTCGAAATTTTGAATAAAATTTAACACCTTTTACCAAAAGAAAAAACAAAAAATAAGGCAAAAAATGTAAAATGATTTCACTTGAAATTGTAAACAAAACAATGATTTAACGAGTGTGTTGCATGCATGCAGAAGCGATAATAAGTGACAAAAATTGTTTCTTTTAATTTTTTGCCTATAAGTTGAAGAAATTAGTGCCTGAAATAGTTACTTTTCGAAATAATTTCAAAAGTTATTATAAAAAACTTTAAATTAAGTTTAAGGAGATACATAAACGAACAAATAAACACACAAAAAAAGCCAAAAGTTAATTTATGTTTGAACTTCATTAGCGTTTTGTCGCAATAAATTTTAAAACTAATTTCCGTTTAAACTTTTTTTAAATTTTTTTATTTTTTTTATTTTGCGTTTTACTAAACGAGCAATTTTTTTTTTTGCTTCGCCCCCCTATGCCCGTAATCAACTTTTTAACCCTTTGATGTGCCTTAACTAAGCGATGTGTTGTTGTCGGCAGGCATATTGAGGCCATTCAGGAAACAACCCTTAAGGGTTATTTCGCTTAATAAACATAAGGTGGTCTGCTGGATAAAGCAAAAGAAAAGAATAAGCGTCGTGTGCTAATTTAAGGAAGAAAAAAAAATATATTTTTTTGTATAATTAAAAACAGAATTTTTTCTTTTTTTTTTTGAGAAAAATTAGGCAAAAAAAAAACTAATTTGTTGGTTTCTTTTTCCTTTTTTTCTTTGCAGTAAAAAAATCCTTTCTTTTTTTGGAAGCTAATTTTAATGGAATAGCATTGAAACAAGTACTTCATATTGAAAATTCAATTGAAATAAGTGAGATGATTATAATTCCTCAAGTACGAATTTTTAATACCCTATTATTTGAAATTTGCGAGAAGAACAAGCTGGCTTCAGACCGAATGGAAGCTGTGTAGATCAGGCCAACACTTTACGAATAATCATTGAGCAGTCCCCAGAACCAAAGGAGCACCACAGAAGATAATGCGAATAATAGAGCGATGTATGCTGAAATTCGGTTCTTCACAACGGGAACATCAGCCAACCATTCCACACAATTAAGCCGTTTTGTTAATAGGAATTCTTAAAAGTTTTAGTAATTCGCTCTCTCATTCATAATTCAACCCCCAATTATGAACCTTATTACATGATTCCCCATGCAAAATTTTTGAGAGCGGTTTTAACAATTTAACAATAAAATAATACACAATTTAACAATAAACAAAAAGAAGAAGAATTTATGAATAATGTAATTCACATAAGTAATTCAAACAGCAACTCGAAGTAACTCGAAGTAACTCGAAGTCTTATATGAACATAGCATAACTTTAATGTCAGTTTTAAGTTACTGTTCGAATTTCTATTATTTTGAAGCATTTTTCGATACTTTTTTTTTGTGACATATAAAATGAAAAAACCTCTTGAATGCGTTACCAAGCCAATATCAATTTAATATGCCTTAGCTACCTACGGTAGCTGTATGAATAGACAAAAAAAAAAAATCCAGTTTTTTTTTGGGACAAAAAAATTCCCCAAAAATTCTTGTTTTTCTTTATTTCAAAGTGTCACATAAATTAGGGCTTCTGCTGTCAATGCATTTGTTGCGTTTGACATTTTTTATTTTTTATTTTTTTAACTGAGGATGTGGTTGGTTGTTGAGGTCCTTAAAATGAGTTTTCTATAAACTTTCTTTTATATTTTTTATATTTTTATTTTTTATAACTTCACCGGGTGTGATGATGCAGTACATTTTCCACTTGAAAAAACCGCAAACAAAAAATTTTTTTTTTCAATTTTTTGTCTGTTTTCTATAGCAACTTTATGTGATTTTTTTAAACAAAATTCTAATTAATTTTTTTTCTTTAAATTTGATTTACATATTTTCTAATTTGTATACATTTGTAATATTTTTTTTACACAGAAAAGAATTTTTTTTTTTGATCCATTTAGTGAAACCCTTTTTTCTTGTCTTTACAAAACGTTTTATTTCATCTCCCTGGGGTGTAATTGATCATTGTTTTTCCAATTTCTTTTTGTTAAATAATTTGTTTTTATCCAATTTTTTATAAATATTTTTAATTTTATTTTTTGTTGCAATAATAATTAACTCATAAAAGTCGCTGATGTCATCGTTCGCTTAGCAAAAGGCTGTGCTGCTGCTATTACCCTTTTATTGGTGGTTGGGTGTTGCAAGGATATTATAATTTATTTGCGCCGTGTGATTTTCTTTCTTAATTAATTTTTAATGATTTATTGTTTTATTGAAACACAGAAACTGAAATCCAAGTTTATTTGGTGTTGAAAAACTTAAAAATCTGTTACATTAAGACAAAAATGTTATAGTAACAGTGTTAATAAGCTGAACTTTAACCCTTTTGCTAACAAAGAATTGATTTGTGTACCTTATAAGGAATTGTATAAATTATAAGAATTTGCAGGTGTTGTTACCAGAAGGTGTTTGTGCCCATAAAATGGGGACGACACTAGTTTGATTATGTCATTATTATGCAGTTTATATTCCACCTAAGGTATGAGTCAGTCAGTGCACAGGTTCGAAGTAAAGGTCTGCTTCGTTTGACAACAAAAAAAAAAAAACAACTTAGAGTTTTGTTGGTTTCTAACTCAGAGCACAATATTTTATTCTACAGTTACTTTTATTTCTCCGTCACTCCTATTGCTTTGTTTCAGTTCCATTAATCAAGTTGATTTTTCAAACTAAGAACTCTAGCTCCCCTCCATATGATTGTGTAGTGGTGAAGATTCGTGCTAAGTATTAGTGGTGATCTTTATTTAGCATCGTGATTTTTTTCCCAGTAGGTGGCGTTTTTCTTTTGATCATTCGTCTGATGTTGTCAGAGGGGCTACTTCTTTTATTTTTTTTTAGAAGGAATTACCTGGAGGGAAGAGAAAGTATCCTTATTAAACACTTGAGAAACCACAATTAAATTTTTTCATCATATCCTCAACTGGGGCTCAAATCTGGGCCACTTGTATTGTCGTCGTGCGCTCTACCCACTACACCACGCCACCACCAGAGTTACTTAGCCTACTATAATGGTAAAGGGTCCGCCATCTAACGTTTTTTTTTTAACTAGTGCTTATTTCGTGAATGGTAACACTTAGCTCATGTCTGATATGACAGAAATTAGTTTTATCCTTCCGCTGAACGAATATGGTTATGTATACGCTTGAAAAAAGCTGGGAACCTGGGCCTGCGATCGACTTACAGAAGATGCCGATTTTGCCAAAAATATCATCTTTTCAGATGAAGCTCATTTTGATCTTGGCGGGTATGTAAACAAGCAAAATTGTCGCATTTGGGGCACAGAAAACCCGCACGCATACATTGAAAAGCCGATAAACTCAAGACGAGGCACTGTTTGGTGCGGATGTCGGTCCAGAGGCATAATTGGGCCATTTTTCTTCGAAAATGAGCAAGGAGTGGCCGTTACAGTCAATGGCGATCGTTATCGGGCAATGTTGAACGAATTTTTGTTCACAAGAATTGAAGAGGACGGCGCTACGTGCCACACAGCCGAAGCTATACTCGATGTTTTGCGCCCTGTTTTTGAAGATCGCATTATCAGCCGCAGAGCTGATGTCGTTTGGCCACCTCGGAGCTGCGATTTGACACCTATGGACTATTATTTGTGGGGTGCCGTCAAAGATAAGTGTTTAATGGGTACATTAAAAAAAACAAAATTGCCGTATGGATCGCGATATGTCAATTCGTCGCCGTTGTCAGCAATTGGCCCTGTGTTATTCGACCACTTCGAAAATTTTTCATGAGGACCTCTGTAAAAAACCACACAAAATACGGCTGCTGCAACGTCGCTTATTTTGTGAATGGGCTTTAGGAAGATCGAATGAAGATCCATTGTTCTATCGAAAAATTATCTTAATCGACAAAGCAGACTTTTGCCTCAATGGGTACGTCAACAAACAGAATTGACAAATTTGGTGTGAGGAGCTGCCCTGAAAGATGCACTGCATGATGTAGTTTAAAGACCGTACTTCTTCGAGAAGTTACAGTCAATGGAGGATGATTACCGACTTTTTTGCCCCAAATGGGAGAATTGGACTTGGTAATCATGTGATGCCAGATGCCACACAGCTCCCCATACCATGAATATATTAAGGGACAGTTTGGTGAGCAATTAAGCTCATGTTTTTGAGCGGTCCAAGATCACACGATTTGACTCCACTTGACCATTTTTTGTGTAGAGAGTTGAAGTCTTTTTTGTACAAGGACAAGCCAGCCACAATACCAAACCTGGGAGACAAGGTAACAATTGCTATTGGTGAGATACCGGCCGAAATGCTGGACAGTGACTACGGCGCTCGGTTAAAGGTAGTCAAAGCATTACCCAACTAGCTTCGATTACATCAAACACGAAGCTAGTGTCCTCAGCGATGCCTGAATATTCGAACATGTAGCTATGTTTGATTACCCTCGGTAGGCTTAGCACATATTGAAATTGCTTGTATTTCAGCCTAAAAGACATCTGGCCATTTGCCCTCAAGTACGGATATCTTTGTGTTAATTCCAATGACCTTCGTACCTGCACCTGTAACAGTCTTCACCCATCCGACAGGCTTCTGAGATCAACACAAGGCCATAAAACCTAATCCCCGCATAATCTCGAACCTCTGGTCAAAAACAAATTTAGGATTCAGATGGTCTGTAATCGAACACACAACCATACGAATTGGAATGCTTTCTAAAAGTCTCAAGTGACCGAAGTCCCCTAGTCATAGCCCTGACGAACCCTCTCAAATTTCTTTACGGCACACTTCTTCGCATAGATGTGTAGGGAGGATAGCCTTATTATGGCTTTAATTGTCGCAGTTGAACAATAGCACATGACTCCAGACATAGCCGTAGAAGCTTTTATCTGAAGACTGCTCAGTTGTCTTCTGTTCTACCTTAGACCACCAAGCAATAGATGCATATGTATTGATCGGTGTAAGCACTTGTATACTTGTAATAACTTCACTGTATTCGATCAACATTTGTGGTATTGGATTTGAGATTGTAATGAAGTTACATGGCTATTGTGGGAGCTGTCACGATAAAAAAGAAAGCGAATCTGTATAACACATTCTCTGTGGTTGCCCCGTTCTATGGGAGCTCAAACTAAGGCACCTAAGAGCATGTTACTACTGTGATACGGACTGTCGTTTTAGCGATGTCTCGTTGTCAGGGGTACCAAGTTCGTCAGAGGTAGCAGTTAGCTCACTTGAAAAATTCATGAACTGGATTTTCAGGTGTAGGTGGGGTTCTTGGGATTCTCCCATGGCTGGCTTTTTGTTATTTTTCATAAGCCAGCCCTCTAAAGATCGTACGATGGGCCATAGGGTCTCCGAGTGAAATCGCGAATTGCGGAGGACTCACGTAACTAAACATAACCTGGCAATTAGAGAATATGTTAGGACATATAAATGATCCTGTGCTTTATACAAAAATTTTAGAGGAAAAACGTATGACTGAATGTTAGAAGACTGTCCAAACATTCCACCCATCGACTGTAGTTGTGACAATTTTACCCTTATGCATATATCGTGTGGTGGCTTTCCTTAGCGTAGCTTGCCAGTTTTGAAAGCTACTATAACCGGGAGAAATGATGCAGTATAATTCCAAATTTTTTATATTCCATCATAAAGATGCCAGGACACACATATGTATGCTTGAGGAACAACATTATCGAATTTGGTAACTGAACCAAGAAGTTACCTGCCAAAAATGAATGGACAAGAGTGGAGCATAAGAGCATTATAAGAACAATATTTTAATGCCTTTGCTTAACCCTTTGCCAAATCTTAAAGGGTTTCCCATTAATGATTTTAAGATTTATGGGACTTTCTAAAAAAGGCCTACAAAAATTAAAATATTTAATTGCCCTGTAGGGGACAAAGCCATTGATAAATTAAAGGATTTTTTCTTCTCTTTACCAAAATTTTGGAAGCTGGTGATGTCTTCTTTAAAAAGAAGCACGTTTTGGAATTATGACAGACTCTTGCACGTTTTTGATTTTTTTAATCTGTTTTTATTGCCTTTAATCATAATAAAAGTAAAATATGTTTATGGGAAAAGCTCAAATCCTTTTTTTTTTCTTTGAATAATAAAAATGATTTATTACAATAATATTTTTTAATAATATGCAGAAATATATTTTGGAAACTTACAAAAAATAAAGAAGAAGAATCTATAAGGGAAAGATGTTAGGAAGGGTGGTTACGCTTTATTATCTTATTTCTAAAAAATAAAAAATTAATTATGAAAACAAAAAATATATAATTTTTTCTTTAAAAAAATATGAAACGTTTCACTTTTTTGTTTTAACAAAATCTGTTTACATTCTTGGTTATGAACCCTAAACGAATCGTTTAAAACCGAAGAAAAACTATCAAGAAAAAATCTTTAACTTGAGCAAAAAACAAAAATTCTTTTTACGAAATTCTTAGAAAATTTCATAAATCTTTATGAAAAGAAACACTTCAGCAGATTCTTCTTCTAAAATCCATTGCATAGTATGGAAGGGGAATCTCTGTTCTTATCCAGCAGATAACAGATTCGTTTTGTCATGTTGTGTTCTTACACTCATTATGCTTTTCATCGTTTTTCAATGACATTGAAAGCCAAAAAACAATTGCTCTGAAATATTTTTTTCCATTGTGATCGTTTTCATTTTAAAGGGTCCGCCATCTAACGTTTTTTTTTTTGAACTAGTGCTTATTTCCTGAGTAGTAACACTTAGCTCATGTCTGATTTGACAGATAATTAGTTTTATCCTTCCGTTGAACGAATATGGTTGTGTATACGCTTCACTAAGTGGGTCTGCGATCGACTTACAGAAGATGCTGATTTTGCCAAAAAAATCATCATCATCATTCAGATGAAGCTCATTTTGATTTTGACGGGTATGTAAACAAGCAAAATTGTCGCATTTTCGGCACAGAAAACCCGCACGCATACATTGAAAAGCCGATACACTCAAGACGAGTCACTGTTTGGTGCGGATTTTGGTCCAGAGGCATGATTGGGCCATTTTTCTTCGAAAATGAGTAAGGAGTGGCCGTTAAAGTCAATGGCGATCGTTATCGGATCATGTTGAACGAATTTTTGTTCACAAAAATTGAAGAGGAGGATATGAGCAACATTTGGTTTCAACAGGACGGCGCGACGTGCCACACAGCCGAAGCTACACTCGATGTTTTGCGCCCTGTTTTTGAAGATCGCATTATCAGCCGCAGAGTTGATGTCGTTTGGCCACCTCTGAGCTGCGATTTGACACCGTTGGACTATTATTTGTGGTGTGCCGTCAAAGATAAGTGTTACGCCAACAAGTCAGAGACAATTGGAGCTTTAAAGGACAATATTCGTGAAGCCATAGGTGAAATACAGCTGCACACAATCGATAATGTACTTAAAAATTGAATCGATTGTGTAGGCTACTGCATGGCCAGGCGAGGCAGCCATTTGAATGAAATTACTTTCCATTATTAACCGAAAGGATTGTACTTTCAAATAAAAAAAGAAATTTGAGAAAATATTCAGTATTTTTCTTTTTGTAGCATTTTCAAAAAAAAAAAAAAATTATTTGGTGGACCCTATATTTTATTTTAAAGATCATTATCATGTTTTGGGATATCAGCAGTATTATGATCATAACAATTATCTCATTATGATAATGATGTTAAAATTAATAATGATGCTTTGAAATTCATAAACATGCAAGAGTTTTAGTGCGGCATAGTTGCATGATCAGTATCTGCATTTATTAGACCGCGCCTTAGCAAGGGCTTACATAATGTGGGGCCTTTCTAAAAGCATTAACAGTAGGTTTTAACTAAAATTTTATTTGTTGACAATTAATTTTAATTCTATTTTTAAATAATTTAATAATAACCTTTGCCGTTACACACCATCTGACAAAACGGAATTAAGTAGGTGCTACTTTTTTAATAGGCGCTACCTTATAATTATTATTATCCTTGACCAGTCAGTATGGCGGACATTGCGATCCATAGGATCTGTTGTGCCCATTCCGGTCTATAGTTTCCCTAGCAGATCTAATGCTTTCCTTATAAATATCAACAGATCTGAGACCACAATGGTGGATTGAATGAAGAATCAACACATCAAGAATCCCACATTCTCACAATACTAGCTTGATCAAAAAGTTTTCAGAATAATCCCCGTGTGGCGGTCTTATTGTTCGGATTGAAGACCGGAATTGTGGGCAGAAAACTCATGGATTTTGCAACAAGTACAATCCAACAGCCACCGAATTCACCTGATTTGGCTCCCTGTGACTTCTTTCTTTCTGTTCAATCGAGTTAAAAAACCATTACATGGAACGCGATTCAGCAGCGGTTTTAAAATTGTAAAAAATAGCCAACACACATAGAGATAGATGTGCTCTTGGCTACGTAGGTTCTGCTATGATGCTAAGATTTAGCGGGAATATCAACAACTTAACAAAAAAAAGAAGAAAACTCAAATCGGAACGATAGAACCGCTACACGAGGTTTATACCGAAAACTTTCTGATCAAGGTAGTATGTGTTCCGCCGTCTGCGAGCACAATCCACAAACATCCACATCTGTGACCACCACTTTCTACAGATGCGCTCTTAGTCTACAATGCCCCGTAAGAAACTCTGTAAGGAGCTTCAAATCTGACCTGCCATACTTAAGAACCTCAGATGATGCCGTTAGGACTCACTAATACACGAACACCTGCAAGACAAAATCCATTTCTGTCAGCTATACAAATTTAAACAATTTTTTAAAAAGTCATGTATGGCAACAACAAAAATTCATCGTCAGTCACCGATGACTACCACTGTCAAAGTGTGTAACGATGATTCACTATGACGTTCGCCGACGGGAAGTACCAATAACCTTATTTAAGCCATATTACGATTGCATTCGAAGTAACCCATGGTCCTTATTGAACCACAAGAAACCAATTTTCATAATTTCATTAAACTGTCTTTTAAATTACAAACTTTGATATAAGAATGTGTAGTAAATTTCTACCGTCTTAAGAGATTATCATCATTTTTTTCCCACTTCCTAAATTTAAACAATGTAAACAGAATATTTATTAAATTTTAATTCTTACGATTGAGCACGATCGCAGCAGGGCCTTGGTAGAGCTGCAAAACTATCGATAGTCGGCCCATTCGATAGTTTCGACAGTGTGCAAAAAAACTATCGATACCATCGATACTACCGGATTCTTTTAAGTGCTATGTATGGCAACAATATTAGAATTTAAGTGAAAGGAATAATAATAAATATACAGTGCTGGAACCAATAATAAGAACAGTGCCTTTTTTTCCAATATGTCATAAAATTTTATGTATTGAAGGTTTTTGATGAAAGAGTAATCCTTATATATAGCGAAAATGTTCAGATCATGATGTGCTCCAAAACTAAGGTAATGAATGCGATCCAGTGAAAGAAAACAGCAGCGACTATGGGAAGAAAGCGTGAAACAACTGTCAGTTTTAATAAACTTTTAATTGGTATCTTACAGATGAATCCCTTCAAGTCATCAAAAAACCGTAAAAATGAACTTGTAGCTACTGTGTCAAGTCGCACAGCAAGAAAGAAAAAAAACATATGGAAGTTAGACTTATTATTTAACCAAACTTTTTATACCAAAACAAAGTAAAATAAAATAAAAGCAGCTGTTTTAAAAGGTACCAACAGTGCGAGCGCAAAAATGTGCTTTTTCTTTACTTATTTTATTTATTTACATAAAAATACACCCCTGATCTAATGGTTTTTAATAAATTTTTAAATCAAAGAGGCCGTACTACTGCCAAATTTTTATTTGTATTTCTCTCAGTGTCATACGCTCTCATTATATATTAAATTTACGCGGTACTATCCGCTCACTTTAGAATTTGTCGATAGTATCGAAAAAAAACTATCGATGGTCAGACAAAATCAAAACTATCGATACTATCGACAGTACTATCGACTGTTTTGCAGCTCTAGGCCTTGGTCATGTCGCCAAGTTTCTGTTTATGATTATATGCTACAAGCAGCAAGAAAAGAAGAAGAATTAGAAGAAAAAACGCCATCAATTGTAATGAAGTGTACTCTCCGTTGTGACGTCTAAAGAGTATACATACAGAGAAGAACAAGAATAATAAGCAAACAACAACTACCAATGCAGTAGAGATACAATGTGAATAGCAGCAACAAAAATAATGTAAGTGAACACTCCTTGCCCCCCAAAAAACCTTGAAATATAAAATGAGGACAACAAAGAAATGATATTTTTTTCTGGTTTTTTATATTCTGGAACAAAAAAATACTGACAACAACAAAAAAGAGCATAAAAAGTAAACAAACAAAAAAAAGGAGAGAAGGAAGATCAAAAACAAAATTGTTTGCAAAACGTAAACATTGTTAAAATTAAACAGCAACAATAACAAAGGGAATATATGTACATATAAACTCCCTTTAAAGCTGCCACTCTCCCCCTCTCTATACACCATAGCATTAATACAATATGTACTCTGCAATAGTAAACATTTAGCAAATACTCGTACATACATACATATAATACATACATACTAATGTGTATATTTTTCAAAAAAATTTATTCAATTGGAACAATATTTACACTCCAGGCACGAACATGTTTATGGTTTTTTGCAAGACAATCTGTTTATGCCTGTATGGGAGAACAAAATGTAACACTAACACTTACATGTCACACATACATAGACAGTTTGATCTCTAGTTGCGGTGAAAAAAACTCGTTACATACATATATACATGCATACTATGTATGTATATATTTGTGTGCGCCTTAATAATATTTTACCAACAACACTTTCAATTGAGGATCATCATTATTATTATCTGCTAAATAATAAACAAGAGAATAAAAAAGCAGAAGAAGACTCAGCAACAAAACAAACATAATAAAATTAGTAAATAAAGTGTTGTACAGAGAGTTCCAATAAGATGTCACGAGTCAACCTGTAACTGCTTAACAGCTGACAAGTAAAAACTATGCCATTAATAAAATTGCAACAATGTACGTTTCACTACAATAATGGTTAAATTTTCACAGTCACAGTTCGCAAGACTCAATCATTTTTGGGCGTCGAAATGTTGCCTCAATTCTTGAGGTGTTAAAAATCATCGAAAGACACTATTGCACCCTCAACAGTAGTGGGAGACTTTAATCAACTAAAGAAACACCTTCAACCTCTGACTCATAAATTGTCCTATAGTACAACTGATAGGTATTTCGTCGCAGAACGAGCTCTAGTTTATTGGCTATTAGTTCGCTAGATTTATTTTTTCTTTCCACAAAGCATACATTGATTTTCAAGCTAAGCGGATTATAAATCTGCTATTGCTCATCTCCATATTGTTATGTAGTGGTGAAGATCCTTACTAAGTGATGCTGGCATACCACAAGGTGCCCCTGCTACGGGTGAATACCATGCGTCGACCAACGCCCGTCATCCATCATAATCACAAGTGAATATCACAATTGAGTACCAAATTCAAAAGCTCGCTGTTAGGACACCATCTAAACTCCTGCCGTGATATGGGTCACAGCACCCGGCTGAGGAGATCCAACACCACAGCGAGCCTCACGCTCTGCATGCGTTTTCGGTCTACACCACAGTCACCACGAAGCTCCCACAAGGAGGCCTAATCAAACAGTCGGGCAGAGATCAGATTCTCTGGGGCTCCAGACTCCTGTGGCATCGGAATACCTTTAGTAACAGAGGGCTATGTGATAGATAATCTATGCCTCTAAAGTGGAGTTCTTGAAGTTATCGAAGGCATACAGGCACAAATGTGTAAATTCTCCTCTTTAGAACTAAATAAATAGTCGATGACTTTGCTTAAAGATACTCGTCTTTTAAACATATTAAAACGACACCCCTTACTGGAAAACCCTGTATGTGTAAAAGAATAACACCAGCAACAACAAAGTACAACTAAATCCCAGGCGAAAGCAAACCAGTATCTTTAATTCTCTTCTGTTGATGGCCTGTTTTTTTGTTTGAAAGTAAACATCAGCATACTCGTAATTGTATGGGTGTGTGTATACATACAAGTACAAGTACATGAGCAAACATACAACGAGTACACGACTAACATTTAGAAATTCTTGGCCTTGAAGTTTCTCATAAACTTTGGCCAAAGCTGCCATATGATTTATGAGTACAAATATTAAAATTTTAAAGAAAAAAAACATCGAATTTACATTTATAGTTTTGAATGATGATTTTCTTCAATTTGCTGGAAAAAATGTTAATTAAAGAATATTGCAATGGTACTTATGGATTGTACGTTATATTCTTTCTGTTTTTCAAAATCAAGGAAAAGTATGGATTATAGGTTTTGTTAAATAGGCCGTCAGGTATAAAATAGATAATAGATAATTCGATAGTATCGATAGTTTTTTTTGCAAAAAAAACTATTTTTAGTTTGCATACTATCGATACTATCGAATGCTTTTAAAGCCTGAGTTAGTGAAAACAACGTACAACGTAAGACTGTGCACTTTTGTCAAACTTTAGATGTTAGTTAGTGAAAACGTATCGCAACAGCCAGTTCCGTCAGCTATTTATTGTTAAAGTAGTGCCAAAGTTGACATTTGCAACGTAGAAATCAGCCTAAAGTGTTACTTGTGGCAACAACATTAGAATTTAAGTTAAAAGAAAATATTAATAATAAATACACAGTATTGAAACAAATAATAGGGACACTTTATATTCTGTAGTCGCCATCTAACGTTTTTTTTTTTTTAACTAGAGCTTATTTCGTGAAGAGGTAACACTTAGCTCATATCTGATTTGACAGATAATTAGTTTTATCCTTCCGCTGAACGAATATGGTTGTGTATACGCTTGAACAACGCTGGGAAATATTGCGACATTACTTTGCCGATTTTGCCAAAAAAAAAAAAAATCACCTTTTCAGATGAAGCTCATTTTGATTTTGGCGGGTATGTAAACAAGCAAAATTGTCGCATTTGGGGCACAGAAAACCCTCACGCATACATTGAAAAGCCGTTACACTCAAGACGAGTCACTGTTTGGTGCGGATTTTGGTCCTGAGGCATAATTGGGGCATTTTTCTTCGAAAATGAGCAAGGAGTGGCCGTTACAGTCAATGGCGATCGTTATCGGGCCATGTTAAACAAATTTTTGTTCACAAAAATTGAAGAGGAGGATATTAGCAACATTTGGTTTCAACAGGACGGTGCTATGTGCCACACAGCCGAAGCTACACTCGATGTTTTGCGTCCTGTTTTTGAAGATCGCATTATCAACCGCAGAGCTGATGTCGTTTGGCCACCTCGGAGCTGCGATTTGACACCGTTGGACTATTATTTGTGGAGTGCCGTCAAAGATAAGTGTTACGCCAACAAGCCAGAGACAATTGACGCTTTAAAGGACAATATTCGTGAAGCCATTGGTGAAATACAGCTGCACACAATCGATACTGTGCTTAAAAATTAGACAGATCGTCTAGGCTACTGCATAGCCCACCGAGGTAGCCATTTGAATGAAATTATTTTCCATTATTAACCGGAAGGATTGTACTTTCAAATAAAAAAAGAAATTTGAGAAAATATTCAGCAGTTGTTGGTGGACCCTTTATATAGCGAAAATTGTTCAGACCATGAAACTAAAGTAACTAATGAGGTCCAGTGAAGAAACCTGCACAGACTATGTGAAGAAAGCCTGGAACAACTGTCAGTTTTGATAAACTTTTAATTCGTACTTCAGAAATTAATTCCTTCAAGTCATTAAAAAGCCTCAAAAATGAACTTATTCTAGCGTTTCAAGTGGCACAATAAGAGAATAAACTTATGGGTAAGAGTCCTCAAAATTTATCATATCTCAGCAAACGGAAGCAACCGTAATAGGTAGAACAACATGTTATGGTCTGACGAAATGAAGATTAATTTTTTTGGGTTAAATGAAAAATGTACGAACATATTTTAGTTACAATTCATATTTTATTTCAGTTTAATAAATAAAAACTTAAGAGACTGTTAAACCGTGTCCCTATGAAACTATACGGCTGACAACCTGCGTCGAACAAATTTTATCAAATGTGATATTGACTACATTTAGTGGTCTCCGTATTTACTCATAGAATTTGACGATAGTATCGATAGTGAAAAAAAAAACTATCGATGGTCAGCCAAAAACAAAACTATCGATAGTACTATCGATTGTTTTACAGCTCACTCTGTATAGAAACATTTTTTAACATCTCACTTGTTTTTTTTTTTTCTTAAGATTTTATTAAATTTATAACTCCTTCTAACTAAGGAAGCGTTTAAATAAATTTCTTCTCATAATTTTTCAAGCAGATGTTTCCAAAAAATTAATTAAAATGCTTTTATTACGGATTGTGCAGAAGAATACGAGCAAATCTATTTATTTTTTGTTTAATGTTACCGCATAACGGAGACAATTTTTATAATAATCGACGAAAAAAGGGGGAAATTAGCTCTTAATTGGATTAAATTGCGCTTCGGTGCTCGAAAGCAATAAAAGAAGACCTAAATAATAATATTTGGTACTATTAAATCGAACAATAAACATAATTATAAAACATCTCAATCTATTAAAATTGTATTAGAACAACTGTAAACAGCAGGAGTTTCAAAAATGTGAGAGTGTCTTAAAAGTATTTAATCATCGTTTACTTATACTCGTAGTAAGTTTCTAGTCAATTGTTGATTGATTAATACGTTCCCTGCTATAATGTTCATAAAGAGGTTGCACTTACTTGTATATGCCACATGTTTTGTCTTTGGTTCACGGTAACAAGTTTAGTAATTTTATATGATAAATACCAATGTACATATGTTTGCAGATTCTTCTTATTTTTGAGCGCAGGTATAAATCACAAACGTTTCAGGTTCGAATCCCAGTAGGGGACTTGTTACGAAAAAAATTTAATTGCGGTTTCGAGTGGTTAAACAATTTTCAATCTCCCCCCAGACAATTCCATCTTCGCCTGGCGATGATGACAAACATCGGACGGATGGTCAGTAGAAAGCGCCACCTACTGGAAAAAAATTACAATGCTAAGTGAGGATCTTCACCACTTAGCAAGGGTCTTGACCACTACACAGAACTCATATGGAGACGAGCTAGAGTCGATTAATCATTTACTTAGCCTGAAAGTCAATTTGACTACTGAAACTGCTTTGTCGAAAGCCAATAAGCTCCCTATAGGACCAAAGCGCCTATACCGTTATTAGTAAAAATTAATTTAAACATCAATACATCAACATCACTGAATTTTATTATCAAAATTAGCGCTGTGTGAGAAATGATATTTTCGCTGTGATAAAGCATATAGGCTTTAGCCAATAGGTGCTATAGCTCCGTCAATTCCCATCCGATTTTAAAAACGTAGGGTCCAAAGATGGTATGATTCCTATATAAAATAACGCGTAAAAATTTCTTTAAACTTGAAAAATTTGGAATGAATTCAACGAAAAATGGGTTGGCTTGAGAAATATGCACAGATTCTTTAAGTTTACTTAAGCAAATTATACACCATTTTTCTTTTCTTTTAAAATCCTTCAAAATTTGTAACGTCGGTTAACAGTTAGCTGCGTTACTAGTTTATAAGTGCAGAAAGGTACGAAAAACCGGTTTTTTACCCGTAACTAATTTTTAGAACCGTTAAGAAAATTCCAAGATATGATTCTTGTTGTATTCTACAACATTTTAGACAAAAATGGTATCACTTCGCGGGTATTTCTACGTCATTCTCTCTTTTGGCATAGTTGTTTCTTGTACACTTTATTTTGACGCGTAAAAAATAGAGTAAATTTTACTGTTGTTGTACAAAGTTAGTTGTTGTAAGCATCTAGCTTTAGATATACTCTTAAAAAATATAAAATCTTTAAATTCTTCGTATTTTAAAAGACTAAAATAAAGACTTAATTCTAAAAAATAAGGCTGTACACTTAATTTTGATGCTCATAGTATATTTTACAATGACCTTTCTTCTACTTTCATGAACAATATAGGGTGGTCCAAACATAGTGCACGATGTTAATTATGAGTCACAGCTTAACGTCAAGTTTTTTGTTCAACTTAATCTGTCATTTCTTTGACAAAGTGTTTGACAAATTCAACCACGGAAAGGTATACAATTGAGCAACGCGTTAAGGTTGTTGAAGCCTTTTACGAAAATGGGCGTTGATTTGGTGCACTTCATGATTTTTTTGGTCAGCATAATCGACCAAATGTGTTTACAATTGCCGCGTTTGGGAAAATGAGAATCCACGAGTGATTGTTGAAAAGCCGATGCATCCACAAAGAGTGACTGTTTGGTGCAGTTTATGGGCTGGCGGCGTACTCTCCGTACTTCTTCGAAAATGAGGTCATCCAAGCAGTTACCGTGAATGGTGTTCGCTACAGATAATAACGGACTTATTGTGGCCAGAAATTGAGGATATACACTACACAGCTAACGAAGCAATGACTCTTTTCCGCGAGAAATTTAATGATCGTGTTCCTTCATAAAGTTGCGATTGACACCATTGGAGGGCATTTAAAAGAAAAAATGTACGTCAATAAGCCAACAAGAATTCAAGAGCTAGAGGATGAGATAATTCGGCACGTAACAACATTGAACCCCAATTATGTCTCGGAGTCATTGAAAATATGGACCAACGGATAAAGGTATGTCACAAAAGCCGTGGCGGGCGTTTGACCGATTTTTGGCTTCACATAAAATTTTCTATCATAATGAAAATTATTAACATAAATCTCTGAAAACTTTTTGTTTTATTTACAATTAATATTGTGCGTTTTTGTTAATCGAAAATACTTATAAGTTTTTTCTTATAGGCTTCTTTATAATTAAGAAATTAATAAGTAAATTAAAAAAAAAATATTTCTAAAAATTCCAATGTCGAATATGCTTGTCGTTCTGGATAGCCTACATACTTACTTAGGTGGCTACATACAACCATTAAGATCAGTAGCCTGACTAAGAATATTGCCTCAAATACGCCGATCTAATACGCTTCTTATCCAGTCTCAAACACCAACTTCAGAAACGTCTTCCTCTGCTCGCTTTTTCCACCGGAGCTTTGTACTTCCCTTTCTGCGCCTTCCTTGCTGGAGCATTTTCATTCATGCGTTTTATATAACCTAACCAGCGTAACCGTTATATTTTGATACGCTTATCATCTTCGTACGGCTCATACAGCTCATGATTCATTCGATAGCGATACTCTCCGTTGTCCAGACAGGCTCATATACACTCCAAGAACAGCTTCGTCGGCTTGAGTAAGTACCCACACTCTGGACAGCCAGTCACTGAAAAAATAAAAAATTTAGCAACTGGTGAAGCTAGATTGTCTAATAAGCTGTCGGGAGTTAGCGGATACACAAAACATCGACCACATAACAGTTTTAAAACATTTAATAAGGGCTGGGCTACCTAAAGAAATTAGAAGTTCGGGTGCCACATAACGCCAAAAAATTTGAATGACTGAGTTAGCATCAGTGAAAAGCGACAAAATCATTTTTAAAGCAAATCAAGACGGGTGATAAAAAATGGGTTAAATACTGAATAAAGTAAAGCCATCCTCAAACACCGGTGACGCTTCACATATGATTTCAAAGCCTGTATTTGCCGCAATCAAGGTTATGTTGAGTATATAGTGGGACTGCAAGACAACTATTCCTTATGAACTGCTATAGCCTGGTGAACCGATTGCTAACAACTCGACCGTTTGAATGAAGCTATAAAAATAACAGTGACTATAATTGACCACAAGAAAAGGTATTGTATTACATCATAATACCAGGCCACACATTAAATTTGTATATTATACAGCAACAAGCAGTTCTGGATATATGTTTGTTTAGAAAGATTTAAAACCGAAATAAAATACATAAAATAAAGGAACTCTATTTCAAATTTTTATTTAGTTTCCGGAATAACCCCCGTGTGGCGGCCCCATCGCTCCGATTTGAGTTATTTTTTTTTTTTTTGTGAGGCAGGTCCATCTGTTGTTGATATTCCCGCTAAATCTTAGCGTCATAGCTTGACATTTGCAAAAGTTAAGCAGCCAAGAGTACATCTATCTCTATGTGTGTTGGTGATTTTTACAATTTTCGAAACGGCTGCTGAAACGCGTTCCCCGTAATGGTTTTTTAACTTCATTGAAGAGAAAGAAGTCACAGGGAGCATAATTCAAAGTCCGAAAACCTTTTAATCAAGGTAATAAGTTCCAAGTATCCTCTTCTGTATGCTTAAAAACAAGACATTTTTCTTTTTATTTTCAATATTTTGTCAGAACCATGAAAATAAATTCTGACTCGTCTTGGTATACTTTCGACCAAGTTTTCAATGGTATGCTTCAGAATATTTGACTACTTTGTTTGGATTCGGAATTCAGTTTCTTTTAAATTTGTTGACAGATTATCGTATAGTGAAAGACATTTTTTCAGTAAAGGCCATAACTTATTGATTGGGCTGAGCCATTGCATTACTTGAAAATTTTGATTTAACAGCCAATCCTTAACGATTTTGTCGTATGTTTATGATTCCCATGCTGATGAAAGACAACTTCTTCTTCCACACAATCAGCCCACAAAGTCAGGTAAATTAACACCTTTGATGCGAAGATTATGTTCTTTTTTCATTAGTCCATCAATATGGCCTCTGGACCAGGTTGCCACCAAGTAAAACAGGCCTATAGCAATAACCTTTCTTCAGAGTTTCTTTTACTCGGTGTTTTTTAGAGTTTCATAAGAACGGTCCAAGTAAAATTCCTTACCATCTGAAAACGACTTATTTTGGTTTCATTTTGGTTTGCACGCTTCAGTTTTTGTGCTCTCTGCAGAACATTTTTCCGACAGTGTTGGTTTTTTTTTATTTTGCTTTATTGCTAAGCTGAGACCAATTCTTTTAATCGCTCTTCGTGCTTTGCACTCACTAACTGGCTTGTTTATGGCAGCGTTAGGCAAACTAATATGAATGTATTTTAAAATTGTGCTAGTAATGTGAGAGTCTTTCACTCAGCCCACTTTGCACTGTATTTTTCCACTTGTTTTCTCTTCACTTATCTTTGTTTATTTTTTGCCCATGCAAATTGCTACGTACGTGTGCATATAAAAAAAAGCAGCTCTTTGCGTAAGTCTGGTTTATGTTATTTGCTGTCTCTTTAGGTGTTTTTTTTCCTGTTACGTAACCAATCTTTCAGCGAGCAAACTTTGTAGCGAAAATTTTGCGCCTTGTTGGCTAATTTTTTCTTTTACTTGCTTGAAGCACTGTCCGGTGGGTCCGCAATTAAAGTTTTTTTTTTTTTGAAAATGCTATAAAGAAAACTACTGAATATTTTCTCAAATTTCTTTTTTTATTTGAAAATACAATTCTTCCGGTTAATAATGGAAAATAACTTCATTCAAGTGACTGCCTCGGCTGGCCATGCAGTAGCCTACACGATCGGTCCAATTTTTAAGCACATTATCGATTGTGTGCAGCTATATTTCAGCAATGGCTTCACGAATATTGGTCTTTTAAGCGTCAATTGCCTCTGGCTTGTTGGCGGAACACTTATCTTTGACGGCACCCCACAAATAATAGTCCAACGGTGTCAAATCGCAGCTCCGAGGTGGCCAAACGACATCAACTCTGCGGCTGATAATGCAATCTTCAAAAACAAGGCGCAAAACATCGAGTGTAGCTTCGGCTGTGTGGCACGTAGCGCCGTCCTGTTGAAACCAAATGTTGCTAATATCCTCCTCTTCAATTTTTGTGAACAAAAATTCGTTGAACATGGCCCGATAACGACCGCCATTGACTGTAACGGCCACTCCTTGCTCATTTTCAAAGAAAAATGGCCAACTATGCCTCAGGACCAAAATCCGCACCAAACAGTAACTCGTCTTGGGTGTATCGGCTTTTCAATATATGCGTGCGGGTTTTCTGTGCCCCAAATGCGACAATTTTGCTTGTTTGCATACCCGCCAAGATCAAAATGAGCTTCATTTGAAAAGAAAATTTTTGTGGAAAAATCGGCATCTTCTGTAAGTCGATCGATCAAAGTATTGTCGCAATATTTCCCAGCATTGTTCAAGCGTATACACAACCATATTCGTTCAGCGGAAGGATAAAACTAATTATCTGTCCAATCAGGCATGAGCTAAGTGTTACTATTCACGAAATGAGCACTATTTGAAAAAAAAAAAAACGTTAGATGGCGGACCCGATATTTCCAATATCCTTGAAATTTTGCGTGTTGACTGATTGCCTTTTGCCATACAAAAATTTGATTTTCTAAAACAGTGGAAATCTTTCGCATTTTTATTACAAATTGATATTTTTAGACAAATTAATGACAATTAAGAAAATTTGCTGCTGGTATAAGGTATTTGTTTAATTTATCTGACAATAAACTGAAATAATGGAAAAATTGTGCTGCCAGACAGACAACAAAAACTTAAACAGGCGAAAGTGGGTACATTTACTTTTTAGACGAAATTAAACAAAACTTCGGTTTAATTTAATATTAAAACAAAATAAATTTTTTCTTGCCTTTAATTGAATCATAATAAATAGCTTTAGTAGAAAAGCAGGTTGACTTTTACATAATTTGTAGGACTCAATGCATTTTTAAGTAATGAATAAGAAACATGTATCCACAAGTGCTCGCCACTGTAAGTAAATACTTATATACCGGACCTCATAAATTTCTTTAATCCTATAAAATTGGTTACATATTTTGCCTATAGACACATGGAAATTCTACAGCAGATAATAATGGCACACATGTAATTGATTGATATTGGTTGACAATAGAGAAAATTTTAGTTAAAAAATTTAAAAAAAATTTAAAAGAATAAAATCCTTTACTGCACTGCTCACAGCATGAAATTGTTTATTTTTTATTTTTTGGTAATTATGTCATTAAAAAAAACGGAGAAAAATAAACGATTATCGTTGTTTTAAAGTATTAAACGAACAATAAAGGGGCTTTTATAGGATGTCACTGCATCTCTAACTTTCTCGTTGCGGAACGTAACCCTTGATCTTCATTAAATCAATTTTTTTAAGACAATCACAGCAAAGTAGCTGTTGCCATTAACAAAAGGAAAATATTTGAAAATCATTAAAAAATGCTACGCATGCGTGAATTTAAATCCAATTATTCTTCTCTTTCTCTCTATTAATAATGAAATGTCAATGCATTGGATTAAGGTCAAGTGTATAGAACAAAAAGAAGGGACTATAATCCATACAAATATTTTATTGTATAGGGGAGATCATGACTTTTTTCACAAAAATAAGAAAAAAACTTTTAATTTTAAAAAGAAATTCTTTGTAAAAGTTTGTTTTCTTCTATAATTTGTTGTTTAATTTATTAAAATAATATTAATAAGAATAAAAAAAATATATATTTTTGGCTGACTTGCACAGCCAACGACAGAGAAGAACGCCCTCCCACTCATAATTCAGTTGGTTGTCAGTCTGTTTTATAATTTTACAGAAATTATAAATCATTTTTATTCTGACTTAAAACATGGCGAAAAAAGAGGGAAAGTTTTAAACAAAAAACATTAAAGAGAACCTCTAGTCGATGAGGCAGAGTCTACATGCCATATGTGTGGAGGTTTGTTAAATCTGAAAATCTTTAGCTCAAACAGAGTTGGGCAGACTTGTTAAAGTCACCAATCTTGGAATCTATATGACTGCTAAGTCTAAGTATTGTTTGATTCACATAAACTACAACACAACGGTTCCAGTTTAGGAGAAACATTTTTGAAGTCAAATTTGGGTCTTTAACTTAAAAATGTGAGATTCGCGGCAATCTGCAGGCCATCATTTCGAAACATTAGTACAATCAATATATTATACAATAAGTTTATTCAAATTATGGAATATTATAACAGCACCAGAGAGATCGTTGAGCGTTCGGCGGAATGATACACTTCAAAATGGTGCAATTTGGCATGATCTGATATGTAAAGCCGTTGCGGAAAAGATTGTAAGACTTATAAAGGAGCTGCTTAAAGGCGCTTTTTGCCGCATATAACATGATGATCAAATCTGCTTTTTATTATCATTACTATTCAACGTAGTACTTGACGCTGCTATGAGTCAGTCTATGACCGGACAGTACAGAATTAATTGGGGACTCTGTGATATCTGTTTTGTCTCCGAACGTTTCTCAGACATGCAAAGCACGAACGCAATGAGAACTGGATTACAAATCAGCGTCAACAAAATAGTTAAGCCGTATAGATTGGTTTAACTCGTCAGGTAGTGTAAAATTCCGGACTATGAGACAGCCCATGGAAGACGTTGTTGTGAGGTTTGATCTCCAGAAGTGGATATCAGCAACAGACTGTGCAAGGCTAAACACGCATATGGTACGCTAAGGGGGTAAGAAGCATTTTAAATCATAACAAAATTAACTTATTCAACACAAGTTTCAGATCTGTGCTTTTGTACGTTTCTGAGGCTTGAAATATCTCTAGACGCAAAACTCGAGGCTTCCAAAAAGCGTCTGTTAACCGCTGTCTCAAACAACTGCAACAATTTCCAATTACTTGTATATGTGGAACCAAACCCGCCTAAGATCCCCGTTAGATCTTGATATATGTATGTTACGGCAAATTTGGGTAAAAAAGCAAAAGTCTTGCTCACACCTGAAACCGCCAATTAAAGAATGAGGAAGATTTATCATGGAACGAAATGAAACAAGTGGCTATTGAAAGAAACCCCTGGAAACCATTTGTTGTGGCCCTATGTTTCAACGGGAATTAAAGGGCTAAATATATAGCCATCAACAGCTTTAATCCTTTTCTATCTTTCTTTTCTAAATATGGATTTAATTTTCGTGTAGACAGAAGGGAAAAGAGAACAAATTGAATACCCTGTTCTGAACTTAATCGGTATGGTAGTTGGACGGCGCAAGGTCAGGACTGTAAAATAAGTTAGACTTTTCGACCACTATTTTTTTAATACTTTTCAATTAGTCTTGCAACATGCATTGTCGTGATGGTATATTATAGCTTCATTAGCCATTTCCAGGCTAATTCTCGCCGCAAACGATTAAATTGTGTTGCGCATAGGTACACTGTGATCGTCTAGCCCAATTTCAGCAGCCTATAATAGATAAAAGGAGTCTTCAGGTTCTATCATGTACAGAGCAGTATCCTAGCGCCATAGATATTTACCTTTGAAGCTAATTAGGATGGTTAGAAATTGGTGAATTGCTTCAATATGGCTCAGTGTCAGCGAACCTCAGTACCGAAAACTCAGTACTGCCACAATTATGCCACAACATTGGTAAACTTGAATGGTTCTTTTCTAGGAGAACTGGCCAACTATGGTACAATCACCCAAGATGGCAGTTCATCACTGATCAAAGAACCTCTTCCCTTTCCTGCATGAGCAAGTCAGCTGAGACTGGTTACTGACGACATTACATGCTACTGCAGCATATTTTATGGAAGGATAGCAACAACGATATTTATAGATTGTGTGAGGACGAGAATCAACCGGCGATGATCGATAATTACAGTGTTTTTAGTAGACGACATTTTTAGGCGGGCATGCGATTTAAGCTTTTAGCTCGCTTTCAAGCATGAAGCCTATCCCTATTCACTAATTTACTAAATAAGCATTATGACACAAAACGGGGCGTATAAACATGACCAGAGAACAACGTATTACAGGCAACGTAATATGTACAGTTAGGATGCTCTTTCTTCTAGAGACGTTATTCACATGTACAGCACATGCGTTGATGGCCAGTCAACTGGATACCATCGGGTACGAAGTTTGAACTTTCGCCAACCGCTGTTTAGGAAAGATTATGGGGATATGGATATGACACAGTGAACTCCTACAAATCGTTGGCAAATACAACATAAGCTCCAGGATAAAGTAGCGGAAATAAGGATGGATCTCGGACACACATTAAGGAGGCCATATACTTAAATATGCCGCGAAGCACTAGAGTTGAATCATCAAAGAATTAATTTGCAATGGGATCTGAGAATATTGAGGAATATTGCAATAGACCGACGGTCATGGAAATTCTATGTAGACAGCCTATGTTCCTGATGGAATTTGCTGAATAATAAATTTAATGGCTTAGGCTTTGAATTGACCAGGGCTGGGGCTAATCTCGTACCTTCTACTCTTGCTGGACTGGCCACATCTTCTCGGTTGTCCTTGTGACCTCCATCACTCTCTCTTACTATCTTCTTATACTTTCTACTTAAGCTCTGTCTTCTCTTCTTTCTATAGGATCATCACTAACTTAACCGAACCGTTGTCTTCTAACATATCTCGACTGCAACTGTTTTAGTATCCAATTTGCTTGCTTTCGATGAATCCTGTTGCTTGCAAGTATTCTGGAATTGCTTCTTCTTGAACTTGATATTAATCTTAATGGAGTCAAGCATCCAGGATATAAGCTAGGCTTAGAGATGTGCAAACATTACAGGCTTATTTTATTTACGTATTGCATGTAGGTTTGCCTGCTCTGTTGTAAACCCTATTTAAAGTACACCTTTTCAAACATTCTCTGTTAAGATCTTTTTGGTTGATGGTAACCTCTCTTGTCCTAAAGTACTTTTTTTTGCAGATATTTCCTCAATAGTGTGTTGGAGTTGATGGAGTTCGAAATGCTTATCTTGATTAACAACCAAAGCCAGTCAGCCAAGCAAACAACCAACGAAGCAGCCGGCCAGCCAGTCAGCCAAACGAATATAAAATTTAATGTTTTCCTTCCTTTTTTCCTCATGTTTGTAGCTCAAGTTCTTGGCAGTTTAAGTTTTTTTTTTTTAGTTGATTTCACTCTTTCGTTTGTTCGTTCGTTTAATGTAGTTTTCACGGCTTCAAATTGTACTATTTTGCATACAGTTTTTTAAAGTTTTAAGTTCAGTATTAAACGTAAAGGAAGAAGAGGAAGAAGAACCTTAAGTTGAAGTTGAGGCAAAGAAATGAAAACTTTTTTTTCATTTTCTTATTGTTGTTTCAAATGGCAGACTACTTACCATTCAGGTTAAAATTTTCTTTATTTTATTTTATTAAAGGATGGTTGTACTAAGTGCAACATGAAACATTTTATTTTCAAGTGTTGGCGTCAGAAAATTTTTTTTCAGAATTTTTTTTCAAAAGTTTTTTGTTTCCTGATAAAGAAACGTTTGTACGCGTATTTTAAACCTTTTTTTAATATAATTTTTCTTGTAAGTTTTTAAAACGTTTCTTAAAAACAACAAACATTATCATCATCGTCATCATCATTTTCAACTTCATTGTTCTTCATCAATATTTAGTTCATGCATGCATGAATGCATGCTTTGCTATGGTGCAAGCAATGCATTCATTCATTGTCTGCCACTTTTTCTTTTTTTTACCTAAAATTAAACCTGAACTGGCTGTGTTGCAATATAGTGTGGCATAACTGAGTATGTGTTATGTGTGTATGTGTGTATTTTTTGCTTTGTATTGCTAATGATCTCTTGAACTTGAAACTAATGTTGCATTGTTGTTTCATCCTTCCTCTCCATCTCCTTGATAATATGCTCGTATATACTACATACATACATATGTATTTATGTTGTAACCAGTGTTGCATAATTAAAATATAAACGATTAATAAATCGAATAAGTAATTATTATTACTAAAGAAGAGAGCTAAGTTAGGTTATATAGCGGACCCTTCTTGAAGACTAAGGTCTTACTTAAGGTCAAAAGTTCGGTCACTTGTAATACCACAAACGCAAGAGCTACGTAGCCAAGAGTACATCTATCTCTATGTGTGTTGACGATTTTTTACAATTTTGACCATATTGAGGTCGTACAAGTCATGATTTGTGAGGCTGAATCCGACCCCACATTCATCAAAGGATCATTACTGGAGACGAGACGTGGGCTTATGAGTACAACACGCCATCCAGACATGAGACAATGAATGGCGTTCTCCAAACGAGCCGAGATAAAAAAACTCGTCGTTTTCAGTCTAAAATGAAGGCAATGCTCACGGTTTTCATGGATTACCACGGTGGAGTGCATCATGAATTTTTGCCAGACAGCCAGACACTAAACAAAAAGTATTGTAATTCGCCGAAAGAATTATGGACAGAAAACACGTCGATTTTGCACCATCACAACGCACCGTCGCACAGAGCAATCATTATTCGAAAAGTTTTGACGAAAAATGCAACAAATACCATACAGCTATCGAACTCACCTGATTTGGTTCCCTGTGACTTCTTTCTATCCAATCGAGGGAACGCGTTTCAGCAGCCGAAAGGAAATAATGAAAAATTCGCACGAAGGATTGATGGACATACCGAAAACCGAATATAAAAATGCTTCGAGGACTAGATCAAGCTGACATAAGTGTATAAACTTATATTTTTAATTTTCTGGAAAAATTCCGGGAACTTTTTGATCAAGGCTAGGGAGTTGAGTCAAAATTACAAAAGCTGAGAGGCCAGGAACCTCCGTCGTTTCTTAGTAATGCTGGACACTGAGATATGAGGTAAAAGAACTTTCTTGCCACCTGCCCATAATCACAACTCCCTCTAAATTTAATGCGAGGATATGCCGATTCTATCGACATGCCTCTCAATAGGCCAATGGCTCGGGAGAACTACAATAAAACGTTCAGTGGCCATGAGATTCTTTCTAACCAGTAGTGCCTAGCGATACCGCACGTGACGTATTGCGCAAACGACCGGAGGACATCCAGCCTAACAAAGGCGACTGGGTCCAGTTTGAAAATTTCTAGCTCCGTTCCCGCCCTAGACAGTTTATTAGAAACGCAATTTTCGACTATTCCCCCATGTCCTGGAAAGCATATAGGATTTTTCCGCGAATAATTTAAAATTTCCACGACAAACCACCTGCCTTCATAAACAAAGTTAGACACTTAAAAAGAAATGATTAAAAATCTAAAAATGTATATGAACATTTCTGCGAAAATCAAGAAATACTTTAATGAACAGTAACTAAGTTGGTTGAAAAATATCGTAGTTTTCAAAGTTTTTAAGCGTACAGTCGGTTTTCCTTTTTGAACCCAATATATATTCAGCAATCGGTCAACTTTTGTTAATAATTTGAACAAATAATTAAAAACCTCCTTTATTATACCGAATATGTGTGCATTATACGTAAAAATATTTTGGAGCTCAAAATTTCCAAATAAGCGCTAAGAGGATTTAAAATGCTTTTTAAATACGAAAAAGTGTCGAAAGCATGCTCTTAAAACTAAAATATACAAAATATGCTTTTATGAGAGAAATATGCACTAACAAATCAATGCCAAAATTAATAAAATGAATTCATAAAACGGATAAATATCTTAGGTCCTTAGTTGATTGGTTGTTTGAGAAATAATACGCAATTGCATATTTCTGGTTTCCCTGCTCATAACACTCTGCTTCTTGGCCAAAATTGATAACTATCGATCTGAAATTAACCATAATTTTCTTGAAAATGTTTAAAATTAAAAATTTCCTGACTACCGTTTATTCTATCAGCTATGGCGTCTTATAGTCTTTAATTAAAGCATTAAGTATTTGTTTATGTCTTTTTTATTTTCAGTTACCCGATTAATCGTCTCTATACACAACAACTCAACAAAACTCCACATTCAATACAAAGTTCGGAAAATAAAAAATCTTAAAAAAAAGAAGAAGAACACATATCAGGTAAGAAAAGAAAGATAATAAATGTTCTATATTGTCAGAATTATTCAAGTTCAGGGTTAAGTTCAGAGATGAGGCCATAACCAAAAATCAATGATATTTAATATTGTTTTTAGCACTCTCTGCGTTTAACATTTTTTTTGAGTTTTTCTGTAAAATAATCGTTAAAGCAAAACTTGTTAAAGAAACAGAAAACAAAAAGACAGACAAACATAGAACTCTAATGGGAATTTGTGATACGAAGCGAAAATTTATTGCAACACCTTTGACCTCCTCATATAATAGCAGCAGCAACGACAGCAACGACAGCAACGACAGCAACGATGAAGTCAGGTTCAAGTACACTAAAAAACACAGCCTACAGAATTAAAAGGTTTCTAGATCCTACACCACCATAGGTGGTGGTGAAGGTTAGATTATGTTCGTGTTGATGATGGGAGCAGAATTAAAGTAAAAAAATTATTTTTCTTAAGCATTTGTCAAGCCCTTTAATGCAAGTCTTCTTATCCGTCAGGTCTTAGATTGGTAAAGATCAGTTTGTTTTTCTATCATATACGCTTTTCCTCCATTTTCACACGCCAAATTTTGAAAGATCGTCCTCTTCTGTTAGAAATATCTCTTCGCTGGAGTATATTCTGTCATACGCACGTTATACTTTGATGTATCTAACGATGTCGATGTCAGCATAAAGCTCATAAAGTTCGTGATTCATTCTATGCCCATACTTGGCGCAAACACAAAACAGGCCCTATATTTTACATAGAATTTTTCTCACGTAGACTCTAAGAATATCATCGTCAACTTGAGCAAGTACCCAGGCTTCTACACGATGTAAGAACACGGATAGTTTTAGGGTCTTGTACAGTGTGATTTTCGTTTGTCAAGACCGAAATTACATCTTCAAGCAAACATTGTTCTTCATCTTACCTCTTAACTGATATTCTATGTTTTATTTATGGCTGTACCGAGATAATTAGATTCGTCGACTTTTTCAAAATTGTAGTTACCAATGTTAACATTATGACTCAGTTTTATGGATTCTCTATTCCTTCAATCCGGCGACATTATCTCCGTTTACTGCCAGACCCTTTTAACCGATTCTTTTTCAATATTTTCCAAGGCAGCAATTAAATCTCGCAATGCCAATATCATCAGCATATGCAACTTATGCCATAGAGTGGTTCGCCTTCCATACAAAAAAAAGTTGTGCGAGTCACCCCCTAGGATTAAAGATAATGTAAAAACAATTTCAAAACTTGTTTTTTTATTTTTTTTGCCACGCCCACATATACCGCCATTCTAGTATTTTGTTCACTGTGTCGTCATTTTTAGTCCGATCATAACATTTTGTATACTGGCGTTCACGGCTCTGTAAGGGCTACATTTCAAAGTGAGTATAACTGTTTTGTTTATGAATAAAAATAAATTGCTTCAACGCATAAGTAGGTGGTTACGAACCGTGTTTTCAAAAGTCATGACTAGAATTTGAGGTGGTATTAAAAAACTATTAAAGAAAGAAACAAAGCCCTCACACTGAACTGAAAATGGCGACACGGTGAACAAAATACCAAAAGGGCGGTATTTGCAGGCGTAGCGAAAAAATACAAAAATTAATCTATTGCGTCCTTTCTATTGCTGCATGAAGCAAGATATTTTCCAATAAATGTTGAAGTGAAATGTTGCCCTACATGAATCCTCGTTTGATATTTAATGATATGGAGAGACTCTTTTCCGTGTTGTAATAGATGAATATGTTGTATGAATCGATTATTTCCTGAACTTTTTTCAGGATTAGGCAGATTGCCCGATTTATGGACATCAACACAAAAAAAAACCGTGAATACTTTTTTTATATTTTTTTCTCTTTTTTTCTCCATCATATGCGCATATTGGCTTTTCACAAAGCATTCACTGTTTCAGTTTCATTAATCAAGTTGATTTTCAATTAATCAACAGTAGACCCCTTCATATGATTGTGTAGTGGTGAATATCCTTGCTAATTGGTGGTGATCTTTACTTTAGCATTGTAATTCCTTCTCAGTAGGTGGCGTTTTTTCCTGATCATTCGTCTGATGTTTGTCTTCATCATCAGTGGTGAACTTGAAGCTCAGGGGGCTTCTTTAGATGGACTTGTCGGAAGGGAGGTTTTTTTTCATCTTGTGCACTGCTGAGGCTTCAAACGTGGGCCGCTTGTATTGTATGAGTGCGCTCTAGCTACTACACCACGTCACCTTATGACCTAAAGTAAATTGTGGGCGGTATAGGGTATCATATAGTCGCTCTTAAAGGCCTATCATTTTGTTATTGTGACTTATGAGTGTATGTCTATAAAAGATCGGTTCCATACAAACAAATAAAAGCGACGATATTGTTAAAATTCTGTAGAGCTATTGTAGGAAGCAAGTTTAGAAAATGAAATATATGAGACCATTTTAAACTAGAATTTAAACTTTTTAAACGCAGATGGTACTTTGGATGTACAAGTTGGTGGGTCTGCTGATTCTTACCTAAAGCTATCTGATGTGGGGGGGGGGGGGGTAAAAGCTTTATCCCCACTAAGCTGGATAGAGTGCAAAGGGCTATGTGCGTGGGTGTCACTGACGCTTGCAGAATATGTCCCAATGCTGCTGTCAACGTTATTCTGCACTTTTCAATTCAAAGTGCGTTCAGGCTGAGAGCGCTTCAGGAGACAATCTTACATCTTTTTTGAGAGAATTGAGAGAGAACGTGACCGTTCCCAAACTCGATTTTGCCAGGTGCGCTAGGGCCTTCTTCCCTAAAAGGAGTTAGGATTTTTACGGGTGCTGGTATGACATTCTTTATAGACCATTCCAAGATGGTGTCCGGTGTGGGGGCTGGTGTTTTTTTTTTCAAATCTGCCAACATTGCGGCACCCTTTGGATTACCACAGATCTTTAGCGTTTTCCAAGCGGAAGTTTTTGAGATTCTGCAAGCATGTACAATACTGCAGAATCAGAGGTCTAAGATTAGAATCAAGATTGTCCCTGCTAATCAGGCCGCTATAAGGGCCTTAGTGTCGTCTGGTAGCAACTGCACCTTATTTCTCCATTGTAGGAGGAGGATATAAAGCTCTTCAATAGTGCATAGAGTATTTTCTTAATTTGGGTCCCGAGACACGGTTACGTCATTGGAAATGAAAGGGCTGATGAACTTGCTAAAAGGGCCTCTATAACTGAGGAATATGTTGCTTTCTACTTTGATATCTGCTGTCATATGACTGTCTTTAAGGTGGAGCACAGAATAACTGGGGCTCCACTTCCTTGTGTGCTATTTTGAGGACACTGTAGCCGCAGTATGACGGGGATAGGCCACGAAAAATACTGAAGATACCCCATCATTCTATTTTCAAACTCATAGCGGTGTAGACAGATCATTAGACAATCAGGACGCATGCTGAGATAATAAGGTTGCTCTTTAAACCTTATTACAGAAGCTGCAGGGACATTCTGAGAGAGAGATTGTCATTAATTATCATTGTCCAGGTCTGGCAGCTACGCGTTTAAAGTTCTTTGGAGTAACTTTCTGCAATGGCCTCCCCTCTATCTTCTGCATTTTTCCTTGCGTAATTAAAACAATACTCAGGTGTTATTTGTAGTAACTAAGTTTTCAGTTAACTAGCCAACTAAACTGATATAGACTGGACCTTTTTACGGTCCTCTTTAATAATATAAAAAAATGTTTATATTTTCTTTTATGACTATAAATTTATTTGGAGTATTTAAAAGATAATAACAAGTGATCATATGTTTCATTTGCCCAAGGCAGCTCCTACAGCAGCTCCAGTACCGGCTACAACGGCCACATCTTTTGAAACATTAGCGGTCTCCTTAATGGTATGCTTGACTTTTTTCTAAAAAGAATTACAATTTTTTTTTTTAATAATTTAATACAAAATAATTAAATCAATATTTTTAAGATATTACGAGTACAACTTTATGTTTCTCAACTTACCACTGCCTTGTTAAACTTTTTGCGAAAACTTTTAGCCTCAGTTTGGGTAGCCGCAAGGCATAATACTAAAACGATTAAAACCATAAAATATTTATAGAAATTCATTTTGAAAAGAAATGTTCTTTATAATTAAACACTGTTGAGATGTATTACTCTTTAGCCGAAATCTTAGCTATAAATGATAACAAAATTGTTAAAAATTTCTCTATTTATAGAGATGGCAGTTAAGGTGAAATATTTACAATCTTATCAAATGCCAATGATTTTATTTAAGTGTCTCTGTCTATCTATTTATCTGAAGGGGAATTTCAATTAAGTTTTTGAAAACGTACTAATATTAAAATACGAGGGTTATGACTAGGGAGATCGATTATTCGACTTTTTTCAAAAACCGGTTTTCGAATAAATCGAAAAATTACAATTTTTTAAAAACCGGTTTTCGGTTAAAAATTTATCAAATAACCCGTTAACCGGTTATTTAATTAAAATAAAATTTTTCCAAATTTTCGTTGCATTTGCAAATAAAGTTGATAAATTTGCAGTTTCTATTGCAGTTTCTAGCAAGTAAGTATGCTAGAATAACTTTTGGCTATTTTAGGAGGGTCTTAACGGATATTTAATCCTCGCCAATGCAACATATTACTTTTTCATCCAGTGATTCACTTTTGCTGCGTATTTTATAAGAATTTGACTTGCCAATCTTATAGACATATTTAAGGTGGTTAATAATTTATGTGTGAGAAGATAAAATCGAATTTGAAAAGCCAAGACACCAACCATACTTATTTATGCTCAAATTTTGCGTTAACAAAGTACTATTAAGAGGTTAACAACGACTACATACAAAATGTAAAATATCTTCAGAGGATAAGTGTACATTTTGGGAAAATATGAAGGTGCTCCCATATATCAATATATATACATATGGTTGGCCAAGTGGTCCACAAGAAAGTCCATAAGCGGCATGTCTGGAAAAATCGTCGGATTTGAGAAAATGGAATTTAAAGAATCGCCTTTTTGAAAAATCTGAAAATTCTTGGCTATTTCTCAAAAATATGGATGTTCTTCCTTTTACCAGTATATACAAAAGTTTGTACAAAGGGTCTTGTCTAGAGCCCCTATAGTGTTATGTCTGGAAAAAAACACAGGATTTGAGAAAATCGAAGTCTCGATAAGCCAGTATATATATATAGACCTATCCTTTCCATCGATTTCCAAATATTTTCACACTTTGGAGGACATCTGTGTGCCACTATGGTATGTATGTTAGGTAAGACACCCGCCTATTAAACAAAAAGTACTCGGTTCAATCCCAGGCCACACCATCTAACAATTTTCAATAACGATATCACCTCACAACATAGCTAGCGACTGCTTGTAAGTATAGACTCTGTGAAAAACTTCATTAACTAATACATCTGCCGCTCGAAGCAGGCGTCTGACAGTTTTTTTCAGTAAGTCAAGTTATTCGTCATTCTCCAAATATAAAACATTAATAATTATTTACAGAAAATGAGAAAAAACTAGTTTTACTCAAGTGTGTATATCTTTTGCGATATACCTTGGTAAAGGTCCGCCGTATAATTTTTTTTTTTTTTTTTTTTTTGAAAATGTTATAAAAAAACTACTGAATATTTTCTCAAATTTCTTTTTTTATTTGAAAGTACAATCCTACCGGTTAATAATGGAAAATAATTTCATTCAAATGGTTGCCTCGGCTGACCATGCAGTAGCCTACACGATCGGTCCAATTTTTAAGCACATTATCGATTATGTGCACCTGTATTTCACCAATGGCTTCACGAATATTGTCCTTTAAAGCCTCAATTGTCTCTGGCTTGTTGGCTTAACACTTATCTTTGACGGCACACCACAAATAATAGTCCAACGGTGTCAAATCGCAGCTCCGAGTTGGCCAAACGACATAAGCTCTGCGGCTGATAATGCGATCTTCAAAAACAGGGCGCAAAACATCGAGAGTAGCTTCGGCTGTATGGCACGTAGCGCCGTCCTGTTGAAACCCAATGTTGCTAATATCCTCCTCTTCAATTTTTGTGAACAAAAATTCGTTCAACATGGCCCGATAACGATCGCCATTGACTGTAACGGCCACTCCTTGCTCATTTTCGAAGAAAAATGGCCCAATTATGCCTTTGGATCAAAATCCGCGCCAAACAGTGACTCGTGTTGGGTGTATAGGCTTTTCAATGTATGCGTGCGGGTTTTCTGTGCCCCAAATGCGATAATTCTGCTTGTTTACATACCTACCAAGATCAAAATGAGCTTCATCTGAAAAAATGATTTTTTTGGCAAAATCGGCATCTTCTGTAAGTCGATCGTAGGCCCACTTAGCGAAGCGTAAACGCATTGGACACAACCATATTCGTTCAGCGGAGGGATAAAACTAATTATCTGTCAAACCAGACATGAGCTATGTGTTACCATTCACGAAATAAGCACTAGTTGAAAAAAAACGTTAAATGGCGGACCCTTTATAAAAATAAGACGTTATGTATCTATTAAATTTAGAAAAATGATAAAACGATGAGCAATAAAAACGTATAGAAATTATACATATTTAAATTAACCGGTTATTCGTGTTTAAATAACCGGTTTATTCGGTATTCGAAAAACCGGTTCAAACCGGTTTAACACGGTCGAATAATAACCGTTCGATCTCCCTAGTTATGACGTTAATTTTTTTGTTTATTATTGTAAACAACTCAGTAGTATAAAATTTTTTATCTAAATTCAAACTTAGGGGATTTTTCTTTTTAAAGAAAGTGCTTTTTGTCTAGAGGAAATACAACTTATTTTTACTTTGTAATAATTTTGAAGAGGTTTTATTGAAGTATTACAAATTCGAGAACTTGCTTAGTAAAGCTTATCAGTTTACGTTGAGTATTTCCTGAGAAACGACAAAAACTAACTTATTTGACAATAAAAAATTATTTTGAATTTTGTGAATGAAATTCAGAAACAACTCGTGGAGAATAATAAAACAATTATGATAAGAAAAGCAATTTATGTAAATAAAACAACAAAATTGCGAATGTGAACGTATTCCGATTTAATATTTATCTATTATTTAGTATATCATTCATAGGGTTAATTCGATCGATGGATATAAAGACGTTTTATGGAGGCGTCCATTGTATAAACTCATAACGAATTTTTACTTCACATTTTCTAGTTTTACAGAGCTTGAATTTTTACGAGGTTTGTTCAAAAAAATGGGAAAACATTTTCTTACACGTTTTGTAACCTTAAAAGTAATTTCCTTGCAAAATACTTTACTTTTAATAGGCAACCTTTTGTACAGCTTTTATGTCTTGCATAAACAGCCTGAAACTCATATTAAGCAGTGCGTTAAAAATTAGTTTACACGATAATGAATGGACGGGCGTTGTGTACCCTGTAGATAGGTGGTACTTCGAACAAGTATAGATACCACGCCCAATAGTGACACTCTTTGGCACCCAATCATTTTTCAATCTTTACTACATGACTTATGCTGACGATGTTGCGTTTATATTCACAAAGTAAAGCCACTTGTAGGACAAACTGAATGGCTTGCAAATATGTCCTGAAAAATACCAATAGCGCATCAATGCCAATAAAATATGAATATGCCAATGCCATGCTACTGAATAACTCTTGCACGAATCGCATATTTCTTAATAGTAAGCCTGCTGAAGAAGAACAAAGTTTTACTTAACTTGGCAGCTAAATTACATCAGACAGCTGTGCCAAAATAGCACTGAGATATCGGTCGACTAGACTTATGAAGGCAAAAAAAACTAAAATATAAATATTTCATGCAAGAATAGTCTGTCAGAGAAAGCAACGGACAAACTTCAAACTTTCATCAAGCGATGCCTGAGGAATATTCTGTGTATATGGGGGCCACATAATTAGATTTCCCATCCAGTCCTTCACAGAAGATGTAAACCAACACTCATTGCTTAGAGATGATATTGCTGCGTTTTAAAGTTTTTAAAATGTTTGAGTTCGTTTAAATTGCGTTAAAATAAAATAAACACCGCTTTATTTTTAAGTTCGTCCGACAGATGGCGCAATATTTAGTTTTTTTGTGTTTTTGCACCGTAACTCAAAAACTACTGCACCGATTTCGACCAAACTTTATATACATGCTCTATGGGGTATGAGAAGTGTTTCTGTGTGGTTTGAAGTTCGTCCGACAGATGGCGCAAGAACTACTGCACTATGCTCTGTAAATTAATTGTATTATTGAAAGCTATTGAAAAAAGTAAATAAGCAACAGGTAAGACAATAAAGGCAGCCTTTCTACCACAACAATAACAAACAAAAAAAATATCATAAGAAACGTATATTGCTGTACAAAATGCCACGCTTACGTGCAAATATTGGTCGCCCTACACGAAACACAAATTATATGAGAGTGCTGCGCTCACAGCAGACACAAGAGGAGCGCGCAGAAGACAACGAACTAGCCAGGAATCGAATGTCAGTTTCATACCAAAATTATTCACAAGAAACAGTTCAACATAAAAGAAACATTTGTGGCCAGCAACGCGGATCGGGCCCAGCTATCAAAAATATATAATTCAATTTGAACAGTAATTGTTATGTCGATTTAGGGCACCTTTCATTCTTCTTCCAAATATCAATCAGCCATGACTTTGCATGCAAACCAGACTTACAGTGAAAATAAAATTCGAAGGCAAAACAACGTTTGCCCGGGTCTGCTAGTTTACTTTATTTAACAACTTCTAAATGTTAACTAGGGTGTGGCGTGACGTTAGTGGTTAGAGCGAAGGCATACAACACAAGCGGCACAGGTTTAAATCTCCAGCAGAAGACATGAGGAAAAAAGTTAATTGCGGTTTTCAATGTTTAATAAAGAGACTCCAATCTCCCTCCAGACAAATCCACCTAAAGACGCCCCCTGACATTCCATCATACCTATGGCAATGATGGCAAACATTAGACGTATGATGAGGAGAAAATGCCACCTACTGGGTACAAATTACGATGCCAAGTAAAGATCACCACCACCACTTAGCAAGGATCTTCACCACCACACAATCATATGGAGACGAGCTACAGTAGATTTATCATCTACTTATCTTGAAAATCAACTCGATTATTGAAACTAAAACAAAGCAATGGATGCATGGTGGAAAGCCAATATGCTGAACAAAATGTTAAATATTCAGACCAAACATTGGCACATTAACACATTACACAAGTAATTTAAGATATCAGCTTAGTCATCACCAACTCCTCTAATGGTATTTAAGAGAATGCTAAGTCCATTACAAATTTTATAAAAGACCACAAATGTTGGGCTTGCTTTAAATAGTACACACTCGTAGCAGGGTTTCTCAGCTTTCTTTGAAAAATTTTTTTATTTGGACTAGAAAAGCCGTGTACTTTGTACATTTGTCAAAACATTTCAAGTGCCTGGAAACACAATTTATTTTATTTTTTCTTTTTTAATTTTAATTTGTAATTTGTCTTAAATCAGATTTATAACTCCCACATAACTATTTATGCGAAAATTGAATATGTGATACCCTGAAGCAAAAGTGTATGTATGCTTTCTCGTGCATTAAATTATACAGACTTCCATAGCTAAGAAAACGAACTATGAATCATTCCAAATAAGTGCCATAAAAGCCAATTAAAAACCGAAAATAGATAAAAAATTAAAGAAAAAAATTGTACGCCTTGAAAAATTAGCATCTCAACAATTGCACCCATGAAATGAAAAGAAAAGAAATGAAGAAGAAAAATAATTTTCTCCAAGCATTTCTTACAGTTGATAGAGTCAGAGATTTATTTCTTCTTCTCTTTTTATATATTTTCTACGATGTTGCAACTTATTTATTATTCTGCCACATCATGTTATTAATTAAAGCGTTGCAAATGTATTTAAAAAACACCTTAAGGAATTTCTCTTGTACATATACTCGTGTGAGTATCTACAAACGAGAGTACGGCAATATATTAAAAGGCGGCATTAACAACACAAAAGTCAAGAACTTTTAACACAAAAAAAAAGAAAAGAAAAAAACAAAACAAACAACAAAAATATGTTGAAAGCACAAAGCAACACAAATTTATAACAGAAACATACAAGCCAAGAGAAAAAAAGGGTGAAAAATCAGCAAATCAGCAAATGAAAATTAAAAATTCAACTCTTTTTTGTTTTTGTTTTTTTGTTTTTTTGTTTTTTTGCTGAAACGAAACAAACTGACAAAGTAATTACAAGACGCACAGACTTACTCGGCAAATAGGGGCCACATAAGTCAAATACACAAAACAACGACAGCAACAGCAGCAGTGCATTATCATCATGCTGCCCGGTTGTATGCAAAGCAAGAAAAAAAAAAACAAACAAATTGTTGGCCATACAGCAAAAGGCAAAGGGCTGGGGAATGACTTAAAGATGTTAAAATTTAGATACGCATACAGCCACCACAAACAGCAGCATTACAATATTTACTGTAACAGTCGACACAAATTGTGGCAACAGCACCAGCATCAACAGTCATATACTAAACAGCAGGGCTTTTCATTAAACGCAAAAAAAAAAAATTACAAAAAAAAAAAAAAATTGAAATTTGTAAACCATTTGCAGGCCCATTTCTACACCTTCTTAAATACACATTTACACAACTAACAAGCTATATGCCGACTCATGTGGCATATGTAATTGCAACTTCAGTTATTCCCCCCCATCCATTCTACTCCATCCCTCTACTCCACGCTAGATAATAGCCAGGCATTAAAACATCTTCTCGCCTGGTTACATTACTCCGAAAAAGATGATTAAAATATGCTGAGAAATGTGGTCGATGAGTATAAGTAGTCGACGATAATGATGACCATGATGGTGGTGGCTATGATGATAATGATGTTGTTGAAAATGCTAAATTATTTGCTGGTAGCACATCAGCAATAACAACAACCATTTGCATACAAAGACAAAAAATAATAGACAACAGCTTCTGTGTTTTAAAATGTTCATTGCTGTTGCACGTTGCATGCAAAGGCAGCCAGTAGATTTGTCTGGTTTGTTGGTCATATAATTAGCATGTGGAAAAACTAATTATTATTTAAATATGAGAAATTTCATACTCTAACGAGGAAACAAATAGAACAAAATAAAGATTATTTTTATTGTTTTTTTTTAATTATTTAACACTTATTGCTAAACAATTTCAAATATTTTTATCACATTTTGCTTTAATTAGTTTCCAAGAAGGGGATATAAGGGGATTTTGATATAATTTTTTATTGTTGAGACATTTTTTGAAATGCATTATAACTAAAATTTGTTCCGCTAAAGCATTAAATAAATATTTTAATTAGAATTCAAAGCTTAAACTATTTCGGCCATATGCAAAAAAAATTTTAAAAATATAATTGTAGTGCACGTTAGTCACCACACACTTTAGGCTTAATAAACATTTCTTAAAAAAACGTATGCGAAAACCCTACAGCAGCTAATGATTGCTTTAGTCACTTTTAAGTTTTCATGCTGGCAATACCATAATTTTTTGTATCAACGATACACAAAAACGAATGCCACACGTACAGGTAGTCGAAGCAAAAAAAAAATATTTTTCTTAATTTAATATAAAATCATATTTTTTGTAACAAATAGAGAGGAATTTATTTCGCCTAAATAGAGAGTAACCTTTATTTTTAACACTATTCTTAGAACTCCTCTCTTTGCGTCGTTTTTGAAGAATTTTGACGTACTCTCTACAATATTACCCAAGAAGGCAAGAGAAATCTGTTTCCATTCAGATTATATTCGCTGACATAGCTTCAACATGTTCCTCGAAGTCCAATTATATTTGTCCAGATGTGTTTTTTACTATTGTCCAAAAATTCTCCATTGTATTGAAAATAGGGCTTTGCATTGATCACTAATTTACCTTGAATTTCTGTTACAAAAGTTATTCTTTGACAATTTTAGCGGTCTGGCTTGAATTACCATCTCACTAAAAGATGACTTTTCCTTTTGGGTAAGGGTTTATGCCTCTCAAAAATGTTCCTTGAGTCCAAAACATGCTATCTTTATTATCATATTAAATATTCATGACATAAATGTTACTTCAAAGTACTCTTATGCTAGGTAGCTTTCAACTTTAATATTTTTAAGGTAAAAGTAGGTTTAACAAAGGGATTTTAAGCTAACAATCGTTTTTGTATACAACATTAAGGAATTTTGCTTAAAAAAGGTTTAACAAGCTTTGTTAAGTTTTTTTGCATATGGCCGTTTATCTTTAAATTTAAACAAAACAAATTGTGTGCCAGATATAGGGTTGCCAGATTAAATATTGAAAAATTCTTAACATTTATACAAAAAAAATCTGGATAGTCGAACGTATTAATGTTCGAAAAACTTAAGTTACAAATTCTCGGTAGATGGCGCTAAAATTTAATGTCTCTGGTAATAATAATTGTATCAGGCAACACTATAGCTGTTTGCTAAAAAAAAATCATGAACGAAACAAGGTGAAGCAGCGCAGACGGTGGCGAATCCAGGACTTACAGATACTTCATTATGAGCTTCTACAACCTGATTAAATGATTGACCCTGATCTCTACTGTCAAAAATGAACGAGATTGAAGCTCAATTAAACGGCCAGAACGGTCAACAGAAAAGGTGTTGTGCTTCATCGTGACAAATATTTGGTTTAATAAAGCTCTTTAATAGGTTCGAAACTTCTTGATGACCAACTGACATTACCATTTCGGCTAATTAGACGCCATTCAAACGTTCGACGCAATAAATCGATTGTGACATGAGATGTGTGCCAAGTTGCACCATCCTTTTAAGTCAACATCGTTCACATCAATACCATGAAGAGCGGGCACAAAAAAAGCAGTTATCATGTAGCGATAGGCGTCTCCATTGATCGAAATGGTTACGCCATTTTCGAAGAAATATGGGCCAATAATGCCTCCGCTACACAAGCCGCACCAAACAGCCACTCGTAATGGGTTTTCTGAACCCCATATACGGCAATTTTGCTTATTAACGTGCCCACCAAGATGAAAATGAGCTTCATCAGAAAAGATGATTTTTTTTTTTTTGGCAAAATCGACATCATCGTGCAGGTTCTCGTTGACCCATATAGCGAAGTGAAAACGAAGCGGATAGTCGTGCGGATTCAACTCTTGAACCAATTGAACTTTGTTAGGCGTCATACCGAGATCTTTTCGCAAAATTCGACGTAAACTGGTGCGTGAAATATTCAATTCTTGAGAATGATGGCGAGTTGATGTTGATGGATTTTCACGCATTCTCTCAACCACAACTTCGATATTTTCTGGTGTACGCACTGTACGAGGACGCTTATGTCTTGGTGCATCAACAATGAAACCAGTCTGTCTATGTTTTGGAAATAAATTTTAAGCCGATATATATTTCTTCCCGCCATTCCAATGTGAAACATAGGGCCATAACAAATAAATCCCAATCATATCTATCTAGAGCTAACACTTTAATTTCATTCCAGGTTCTCGTTGTTATCATGATTTTGACATCTAATTGTCATTGAGGTTATCGCAGCGTATGACTATTCCAGTTCCATTTGCGTTTAAGGATTTCTCATAATAAAATAAATAAATAAATAAAGGCGTTTGCCTTGTCGCTGACCACAGATCGAAGTTAGATATTGTTCTCGGGGTTTAGGAGCCGAAAGATGCAAAGCAATGTCTTCTTTGTCAACGATACTTCCTGTTTAGCAGAAGGTACTAACGTCTTCGACTAGTAAGCCGTCGATTAAGAATGGATGGCTATGCGTTTAAACGCAACGATTTAGTCTTCGCGCAGTTGTTCTTTAGACCGGCTTTTGCTGTTTGATTTTCTCTACCATGTCGGTCAACTTATGGCTCAGAAGACATATGTCATCAGCATACTATATTCCAAATCACCCAGTTGCCCTAGCAATCCCCATGCTATTCCTTTGGTTACGTTGGTGGCATTTCTCATCACAGCATCCAACACAATATTAAACAACAGTGGTGACATTACGCAACCTTGTCGGACGCCAATTTTTATTTATATCTTGTCACCCAGTTGTTTTTGTGCAGAACTCCGCAAGTAGCTCCACGGTATAATTCCCGAATAAGAGATATAAATTTTGCTGGCGTCCCCTTGCGTCCCCTAGCCGATAGTATCGAATGTCGATAGTATCGAATGCCTTCTGCAAATCTATAAAAAGCATGTAAAGGAGTGATCGCCATTCAACAGACTGTTGCACAACTGCTCTGAGGCTATTGACGTGGTCTATGCATGACCTGTGTGGACAGAATCCAACTTGATGTGATCTGAGGTCGAGTTTCAATGCACTTGTGAAATGGCTTGTTATAATGTGCGCTATTATTTTACTGCACACTCCAATAAATCAACCTTTTTCGGAATTTGCACAATAACACCCTCTTTCGGTTTACCAGAGACCCGTTATCAGTGGCATAAGTAGCTGAGCACTTGTTTGAGGATCGGCGTTTAACATTTCTGGTGAGATGTTGTCTGCTCCTGGAGCCTTGTTGTTTTTGTAGCGCTTTTATGGCCTTCACTACTTTCGCTTGATGGAGTGTGTGTGGGTATGTCCATTCTTACTGTGTGTTTCTCACAATTGCATATGCTGCCTTGTATTTGTGTCATTCATCCGAGAACTTTCACAATTCGCTCCATTCTGTAAGCTAATCTTGTTTCAAAGAAATTATCCAGATGGCGTGAGGCTATAACAGTTCTGATGACAAGCTTTTTTGTTATACAGTATAGATCTCTTATACGATGGGTTTCAGCCGCGAACTGTGCCTCTCTCGCCAAAACATCCGCGTACGTTCTTTTATTCCTGCGAGTACTGCGTTTAAGAGCTCTATCCAAGTTGCTGTATTTCCTTGCTAAATATAATTTTTGGCGATGAGTCGTCGCAGAGTTTAATTGATCTTTCGACTACACCTCTAATAAAGCTCATGAATATAAATTGTACGATTTTAGCACCTTTTTTTGAGCAAAAAAGTGCAATAAAACTATGAGGCCTAATAAAGCGTGTTTTTTATAAAGGTTTAGAACTTTAAGTTGGCATTACTTTTCAAGGTGGCAACCGATTTAACAGCTGTCAAGTGATTTATTCTCAGTTTGGTTCTGCAATTCATCATGAATAGACTCATGCCTGAACAACACTTACAAATAGCGCCGAATAGTTCCCGATTTTCATAACGAATTTTGTTTAGCGATGAAGCGCACTTCTGGTTGAATGGCTACGTCAACAAACAAAACTGCCGCATTTGAAGTGAAGGTAATCCTCAAGTGTATGTGGAAATACCGTTACATCTAGAAAAACTGACTGTTTGGTGCGCCTAATGGGCTGGTGGAATCATTGGTCTGTACTTTTTCAAAAACGATGGTGGCCAAAACGTTACAGTCAATGGTGATCGGTATAGAGCCATGATTACTAACTTTTTCATTCCTGAATTGAATAACCATGATGTCCAGGAGATGTGGTTTCAACAAGACGGCGCAACATGTCACACAGCTCGTGCCACAATAGATTTATTAAAAGACACGTTTGGTTACCACCTAATTTCACGTTTTGGACCTGTGAATTGGCCTTCAACATCTTGTGATTTAACACCGCTAGACTACTTTCTGTGGGGCTATGTAAAGTCATTGGTCTATGCGTTAAAGCCACAAACGCTTGACCTTTTGGAAGACAACATTGTTGGAAAGAATCATCGAAAAGTGGACGTCCAGATTGGACTACATCCGCGCCAGCCGTGGTGGTCATATGCCAGAAATCATATTTAAAATGTAACGCCACAGGATTGTCTTTCGGATAAATAAAATTCCTGTCAATTGAATAATCCATCGTTGTTTTATTGCAACTTAAGGTTCTATACCTCTATAAAAAACACTTTATACTACACCCCTTTCTTACCATAATCATCATCATGCCTGAGCTGATAATCAAGGTTTTTGAAGGTGCATTATGCTAAGGTGCAGACTTAATCATTATTTAATTACAACAAATAAATACTAACTTTTGTTAAATATTGACTGTTTGACAATCGGTTATACTGATTGATTACTCTCAACCGCACCTTTCTTAAAACAAAAAAAAAAATTTAAATCATACTCGCTTGAGGTTTGTTTGTGTTTTACTTTTGCAAAAAAAAAAAAAAAAAACAATTTATTTACACTGATTAATTTTACGAGTGTAGGCAAAAAAAAAACAAAGTCTTTTGTTTGCCTCTTTAAGTTATATGGCCCCAGATAGAACGATAAAAAATTATTGATTGTCAGTGCAAGTGTAGCAGTATGGAAAATGTAAGGCATTAATGACTTTCAGTGCGTACTATTGGCAGGCATTACAAAATGGCTTAGGGAATAGTAAAACTTCAAATAAATTAGAAAATCTAATACCAACGTTAGTATTCAACAAAATCACCTTATTCACTAGACTTGGCTTAGGGAGATCGAACGTTTATTATTCGACCGGGTTTACCCGGTTATTTTGGTTTTGCCAAATACGGTTTTCTTAAAATGTGCATTTTTCGAATATGGAATAAATATTTAAACACGAATAACCGGTTATTTATACATTTTAGAGGTTTTTTATTTTTTTATGGCAAATTTGCTCATAATTAAGGAATTTTTCCTTATCGATTGTGTTCAGCTGTATTTCACCAATGGCTTCACGAATATTGTCCTTTAAAGCGTCAATTGTCTCTGGCTTGTTGGCGTAACACTTATCTTTGACCTCACAAATGATAGTCCAACGGTGGCAAATTGCAGCTCCGAGTTGGCCAAGCGACATCAGCTCTGCGACTGATAATGCGATCTTCAAAAACAGGGCGCAAAACATCGAGTGTAGCTTCGGCTGTGTGGCACGTAGCGCCGTCCTGTTGAAACCAAATGTTAGTAATATCCTCCTCTTCAATTTTTGTGAACAAAAATTCGTTCAACATGGCCCGATAACGATCGCCATTGACTGTAACGGCCACTCCTTGCTCATTTTCGAAGAAAAATGGCCCAATTATGCCTCTGGACCAAAATCCGCACCAAACAGTGACTCGTCTTGGGTTTATCGGCTTTTCAATGTATGCGTGCGGGTTTTCTGTGCCCCAAATGCGACAATTTTGTTTGCTTACATACCCACCAAGATCAAAATGAGCTTCATCTGAACACATCGCACACATTCTGCAACATTAGCATGATTTCCAAAGTAATGTCGAAATATTTCCCAGCGTTGTTCAAGCGTATACACAACCATATTCGTTCAGCGGAAGGATAAAACTAATTATCTGTCAAATCAGACATGAGCTGTGTTATCATTCACTAGTTGAAAAAAAGAACATTAGATGGCGGACCCGATATAATGTCTTATTTTTATATATATGCACACCTTGAACACATCACAAGGAACGTCAAAACCATGATGGAACGATTAATACACACACACTTGAGCAATAATAACTTTTACTCTCTTTCTGTAAATGGATATTAATTTGTATGCATGGAGAATCAGCTGTGCAATTTAACCTTGGAACCGTTTAGATAAATGTAAGCAATTGGAATTGAAAAATTAAAGTTTGAAGATATTTTGAACGCGATGGAAAGGATTGCCTACGAGTAGATGTGTTAACTATCCTAAAATACTCATTTTATATCTCGATTTCATAATGATAGCGACTTTTCAAAACTCCTAATGAACTGTAGATTCATGGTAAGAACTTCGAAAATTAGGCTCAAACGTATACTGTTCAATTATATACCGCTGGCACGAAAGTGGTGCACTCCACGCAGAGATTAAAAGAGGTTCGTTTTGATACCTTCAGTAGAGAGATAAGAGAAAAAAGGAAATGTGACCAATAACCACGGAAACAAAAAATGGAATAGAAGAACTAAGAAAAATACGACAAAAATTCAAAGGTGGAAAAGGAATGGCAATATAAATGTAAAGAGTCTCCCCACCAGCTAACTAATGGCTAACAAAAATCTGCCCATATTGAATATTTTGGCAGAAGCAAGCTCACTAAGGTCACTGAAAAAGTCTTGTCCCCAAAGCCTGAGTCTGCATTTCCAATGACTACGGCAAAGGTTTGCCCGTATGTCGCGGCCTATTTTTTGCCCTTAACGCATAGTAAACATAAAGCCTAGTGCAATTCTGAGAGACTTCGTCAAGACCATACTAAGCTTTTTCGACAGTGGGACTTATTAACCATCTCAGATATGTCCATAAGATTGACGTAATTGTGCAGCAAGGAAAACTTTGTTTCTATACTAAGAAGTTGCGAGATGCCATCCAATAAAACTCTTGCAAAAATTAATCACTGGGTAAAATATAAGCACGTTGTGTTGTCGAGGCCGGAATATCCCTTAAAGCCCTAAAAAGTGGAATGTTATTCTAGCATACTTACTAGATAGAAATTACAACATGGGTCCAAAGTGATCAATTTTAATTAATAAAACGATATGAATTGAAAAGAGTTTTATTGAAATGTAAGAACCGATTAACCGGTTTTTGTTTTAATTTGTAACCGTAAAGCGGTTTCTTAAAAATTACTACATTTCGAAAACCGGTTTTTGTAAAAGTCGAATAATCGATATCTCTAATTTGGCTCCTGTGATTTCTTCCTATTTTCAAAGGATCACAACGTTTGAAAATAAACAAATTGTTTTTTATTTCAACTATAATTTTGCCCACTTCTATTTACTTGCCTTTTAAGCAAATTGCAATCAGCAATAGTCACACACTATTATTAATGTCTCTCTCTCTCTCTCTTTCTCTCTCTATCTATCACTGTGTATAGTGATAATGGTTTAATAGCCTTTTTATCAAACATTGTTAGCTTATGTTGGTTTTAATAGGCCCGCAGATTTTAATCTAAACAAAATACGTTATTTATTTAAAATTTTTATTTTTTATATTTTTATTGGCTGTTCTCGTTAATAGTGATTCATTTAGAAAAAGAGGGAAAAAATTGAAATTAATTTCTTTTTGCGAAAAGAGCAAAAATGAAAAATTAATATTTTATTTGTTTAATACCAACCATATCGTATAAGAAATAGACAAGAAGACATTTGTTTCTATTTAAAGAATCAAAGAGTCATACACAGTTCGTTGTCTTTACAGACAGTTTCAGCTTCAGTTTTTGTGGGCACTAACGAGAATACTTGCAACCAGTTGTTTAAACAAATAATTCTTATGAAAAAAAAGAAAAATCAAAAATTCATAACGCTTTCGCTAGAAGTTGCGTTTGAAAAAAATACACTGAAAGAAATTTTTGGGAGCAAAACGATTTTAAAAATAATATTCTAAAGAGGAACTGTACGTCGGGTAGGCCTTCTATCGGCTTAAATTTGAACCAGCGGTTATTTCGAATCTGGCAATACTTATGTTATTCTATTCTGTCACATAATTCAATATATTATCCCCACTGAACGAAATGAATCGATTTACGCTTGAGCAACGTTGGGATGTATTGGAAATTTATCATCATTTAAAATCATTTCTCCGGATGAAGCTCATTTTCATCTTGGTGAGTACGCTAATGAGCAAAATTGCCGTATTTGGGGCTCAGAAAACTCAAACGTTGTCTTATAGAAGCCAATGCATCCATTACGAGTAATTGTTTGGTGCGGCTTGTGGAGCGGAGGCAATGGAGACACCTATCGTACCATGATAACCGATTTTTTTGTGCCCGCTCTTCATGGTATTGGTGTGAACGATGTTTGGTTTTAACAGGATGGTGCAACTTGCCACACATCTCATGCAATAATCGATTTATTGCGTTAAGCGTTTGATGGCCGTTTAATTGGCCGAAATGATGATGACAGTTGTCCGTCAAAAAACTGCGCCGTTAAAGACAAATGTTATGCCGACAAACAATAGACAATTGAGCATTTCAAGGCCAACATTCGTGATGCCATTGCAGAGATATAACCCGATCGAATGGGGTACTGTGAGACCAGTCGCGGCAGCCATATGAATGAAATAATATTTCATTTCTAACCGGAACAATTGTACTTCACATTGCATTTTTAAATTTAAACTTTTAAGCTTCCCTACCTATACAATCAAACACTGGCATAAACAGAATAGTAACTACCAGCTGCAAATTTATTACTCGATTCTAATGGGTGTTTTTTATAGAGGTATAGAACTTTAAGTTGCAATAAAACAACGATGGATTATTCGATTGACATGAATTTTATTTATCCGAAAGATAATCTTGTGGCATTACATTTTAAATATGACTTTTGGCATATGACCACCAAGGCTGGCGCGGATGTAGTCCAATCTGGACGTCCAATTTTCGATGATTTTTTCTAACATTTGTGGCCGTATATCGGCAATAACACGGCGAATGTTGTCTTCCAAATGGTCAAGCGTTTGTGGCTTTAACGCATAGACCAATGACTTTACATAGCCCCAGAAAGTAGTCTAGCAGTGTTAAGTCACAAGATCTTGAAGGCCAATTCACAGGTCCAAAACGTGAAATTAGGCGGTAACCAAACGTGTCTTTCAATAAATCTATTGTGGCAGGAGCTGTGTGACATGTTGCGCCGTCTTGTTGAAACCACATCTCCTGGACATCATGGTTATTCAATTCAGGAATGAAAAAGTTAGTAATCATGACTATAATCATACATTAATGATATTATAAATTGACACTATGCCCGAATTTGACACTTTCTTTTCGACAAGCGGGATTCGAGTACGCTAAATCCAGTGGTGCTAACCGCTTTTTTAGGTAAGCTCTTGTTTTCTATACATACTTTTATTTAGAAAATGTAGGAGGTTATACAACATAACGTAACTCCGAAACAGTTTAGTTTATGGCATAAACTTAACAAACAAAAAAAATTCCGCCACAAAATTAACTTTGGGCAAGGCTAATACCTTTTGACACTGTGCCCGAATTTGACGGCATTTTTTCCGACAAGCGGGGCACTCGACGAGTAAACCAAATTCGAGTACGCTGAATCCAGTGGTGCTAACGGTTTTATTGGGTTAGCTCCTGTTTTCATACAATTTTTTAGAAAATAGAGAAGGTTACATAACATATAGTCGCGTAACACCAAAACAAAATCCGCAATAAAATTACCTTTAGCTAACACTAAAACCTTTTTTAATCTGCACAGTCGTTTTTGAAATACAAATTTTTGAAAAAATAACTGTGGTATCATATTACTACATACACACGAGTAAGTACTTACGTATGAATGATATTTTATTAGAGAAGCAGATGTATCATCACTCATACGTACGTACTTATGTAGTATGTAATATGATCCAATTACATTTTCTTTGTAAGCCGTGATTAAAAAAGGATACGAGTAAACCTCACTGCAGTTTATGGAGTGAATTGTTTCCTTCAGAAATTTCATTTACAATAACAAAATTAAAACTAAAGTGTGATATGTCAAAAACTGCGAAATCTTCACAATTTGCAGAAAAACTTACTTTTTAAACAAAAAACCTCAAAACTGCTCAATGCATAAAAAATTTTAAAATACAAACAAATCTGTATATTTGGCAACGCTGACTACACACTCTACGTCTACAACCCCTCGCCTTCAAACTTCAGTTTGTAAAAGCAGACTAATTCTATTTGCAAAAAAGCAGCTTAAAAATCATAGATTGCTCACCGAAGCTTAATGTTAAAATGTTTTATCGATTTCAAGGTGCAAGAGATAGTTTGTGCAATTAAGAATGTGGTGACTTTGACACAGAAGACAAAAGCTGGCGAGGACAGCAAAATAAACACGAAAATAATGTCATTGAGAAGGATAAAGCCAATAAGAAATATTAAATTATAAAGTAGAAGAAAGATCAGATCACTGCAGTAAACCTGAGTTAATCTTGCACTTGTCAGTTGAAAGACCATCTATAACCACTATTATAGTGCACTTTCTGAGAAAACTCGTTATGAATCGAGAGAAATCACTACCGATACCAAAAGCTATCGTTGCATAGCTAGCAGGTCAAGAGTAGAGCGAAAATGGGGAAAAATCATTAAAAAATATAAGTAAAGTAGGAGAAAGAATAGAACCCCAAGATACACTTAAGTTAATCCTGAATTCGTCAGGTGAGATACCATCTATAACAGAGTTCGGCAAAGAGTTGCTCTGCTCTTGTGTTTTCACACGTATGTACTCACACGCATAGGTCAAAAAATAAGCAAAAATTAAAAAAGAGAAGTAACGAGAAAACAAGTGGAAAACTACTGTACAAAGTGGCCTGAGTTAGAGACACTCACTTACTACCACAATTTTAAAATGCATTAATTTTAGTTTGCCGAACACTGATCTATAACCACTCCTATAGGGCAATCTCTGAGAAAGTTCGATATAAGTCCTGAAAAGTGACTACCGACACCAAAAATGATAAATTTCGATATTAATGCCTTTTGCTAGACCTTATCAAACCCTTTGGAAAGATCCAGAGCCAAAACCTTGATCTCATCAAATCGATGAATGTCTAGCAGGTCATCAGTAGAGATGCTTTTTATACTTATAAAATATAGAAATTTGGAGAATGCCGAGCAAATTGCTACTGAGCGCTAGTTTTTAGGATTACCAGCCTCATACATTTTAGTAAGATAGCAAAATAGCGGCACTAATAGACACACTAAAAAGGTTAGCCAATGGACCCGTAAGCAGAAACGGCATCCGGCCCAGGAAACTTGTTAATGTTAAGATTTACAAGAGCTCTTTTAACTGCACGTGCTCAAAGGCATATACCAGGCATACTCCCTGATACTCTTTCAAGTTCGGGTAGTGGTTAAACGTTCTCTGTAAGTGGGAACTACTTGCAAACACTTCAGCCAAATTGGCAGGCAAGACTCTTACGGGAAGATTCTTCCACAAACGTACAAAACGTTGTGCGATTCACTAGAATTTCAAATACGAAGGGATGCGCTCTAAAAGAAATACGAGTACTACGTAAGAATATATGACCACTAAGAATTAATTCTTTAATTTCTTCACATTCCATTCGATAGAACAATGAAAAACATGCAACATTATGATAATGCTCTAATGAATCAATAGAGTTGGCTACCCTGCCGTCACTGATGAGTGCCTTCGCCCTCTCGTATACGTTGTAGAGAAGCTTCAAAACTGGCTTCGAAGAACCGGCCCACATATGTGACTTGTATTCTATTTTGGATCGAATGAAAAATCGATGCACTTGAATGCTTCTTTCGACACTCGAATTTTCACGCCCAGAACACCTGATTCCTCAATATCTACAGATGAAACCACACCAACACGTCTGTTTGTTACAAAACAATATATAACGAATGAACAAAAGCTCTTACTTCCCAGAGGAAAAGAAAGAACTTTGGGATTTTTCGGTTTAAGCCACAGCTTTTTGGATGTGAAAAAATATCCATCCCCATTCTTACTATATTCATGGCCATCTCTGCCATAAGTTCGACTTTTCAGTCAAGGAAACAAAGTTTTCAATTGAAATGCCTAAAGAAGTTGAGCTTAACTTAACTAGTATTTTCGTAATTATAAACAAAGCGTTTCGTAGCCGTAGCTGAAACTTCTTGAAAAACCTCATAGGGAATGAATTGCCAAGAGGTGTAGATGGTGCTCATCTACACATAATATACGTATGCATAGGTAGGTTCATTCACTAATTGCGTAAAGCGATTGTACGCTGCCAATAACTCTACGTTTTATCCTTCTGGAGTTTCCCCCTCCGAATGCCATTAATTTCACTCGATATCAGAACGCTCACAGTCCAGTTCGCTTCACTTTAGAAAACGGTATTTCAATCATTCGTTCATTGCCATATGATGGGAAAGATCATAACTAATAATGGCTAATAAATGAAATAAATTTATGTTTTTTACCAATGTTTCTCAATATATGCCTAAAACATGGCTGCTTTAAGTTATACACCAACTTGAAAAAAATACCCTAAAATTTGTTTTAAAACCAATCAGATCCTGTGGATCTGGCGCACGAATCTGTAAGACCTCCGCTGAGTTTCTTCGTTGGTTAAGTGAACCTATCTATGGATTCGTTTTAAAGTGAAAGAGCTCATGGAGGAGTAGAGGAGATAGCAAAGTCCCCCGAATACTTGGGCACAGGCTTGACCAACCAAAGAATGTTTATAGGTTCTCTTGCCTGGGCCCTGCACTCTGAAGATAAAGACTAGGCTATGGAACGCAGGCACCTCCGACTTCTGCCGTGTGTCTGGCAATTCGGGAAAGCTTGAGACAGTGGAACATGTCATCTGCCATACACTCCAGAAATATAGTCGCAGGTTTCTGGGCCGGGCTTTCTTTAGTGCTCTTAGTGAGGTTGCGTCCGACAGAATCTCTGACCTGAAGGGATTTATTTTGGGTATCAAGTGACAGCTGAGATAACTCACGGTGTCAGGGGAGTTGTATCTCATTTCATTCATATTTTCCTCCTTTTCCTTTATTTATACTTCTTTCTTATCGTCTTATTTCTCTAAATTTTGTTCTTCCTCTTTCTCCAATTCTACTTTTAATGTCTTGTTACTTTTCTCTGCTCTCTTTACTTCTCTTCCGAAGGCTTCCACAATGTACCCCTTTCTAGTGGGGCCTCCTCTAAGCATGTCTATTATCGGCGTGGCATATTTACAATAAATCTCTTTTATCATTATCATCGCGATGATATATATTTCTAACGGTTATATTTTTTCCGCCGTGTAGTGCAGCTTTCTGTGAATAGTGAATAGTGAATAGAGAGACGACAAAATTTGTTTGTTTTTGTTTGCCTCGGCATTCAATTTGATTTTTTCTGTTTTCTACTGTATTTATAGTTTTTCTTTAGAGGTTTTTAAACTTTTCATGGTCAAATCAAGCATTGAACGAACATATCGTCATAGTGACTACTCTTTTTAAAAAAAAAAAAAAAAAAAAAAAAAAAACTTTAGTCTGCTGTTTATAGTTAAACGTTGCTGTGTTGTCAACGTCATAGTCACAGTCACCATCTCTGAAAGAAAAAAAAATGAAATTCACATTTATGTTTCTACGTAATGTTTTATGAGTTTTTTGTATTTTTTTTTCTTCTCAAAAAGTTTAATTTTTATGTCTTTTTTTCCAATTGTTGTTTTTTTTTTCTTCATTATTATTTGCACAATTGCAATTACGTAGCAAACAAGAAACAATTGTTGTGTGGCTTTTTAACTCTTTTGCAACAAATAACGTTGTTGCATTTTGTGGCTTTACTATTCGAAATCGTATCGTTTTTAAAAGACTTTTGACCTCGCTTATCGTTGCTTGATGATGTATAGTTTAGTGACTGTCTGTCTATCTCCGTCTGTCTGTCTGTCTGTCTGTCAATGCATTATTTTTGTGTGACAATATTTTTTTATTTTTTATTTTTTTTTTTGCTGTTATCTTCTTCATTTTATTGCCATTTAAATAAAGCCACGCCCTTTGCACAAGACCTCTATTTTAGCACACAATTATTCATTAGATGTTGTCGTTAAAGTCATCATCATCTTTGTAAATATCGTTTCTGCTGGCTTACTCGTATATCTGTGACTTCTCGTCTCTACATTTGCATTTCTTCACAACTTTCTTAAGCGTATGACTTTGACTTTGACTTTGACTCTGGTGTGTGTAACCAATGACAGTCTCTTTTTTCCTTATTACTCGTACATACTCACTTATCCTCGTAAATACTTAAATACTTTTAAAACAAAATGTTTAAGAAAATATATATAGAAAAATAAGCATAAATATGCAAATATTGTGAACAAATTTAATTTAAGAGTTTAAAGTTCTTGAACGCACCAAAACAAGGCCTGCATATTCAACGTTTGTATACAAGAGTCGGTATGTAAGGAAAAATTTCTCAAGACCAGCGTGAAATATTTTTAATATGTTGGTTTGCCCGTTGGTAGACAAATTAGTTTTCAATTTAACAAAAACATCAAATATTACGATCGACTCAAATAGGGGTACTTAATACAATGTTGCAACTTTATATTGTTCGTTTACCTATAAAGCCAGATTAATAATAACGACCTATTAGTGCCATGACTACAATAATTAAAAAAAACTTACATATTAACCTATCCGTGATGTATTTGAATAATATTTTTAATTTTGATATTTGCTTTGCATTTGGTGCATTTCATTTTCTTATAGTCACTCCTCTAGGGAGCATCATATTTGCTTTTCACAAAGCATCCATTGCCTTGTTTCAGTTTCATTAATCAAGTTGATTTTCAAGCTATAAAAGTATATAATTAATCCACTGTAGCCACATCCATATGATTGTTTAGTGGTGAATATCCTTGCTAAATGGTGGTGGTGATCCCTACTTAGCACTGTAATTTTTTTCCTGTAGATGGCGTTTTCTCGTGAACACTCCTTGCCAGAGATAAGCAGAAAAGTCATGGTGGTGTCTTTAGATGGATTTGGCTGGAGGGAGGTAGAAGTCTTTTTATTAAACACTCAAAACCGCAATTAAATTTTTTTCGTCATGTTCTCTGCTGTTTTGTATATGTGCAAACTTACCACTACACAATGCCACCCTATTTGGGTGTTTTAGAAGACTTATTCGAAATATTGGCCATCGTTGGCAAGCAAAACACCCCAACCACTATTTTCTTAAAAGCTTTTAGTTGTTCTTGCAACAAGTTTTCGAGCGTTGTCATAACGAAATATTACGGCTTCATGTCTGATCGTTTTTCGGCCAATGTTCGCCTCAAAAATTTGAAATTGTATTTGCTACATGGCTCTATCATCGTCTGTACCGTTTTCAGCACCACCATATTCAACAAGAGCCGTTGTAAAACATTGTATCATGTATAGGGTGATTTTTAAAGAGTTTTTGAATTTGATTCAAAAAAAAACACATAAAATTTGGAAAAATAAATTAAATCTTTCAGACAAGACCAGTTTATTCTTTTTGGAAAAAAAATTGTAATCATCGCACGGTAACGTCATCGTCATTCACAATAACGTTCCTGCCTTCGTCGTCTTTGAAAAAGTACGGTTCAACGATACCATCGGCCAACAATCCACACAAAATAGTAAATTTTTCGAGATGCATTGACAGTCTTGCAATGCTTCTGGCTGCTCTTCACATTAAATACGGTAATTTTGCTTGTTTACGTATCCATTGAACCAGAAATGAAGTTCGTCGCTGAACACAATTTTCCGATAAAAAAAAACTGGATTTTCAGTAATAATAGCCACCAAAATGGGTAGCCAATGTCGCGACATCCCTGTAATAAATTCCGATCGAGCCCGATCGTTTGCTTCGAAACAGAACAAGTGTGTTCATCCTCCCACTGCTGCCGTGCCTTGCTCGACAAGTATCGCAGAATCAGTAGTCTTCATAAGGATAATGTCATCCCGACCAGGCGGCTAGTTCGTCCGCCACACAGTTTTTCTGGGTGTGTAAGAGACCCCTTTATATAAAGTTCCCTGGTTTCAATGGCTACCAAAAATAAATTGCTCAGAATTAGACAGTAGTATAGTAATAGACAACACTACCTAGGAAGTGACACTAGGTATTCTGATAGGTGCTATCGAGTTCAACAAGAATCTGATTTTCACATTTTCGAAACATCTCTAAGAATTTGAGTTACTAGTAAAAACCTAGTCTTTCGGACTTATAAAATACAGCAACGAAAGCTTAAATCATGCAACGGGCTTCGTTGGATATAAAATTTTATGAGATTAATGCTTACAGGGCGCAATCTAGAATACCAATTTGCAGAAACTTTTCGCAGCATATGTGGCCGTATTTCGCCATTAACTCTTCGAATGTTGATTATATGTGTTTAATTGTCTCTGCTATCGATGTAGACAAGTGACTTTACATGGCATGATCACACGACTTTGGCGGCCAATTAATTGGACCATTGCGTGTAATTACTCTTTCATCAAAAGTTCCTTTGAGTAAATTAATTGTAACGCGCGCTGTGGGGCATGTGGCTACGTCCCGTTGGAACCATATATCACCAAGTTTAATGGCAGTTAATTGAAGTACAAGAAAACTTATAATTTTGCCTTTATACCAAAAAGCTCGTGAATTATCCTCATTACAAATGCGAAAAATGGTTATTAACGTATTCATTCAAACCATGGGCTTCATTGGGGAATAACATTTTGAAAGGAAATTCAACCATTATTTTGATCAAAAATTTCAAAAATTTGCAAGCGATGTTCTGCGTTGTCTTTTCAAAATGAAATGTCAAACCAAACTAAACAAAAAAGTAACTAAGCAACCAAATAAAGGCAGTGTTGCCAGCTCAAAGTTATGAACCTCTAAACAAAAACCGATATTTAAATAGCTTTAAATTTTTCAGCAGATTTGGAAGAGGAGCTACCATTCTAATAATATATTTTTGAGTTGCTATACAAAAAGCTTAATAACATAAATAAGATTGTTACGTTTTAACCTTTTTAAAACATTTGAGTTCTTTTTAATTGCGTCAAAATTAAATAAACACCACTTTATTGGTATTTTTAGTTTTTAAAATCTCACTTTTTACAGTATACAATTATGACTATACAGTCACCAACTAAATTATTTTGCACTTAATATTTGTTTATACAACACCTTTATTTACACATAAACACGACTGCAAAACGAACGCAGAAGAGTGTATTATCAGGTAATGATGACGACTGCAACAGTTCATCAAGAAGAATTATTTACACATTAAAGTATGTCGTTAGAATCCAAAAAAATTAAAATGGCAACACATTTCTAGAGCAACATTTTAGCCTTTCTTATTTTTTTTAAAGACAAAAGAAACAATATTTTTACACTTTGTGGAGACGAAATCTCTAAAAACAAGACCACTACCCTTACTAAGTGTTAAATTTTTTTTTAAGAATACAAAAAGCACACAGCGCTCTCCTGTTGCAACCAAATGTTGCTAATATTCTCCTCTTCAATTTTGTGACCCAAATTAGTTCAACATGGCCCGATAACGATCGCCATTGACTGTAACGGCCACTCCTTGCTCATTTTCGAATTATGCCTCTGGACCAAAATCCGCACCAAACAGTGACTCGTCTTGGGTGTATCGGCTTTTCAATGTATGCGTGCGGATTTTCTGTGCCCCAAATGCAACAATTTTGCTTGTTAACCTAACCACCAAGATCAAAATGAGCTTCATCTGAAAAGATGATTTTTTTGGCAAAATCGGCATGTTCTGTAAGTCGATCGCAGGCCCACTTAGTGAAGCGAGAAAAGCGTATACACAACCATATTCGTTCAGCGGAAGGATAAAACTAATTATCTGTCAAATCAGACATGAGCTAAGTGTTACCGTTCAGGAAATAAGCACTAGTTGAAAAAAAAAACGTTAGATGGCGGACCCGATACAATACAATACAAATTTTAATGATTTCTGTTAAAATAATTGGTTTTATTTAACCCTAGAACCGTATCCATTTTATTCATTGTCTTTTTCCACCCAAAGTGCTTAAGCACCTTTTACTTTAATAAGTAATATTTCCAAAAATAGTAATAAAAATGTTTTGTTAATTATTTTTTAATTACTTAATTATAGTTTCAATATATGCTTTAAGACAAAAAATACGAAGCTTTGTTTCCAGTCCTAAATTTAGAACACGCCTTTATGGGTGCTCAGGCGCCTATGGCTAGGGTTACAAGGTTAAAGTTCTTATTGAAAAACCCTTAACTTAGAGTTAGCAATTCAAAACAGTTGACGTGGTTTTTTGGCTTTAGTTCCGATTTTTCTGGTTGGCTGGGCGAACTTTTTATAGATATTGCCATAGCAGCATTTTGATAGGAAAAGCTGCTTTTCAACATCTCTTGACATCTATTCGTATGCCACACACAACTTGGGCTTCCACCGGTTTAAATTTGAACCAGCGTTTATCTCGAATCTGACAATACTTATGTCATTCTATTCTGTCACAAAATTCAGTTTATTATCTCCACTGAACGAAATGCATCAATTTACGCTAAAGCAACGTTGAGATTTATTGGAAATTTATTTCCAAAACAAGGACAATTGTTCGGATATTAAAAAATCATCGAAAATATCTTTTCGGCACTTGGTAAGTATATTAATAATCAAAATTGCCGTATTTTTGGCTCAGAAAACCTAAACGAGGTCTTACAGAAGCCAATGCACCCATTACGAGTGACTGTTTAATGCGGCTTGTGGAGCGTAGGCATCATTGGCCCATATTTTATATTTCATGATAACCCTCTTTTCATGGTATTGGTGTGAACGATGTTTAGTTTCAACAGGATAGTGCAACTTGCCACACATCTCAAGCCACAATCGATTTGCTGCGTCAAACGTTTGATGGCCGTTTAATTAGCCGAAATGTTGATGTCAGTTGGCCGCCAAAAAGCTGTGATTCGACACCGTTGGACTATTTTCTGTGGGGCACCGTTAAAGACAAGTGTTATGCCGACAAACCAGAAAGCCAACATTCGTAATGCTATTGCCGAGATACGACCCCATACACTCGAAAAAGCTCTCGAAAATTGGTCCGATTGAATTGGGTACTGTGAGGCCAGCCGCGGCAGCCATCTAAATGAAATAATATTCCATTTCTAACCGGAACAATTGTACTTCACAACAAAAAAATAAATTTAGAAAAATTTCCAATCGCTTTTGTTTTATTGCATTTTGTAATTTAAACTTTTAAATGGCCCAGCCGATACCATAAAGAGGAGTACATAGTAAGATGTGTCTCTGACCACTGTAGGGTAAAAACATATTCACTCAAAACATTAAGAAAAAAGAAAAAAATATTTCAACTATTAATTTATAGAAAAAGAAAGCCTAGATCGCCAAAATAAAAATTGTTTTTATGAAATTTAATAAGGCATGTGTGTGCCTGAATATGGTCTTTCTTTGAATAGAAAATAAATCCGACCTTTTTTATTGCCCAAAAGAGATTCTTTTAATTTATTCGGCTTTTTTTTTTTTTTTGTTGATCTATTGAAATTCTGGGAATAGTAATTTACGGAAATCTTTCATTTATTTGTTTGTATGGGCAAAATAATAAAATAAATTCAAGAAACAAACTCAATATTGCCTAACAAATAGTTCTTGGAAATGTTTAAATGTTTTATTAAAGAATTGAGTTTAAGAGAATTAAAAAAAAAACAAAATTTTATAATTAAACTTAATTATTACAGAAATTCTCATGTAATTCATTAATAATTTTATTGGAGCATAAAACTGCCATAAGTATGGCAGTATAACAATGTCCCCCCTTTTTAAGTTGTCTTTTAAATCTTCATAAACTACAAAATATGTAAATATGAACGACAACATTTTGATGAGGATGTAAGGTTGAATTGTTAAAAAGCCCTATTTTTTCTCTGTAATTGGTGATCTTACGAGATGGTGAATGAGATTAATAAACGGCTATAATTAGTATACGAGTATGTTATACTCGGTAAAACTTAAAATGACAGCTAGGAAAAATACATTAGGAAGCTTTTGTCATCTGTCTAAATTCGAAGCTAAATTTTTGAAAAATCGTCCCATAACCAACATTATTGAAAAATTATTGAATAAATCCAAAAAATGCCGATTCACTTAAAGAATGATGGGATGATGTTATGATCTCAAGGCTAAAATACAATAATTAGTTATACTCAACAGATCAACTCGTATCGAACTCACGAAAATCTAAAAACACTCAGAATTTCAATAAAAAAAGTAATAATTTCTCAGTTAACCCATTACAGGACAAGACTGCCATATGACACTCAAATGAAATAATTGGCTGTTTACATAAATCGAGGGAAATTATATTATTCGTTTTCATGTACCGTTATAATAATTAATTTCTAACTTTCAAATCATTTGCCTTGAAACTGAGTTACTAAGAAGCTGTTTGTGTAGTTACCAAATCCAAGTGCCGTTAAACAACCTTTAACCTTTTGAAAACATTTGAGTTCTTTTTAATTGCGCCAAAAATAAGTTAAACATGACCCAATCGAGACTTGTCAATCCCGCTGGGAAGATCGTTGAGCCTACGAAGCTGAGATTGTGGCAGTGGGTTTAAGGGGAAGACCATTAATAAAGGGTCCGCCATCTAACGTTTTTTTTTCAACTAATGCTTATTTCGTGAATGGTAACACTTAGCTCATGTCTAATTTGACAGATAATTAGTTTTATCCTTCGGCTGAACGAATATGGTTGCGTATACGCTTGAATAACTCTAGGAATCCGGGCCTGCGATCGACTTACAGAAGATGCCGATTTTGCCAAAAAAGAATCGTCTTTTCAGATGAAGCTCATTTTGATCTTGTCGGGTATGTAAATAAGCAAAATTGTCGCATTTGGGGCACAGAAAACCCGCACGCATACATTGAAATGCCGATACACCCAAGACGAGTCACTGTTTGATGCGGATTTTGGCGCAGAGGCATAATTGGGTCATTTTTCTTCGAAAATGAGCAAGGAGTGGCCGTTACAGTCAATGGCGATCGTTATCGGGCCATGTTGAACGAATTTTTGTTCACAGAAATTGAAGAGCAGGATATTAGCAACATTTGGTTTCAACAGGACGGCACTACGTGCCACACAGCCGAAGCTACACTTGATGTTTTGCGCCCTGTTTTTGAAGATCGCATTATCAGCGGCAGAGCTGATGTCGTTTGGCCACCTCGGAGCTGCGATTTGACACCGTTGGACTATTATTTGTGGGGTGCCGTCAAAGATAAGTGTTACGCCAACAAGCCAGAGACAATTGACGCTTTAAAGGACAATATTCGTGAAACTATTGGTGAAATACAGCTGCACACAATCGATAATATGCTTAAAAATTGGACCGATCGTGTAGGCCAGCCGATACTGCATGGCCAGCCGAGGCAGCCATTTGAATGAAATTATTTTCCATTATTAACCGGAAGGATTGTACTTTCAAAAAAAAAGAAATTTGAGAATATATTCAGTAGTTTTTTTTTTATAGCATTTTCAAAAAAAAATTTATTTGGCAGACCCTTTATATTCCCTGACAGCCAAGCTGCCTTGGTGAAACTTGGCTCTAATCGTTTGACATCTAGACTGTTCAAATACGGCTACGATACGTTGCAAAACCTTTCGCAGTGTAAGAGCATAAGTATAGTTGTTTTGGGTACCTAGACACTGTCAGATATATGGTAATGATACTCTGTATTGGTTCGAAACCATGCTGAGCAGCGCCAGTTACTACCTGAATCCTACATCCTCAATCTAAGCAAGGATTGTGAAATTGCCAGATGCGTAAAACGCTGAAATGCTCAAAGGAGACTTTGCCACTCTTTTTCGGCAACCACTGCGCAATTTGCATGTATGGCAGGCTAGACTAGAAATTCCTAACGGAGTTTCTTAAATGCCACTGTAGACTAAGAGCGCAACTGTAGAGGATGGATGTAGACTATGCTCACAGGCATCAGAGGCAGCAGAATACATATTGTGTGAATGAGTGGTTCTTGATAGTTTTAGGTGGGCATAGGGACAATCAACCATTATGGTTTCAGATCTGTTAGGAAGGCAACAGATCTGCTGAACCAACTAAAGACCGGAAAGGCACAATAGACCTCATGATGCCCTACAATAGTGCCTAGTTTCCCAGCACGGGAAACACATATAACAGCTAGTAACTAAATTGATTCAGTTACTGCGTGCAATACTGATAACCGAATTATAATTTAGAATATGATTCGAAAGTCAAGAAAAGTGCAGATGTAATGAAGAGATTTCAGAAGCATAATTTAAAAGGCTATTTATTTCCCATGTTAGGGCAATAAGAGAATGAACCAAAGTTAAGAAAATGCCAAGTTAAGAAAACGCCTAGCTATTCTTTTGAAATGCTCAGGCAATCCTGCGGTGCATTATTGAACTCTTGGTAACACTACCTATGTAGGAAGTAGCTTCCTATCACTACATCAACAAACGTAATATCTTTAAATTAGTAAATCTCACTAAAGTCTCTACAGCGCTATATAAAGCAACGAATGCAACAACAAAAATTATATTTAAATTTTTAAACAATCATTCAATTATATGGAGTTACAAACAAAAAAAAACCGTCTCTTTCTGTCTATGGGTTTCATTATCCTCCTATTTTTTGCCTTTTATTAATGTTGATAATTTGGACTTCTTTTTTGATTTTTAATTTTTATTCTGGACTTTTATTGTCATTAAATATCATCAGTCATGGTCTAATTACAGTCTCTCTGTCTGTCTGTTTTGTACTGTTTTCTCTTTTTCTTCAATTGTACTGGAAATTCTGCACTTTTTTTGCATTGGCTTTTTAACATGCCACAGAATTAAAAAAAGGAACTACAGAAATATTATGAAGAAAAAAAAAACAGTCGATGTTAAAGCTCTATTTCACTGCAGGGTAGAAGAGGAAAACAAACAGACAAAGATATTTTTGGTGAATTTGTTTGCACTTTTTTTGCCATATTTTAGAGCATTGGTAGCAAAAACATCATTGTAATCATCATCATCGTTCAATATCCAATGTATTCCAGTGTTAAATGGTTAGGGGAGTGGCATAAAAGGGGATTTAATTAATAAATTCAACCAACATTTTACGCTGCTGCCATATATTGAATGTGTTTCGTGCACTTTTTTACATTTTCGTTTTCCATCAACGGATGTAACGGTTGACAAATAATGCATCAACATTAACAACATCAATAGCAACAATGACAAAAAGTTTTTTCTTTTTTTTTAATTTTTACTTGCAGCATTGTATGTTGGTCTCTTTAGTGCAATTTTTTTGTTGCTTTATTTTTGGTTTAGTTAATTTGTTTGTTGTTGTAAATTTTCACGCCAGTAGACATTCAGCAGGATTCCCCCTTTTATATGTTTGCAACCAAAACTGTTCATAAAAATTCTCTAAAAGAGAAAAAAAAACAATGCTGTTGGGGTTTTAAGTCATTAATTTTTCTGGCTTGGCCTGCTTTAGTGTGTGGTAGTAGGGTCTGTTATGACATGACCAGGTCTTGGCTTAAATTGCACAGTTCAGTGCGTATTTTCTATCTTCTTTTTTTGCGACAACCTCGAATTGTAACATCAGAAGTGAAATGAATGAATGAGCGAGTGAATGAATGAATGGATGAGTTTCATAATTGATTTCTGTTTTTGTTTTTTTTTTTCTCTCATTTTTATATAATTTGCAGCAGTTGCATTAAAAACTACAACAAAAACTACCTAAATTAACGGAAATTCGCATTAAACAAAACAAAAAAAAAACCAAAAGAACTCTGAAAAAAAAGAGGAAAATTTTTTTTGTTAAAACCAACCAGAATAACGGTTCTTTTAGTTACTTACTACTCATTTTTTGGCTGTACAATTATCGTGTTCGATCATTGGAACCTGGGAATTTTTGAGAATTTCTCTTTTTAGCAGCTTTTGAAATTTATACGAGAAATAAACATTTTTTACATTCTTTTTTTAATTAAAATTTTTTTGGGCTAACACGAATGGTGGAAATACAATGGTGGTCAAATAATTAGCACATTTAGTATACATATGTATTAACAAATAACTGAATAAATTTATAACTTTTTTTATAATTTTTGCTTTCTTACTTACTTTCTTACAAAGCACTTGTCAGCTTTACCCAATTATCGGCAATGTTTAGTGAAAATTTTAGAGGAAATGACGGAAATTATTTAAGTCCCATGCCACAAAATAGTCAATAAAATACTTGTAATTTTTAAAACGTTTGAGTTCTTTTAATAAAATAAAACCACGTTGTTGTTGTTTTATAGTTTTTATTTCCTCAATTTATCTTTATACAGTTCGTGTTAATACATACAGCAACTTAATATTCGTTTTTATTATTTTTATTTACGACTAAAAACGACTTTACTCCATGACAGCCAAATGATAGTTAACTTGACGTAGGTGAAGTAGCGTCCTTATATACCTAATTGCTTACAGTTTGGAAAGTTCCGGAAATGTCTCAAACGCTCTCATATCCTCCATCCGTTAATTTTAAAGATGGTTGAATTGCCAGTGCTGCCAAATACATAAATAAGTACGGCATTGACAGGGTGACACACTAATAACAAATATACCAAAATCCTACACCTTAATGTGGTGTATTTTCTTTTAAGGCATTTAAGCCATTTTCGTAACAATATTACACGATAGAAGAATGAGAGTGCCTGAATTAGCCGAGCAGGTACACCATATTACACTCAAGAGCAATATTATAGCAACACTAGCTCTTTCAGCAGTTTTTATTTATAGCTCTCTTCTCGGCGATGATGTAATTGACCACCTGGTCGGGATACCAATTTATTCTTGCAGACTTCTGATTCTGCATTACTTGTTGGGCTGAAAGCACGGCGCTTTTTATCGAGACAAATCTAACCCGACCGAAGTCTATAAGAGGGATGCCGAGATATATTCTACAAATCCTGGTAGTTGTGGCCACTGGACGCTGGTGCACATGATAAGAGATTTGGATTGCTATTCAATGACTACTATAAGAATTGTCAGGATGAAGCAGAGGTGGAGGAGACTGTGGAATATTTCCTATGTAGGTGTCCGAATCTTTCGGAAATTAGGACTGTTTTTCTTGGCAGCCCATTTCTGTTAGCCTTATCGGACCTGGCTCATATAAATGTCAGCGGGTTGTTTTCTTTGTGTATGCGTCTGGCTGGTTTCGTTTCGTGCTGGGGCATGGAAATGTAGATCCATCTGGATAATTTCTTCTATAGGCATCACAGTGGAATCAGTATAGGGACTAAAGTGAGATAAACTTGTGTCTGGCTACGCGTTGTAACTGACTTTATTAGTTTATAATGTAAGAAAAAATTTTTTAAATTAAAAAAAAAACTCTAAAGGGAGCATATTGGCTTTCCACAAAGCATCCATTGCTTTGTTTCAGTTTCAGCAATCAAATTGATTCCCAAGCTAATTGGATGGTTAATCTACTGTAGCACTGTTCCATACGATTGTGTGTAATGGTGAAGATCCTTGCTGAGTAGTGGTTGTGATCCTTACTTAGCATTGCATTTTTTTTTTTTTAATTTATTTATAACTCAAAAATGACAAATTCGCAATGAGTGGCGTAAACGATATTTTGAAAGGTTAAGCTTTGTCAGTTATATTCAATTGGTTGTTGAACAACTAATTGCGTTTTCTTTTTTGAAAAAAATTTTTTTGTGTCCCTGTTTTTCAAATATTAAATAAAAAGAAAGGGTGCAGTGTTTGTCTCTAAAAATGTTGCCTTTAAAAAAGAAATACATTTTTTTCGCTTTGAAAAAGTTTAATTTTGTGCCAACAAAAAAGCATCATTTGCGAGCAATTTTGATTTATCATCCGGTTTGAAAAAAGTATTCATTGCTTGCTAAAGCTAATCCTGAATATGATCCATCAATTTTAATTTACGGGAGAAGGTTTGTGCGGTCCAGAAGAAGCAATTTTAATACGAAATACAAAGACCACCCAGGTCAGCTAAAAAAATTTCGAGGCATTACTTCATGAAGTCTGTTATCAAATCCAGAAAGATCTTGCAGGCAATATCATCTTGGAAGCAATTTCAATTCGTTTTCAAGTAGTAGGACTTATCCATAAGCAAGAAATTTTGCTGAGAGACTATGAACGCCATAAAATGAAGCCATACTTGCGACATTCATTCCTTCCGATGAAAAATATATCCATTACGGCAACTCGATGCGAAAGTTATCGTATATGAGGTCCCAAATCCGAATATACATTTTGCCAAAAGAATGCTTTGTATTTGGTAGGAAAATTGAAAAATAATAAGGCGGCAGGCGAACATGGACTACCAGCGGAAATTGTACGGGTTGATATCCAAACCACAGCTGAACTCCTACGGCCTCACATCACATCAGTATGGGAGGAAGAGAGGCTGCCTATTAAGAAGAAGTGGAAGAGTGGTTTCATTGTAAAGTTTCCAAAAAGACTGTTATAATTGGAGAGGAATTACTCTACTTAACACCATATATAAGATACTCGTACTAATAATACAGAGGACGCTTCAGAGCAAAATAGACAACATATTGCGAGAGGAACAAGTAGGCTTCAGACCGAATAGAAGCTGCGTAGATCAGGCTAACACTATACGAATAATCATTGAACAGTCTGCAGAATGGCATACCCTGCTCTATCTACTGTTCGTCGCTTTCAAGAAAGCGTTTAATACCATTAGACGAACGGCAATATGGAAAGCAGTAAGAAGAAAAGAATTACCCCAAAAAATTATTCGAATAATCAGAGCGATATATGAGGATGTAGAGCTTTCAGTTCTTCACAACGGGAACATCATCCAATCATTCCACACCAATGCTGGAATTAAACAAAGATGCTAATTATCACCCCAGCTAATCACCATCGTGTTGGATGGCATAATGAGCAAAGTATGTTCCAAAAGAAGAGGAAGACTTGGTTTATGCAGATAAAATTTGTCTACTCTCGCATTAGATTTCCAATATGCAGTCGAAACTGGAAGACCTAAAAAGATTGGCTTGTAAAGTTGGACTGGAGATGAATATCAAGAAAACCAAGGCTATTAGAATAAACAATGCGAGCACGGAAAACATCATGTTACAAGGTCTACCAGTCTAGTATGTAGATAGCTTGTGCGCAGAAACAGACGTAGATAACAGGCTCAATAAAGCAAGAACGGCATTTGGACGACTGCAGTCAGTATGGAGAAGCTCACATATATCCAGACGGAGTAAGATCAAAATATTCAACTCATGTGTTCAGTCAGTACTGCTGTATGGCAGTGAAACCTGGCTTGTATAGAATAACATCAGACAAAAAGACCAGATATTCATTAACAAGTGAGTCGGAATCATATGCAGAATATTCTGGCCTAACACCAAACGTAACACAGAACCCATACTGAAACAGATAAGGAAAGGAAAATGTGGATGGGTCGGTCAAACCATCAGAAAAAGTTTAGATAATTTCATCAGAATGTCACTCGCTTGGAATCCTCAAGACTCAAGAAATCGCGGTCGAACAAAAAACACCTGGAGACGCACAATTATCCATGTACCGAGACAGAACAACTTAACATGGGAGGAGACAAAGTCAACAACGGTAAACTGTGTTAGATGGTGATGCTTTGTGGAAGTCATATGCTACCAAGAGGAGTAACGGGAAAATAAAATTGATAAGATCAGAACAGTTTCAACTGCTAAAAGCCACTGAAATCGGCCCAGAATGTCAGAGGCTTATATAGATACAATTAATTGACCGAAAAACACTCAAAAAATGCGAATAGACATGAAACCGACTAATGTTTTACAATAAATACCCAAATTCCAGCAAAAATTGCACATTTTAAAGCTATGCACCCCTTAATAGCATGGTTTTGTTAATTAAAACTGAAGTGAAAATTAAACTCAAAATTTTAAATCTCATTACCAAACAAGTTATGATGACAATAATAAAACCAAAAAATATGTGGGAGTGGTTAGCCCACTTTCACTTATTGCAGACAAACGAAAGAACAACTAAAATATAGTTTCAATATGACAAAATATAACAGAAAAAAAGAAACGAAATGCTTTTACTTTTTATGCCAAAAACCAAGAAAAAATAAACTTCATTTCTATATACAATACAAACTTAGTTATATACATACATACATACATACATACATACATATGTATAGTATGTATATATATAAAGTTACAATGCATTGTATATAGTAAAAGAATACAACATACAATATATGGAATATATGGAATGAAGTGTATTATATTCATTTATCTATACAACTAAATACATACATATGTATGTACATATATATAGAAATATATGTTGAACATACAACCCGTATATTGTATATGAAATATATAGAGCATTATGCTGAAAACTTCATGCAGAGTATAAAAATATTTACAACCACGAATGTTAAACTAAAAAGCAAATGATAAAACAGATATTCGCAGAGTAGGAGAAAGATGGCTCCCACCATCATTGTCACACACCAGTACCATGGTACCACTCCAGTAAATCTTTACTTCTACCCACAAGAATTAACAAAAGAAAACCTTTATTTATACTCCTCCATCCTCATCATCGTCATCATCATCGTGTCTATCCCTATTAAAAACAAATTTGTTATTTACTACATGACAACACAACACAACAGCAACAACAAATATGAAATGAAACATAATTATACTCTCACGGCGCACAAGCAGTTGGAAGCCCGGCTAAACCAAACCAGGCTAGAAATTATTTTATACCAAAAGCCTTTTTCAAAAGAAAAAAAAAAAAAAACAACAACAACAACAACAAGTAAATATACATACATAAACGGTTGGACGGACGGACAGAGGTATAGATTACCAAATGTATAGACATTCAGCCATAAAGCAATTCTACTAAATTCTGACTGCAATGCGCTGACAACAAACACACCCAGAGCCCATAGATTTTGTCTAGCCAGAGATTTTCATTTCAAAAATTCCATGAGAAGAATTATGGCCTGGTCTTTCCAGGAGAGTAAATACGTTTAACAATACATTCTTCGTACATACCATTTATTACACAATACACTTCTACATACATATGTATATAATTCTTTACATAATTCCCTATATACTTATGTCATGTTGCATAAAGTACATATAACAACTGACTGGAAAACAATAACAAGAGTATGTACATAAAAGAAAAATCATGGTCATGACCAAAGTAGCAAAAAGCAGAAAAAACAACAAACAAAAAAGAATTGAGAACAACAATATCGCATGATAAATATGTCCGTCTGTCTGGCTGGCTTGTAGCATAATCCCCATATCTAGACATCAAACCACCACGTTCCAACTTTACCCAACAACCAACCATTTAACCAGCCTACCCATCTATAAGTCGTTTAACGTATATCTTTACTCCTCACCAACCATCCACTTGCCTGCCTGCCAGCCCGCCAGCCTGCCAGCCGCAACATAACTTTACTTTATGGTTTTTTGTTCCCGCCTGCCTCGCCAACTTTTCCCGCTAACCAGCCAGCCTGACTGTCTATCCATCCGTTCATTTATTTTGTTGTGTATCTGGTATCTGGTATTTCGCCTATTTTACAGAAAAGTTACGTGTGTTTGGGAATGAGAATTTTTTTTTTTTTTGATTTTGTTTTATTATCCAACTCAACTGCTAGCGGTAATTACAAGGAATCAATTCAAATTCAGAGAATTTTGAGTTTCGTTTTGAATAAGTAAACAATTTTGATTAGGTTAGGTTATCTGAGTCGTCCTTAGCTAGCGAGCACAATCATCAAGGACCACAAGTAAAAGAGAATAAAGGTCCAGCCAAGCTCTCCCTAAGCCCGAATATGTAATCAATTAGTCCTCGCAATAGCCAACCGGTACCCCCGATGAAATTGACCAGATTCGTCAGTGATATAACCTTAACACAGTCCAGATCATGGAAGAAATGTACAACGATATGCCTTAATCTAAATGACCCGTAGAGCGTCACAAAGAAGGTGTTGTATGAGTTCATTCCTCTCCTGTTCTTTCGGTAGCCATAACATGGGCAACATATACGCTGATATATACGTGTAGTTATATAGAGCCCAGTAATAACAGCCACCAGAAGCCTAACTGACTTTCTCCCAAAAGTCAGGAGAGTTCAAGTCATTTCCACTAACAAAGAAGGCAAGAGCATCCTGCATATTCATACATAACATGCACATAATTCCCGCGACATTCTAATTGGAACATGGGGGACTTCTCTCAATCAATGAATCAACCTACAGCTTAATGCCAGCTCCGAGCGGCAGATGGATTTGTTAAACAAGTTTTTCTTAGCGAAATACTCATAATCCGTCGCTTTCCAATGTTATGAGATGATACCTCTGTTGAAAATTGTCAGGTGGTCTGGCATGGATTTGAATCCAGGACCTCTTGATTGGTTGGCAGGTGTCTTACTTACCACACCACAGCTCCACATGGCTATCCAGCTAGTGGTAATATAAGAACTGCATCCCACACAGCTCAACGCTTACTCATCTGTCAGTATCGATTGCGCCAGTTCGTCCTCCTCTTCACATAATCTACTGAAGTCCGATGTACCGCTGTCCCAGAGGGTTCTTGATCATTCATCTCTTCCAGGAGACGTAATCTATTTAGATGTTATTGCCACAGAAAACCCACTATCGTATTAATATCAACGCGCTCTAATCTAAACAGAGCTACGATAAGGTTGAGGATGGCAAGGGCATGGTTTGACAAGGGTCATGGGTATGCAGCTATCTTGCTGTATTTGGATACGATCACTGGTAGGATGGATTACTGTACATCCAAACATATCCTGGATAAAATGTCTGTGTGAGCATCTAACTAGAATCTTGCATTGTATCCGGTACTATCGTGGAGTACACGGACGGGCTGAAATATTTAGAACGGGTCGGGGTCGGTATCTTTATTCCCGCATATTGGTTGTCTTACAGACGGAGGTCTTGGCGATATAGAGGGCAGCGGTCTGTACTACAGGGTATTCGATGTTGAGATCCAGATCTGTACAGACTGTCTACTTGACAGCGCGGCTGGTGTGTATCTCTAAACGAGGTGGCGAGACATTCTGACCAAAAGATTATCTGGGTGAGTGGTCACTCTGACACCCAAGGCAATTGTGTAGCGAACGAACTAGCTAGGGAAGGCTCCCTCCTTGGCTACGAGGAGATTGACAATTTAATCTCATCTTGAACAGCCACTTTCCTCTTACAGACTTCTGGTTCTGCGATTGGGCTCTTTCGGTGTCTACACGGGAATTCCACGACATAGGCTGCGTATCCTGGTGGCTGTTATCACCGGATGGCTGCTGCGCATTCTAGGAGATTGGATCTACCATTCAATGACTACTGTAGAACTTGTCAAGTTGAGAAAGAGGAAAGAGGAAACTGTCTAACATTTCTTGTGGCAGTGTCCGAATTTTTCAGCTGATGTAAATGTCAGCAGTCTTTCTTCCTATGTGCATGCGTCTAATTGGTTTGTTTCGAGACGCGTTGCGAACATGTAGGTCCACTAGGACTCTACCTTCTTTGGGCATCAGAATGGGATCAGTGTTGGACCCAAGTGAGCTGAACTAATGTCTGGCTACCCGTTGTAAATAACTAACTTATCTACATAACCATTCTCTATAGCGAAAAGGCCCCCAATTACACTAATACAACATGAGCTTTAGGATTTATCTTACCTTTCTAAAAAGAAGGCTTAACGGTGGTTTCACTAACTGTTACACAGGCAAAGACATATTTATCTAACCCTGAGTAGGCAACTGCCACGGTATGCCCTATCAGGAGCTTTAGTGCTGTCTGGCTCGCAACATAAATCGAAACCTTCTTCCCTACTGTAATATTCCAAACTATAATCTGAATTTCTTTAAGAAGAGCTATGATTTCAGCCTGGAAAACGCTTCAGCTTGTCAGCTAATCTTTCCGAAAGCCGTATACCCCTATTGGGAATGTTGACTCCTGCTTCGATGGGCATATTCATTTTGGACCCGTCCGTGAAGACTAACTCCCAACCAAACAGCTTGGCTTGTAATTCTATTACCACACATATTTTGAGAAAACGATTACACTCCTTTAAGGTCCTACTGCGCATGTTGTTGCAGACAGCAGCAGCAACAGCAAAAAAACAGAATAACAACTTCTTTTTTTACACTTCTCGCAGCGAAAACTTTCCATGTTCTTGATCATGAAATTTCTATGCTACTGGGCCTTGAAAATACAACAATTTTCGCAAAGAAAAAAACAAAACAATTCGTTCTTCGTGTTTGTGTTTCATTAAAAACTACTTTTCTCGTTCTCTCGTCTATGCAGGAAAATAGAAAATTGTAAAATGGAAAGAAGAGAAGAAAAAACATTTTTTTATACATTTTCGAAATGGAAAATAAATTAAAATCGCATATAAAACTAGAATTCCAAAGATAAAAACGACAAGTTTTTGCCATGTTGCTAATTTTGCTTCTCATTCTTCCTCTTCGTCTTCTTCTTATTCTGACGTAATTTTCCATGTCTTTTTTGTTATTTTCCATTTCCTTAGATTTCTTGAATGCCTGAATGCCTGGTTGTAAATGGTAAAAGTAAAAGGGAATTTTTGTTTCTTTTTTTTCAAAGTTTGTTAGAAAATAGAGAAGTAAAAAATTCAATAGAATAAAAGGTTTAATGCAAAAAAAGGAAAAATAATTGCAACATTTTTCTTTTCCATTTTTCGACATTTTCAACTCCCTAAGCCTTAGTCTTAAAAAAAATCATTCTCTTTCTGATTCTTTTACTCATACGTGGCTTTCAAAAAGGTATGAATTTCGTTTAGTTGGAGTTTTTGTTTGGATTGCTTTTCTATGGCTTCATGCTCTTCCTTGTTTTTTTTTTTTTTTTTGTTGTTTTTTTTTTTGTTGTTAAATTCTTGCTTACGAGTGGGTTGAGTATAAATTTTAGGCATAATTTAAGCATGACTGCATGCTTTTTAAACTTGAAAGTTTTACTCTTTTCAGACAGTCTTGAAAGAAATTTTAAAATAATATCTTGAGTTTCTTTTCTTAATACTTTTAACGATAGAGGCCTACGTGATTGCAAAATTTCCACCCACCTATTAAATTGAAAAGGCTCATGGAATTATAATGGATTGATTCCAATATTATTTTTATAAGCATTGACAACATTTTTGTCGATTTTCTGTAAAATAATGGTATTGAAAGCTCTTTATTCACTAATGGCTACAATACTCATTTTTGCCAGGGTGTTAGACTTTGCCTAATAGTGCTGTAAAAATTATTTGCAAGCTAAACTTATCAAATGACTACTGTAGAAGATGTCAGGACAAGGAAGATGAGGAGAATATCGAACATTTTCTATGTCGGTTTCCGAGGCCCTCGGATATTAGGACTGTTATCCTTGGCAGTCTGTTTCTGCATGCCATATCGGATCTTGCTAATGTAAATATCAGCAGGCTTTCTTTCTTTGTTGGTTTGTTTTGGGCTGGGGTGTGGACATGAAGGCATCACAGTGGGATCAGTATTGGACCCAAGTGAGTTGAATCAGTGTTGTAACTTATTAACTAAACTTATCAAAACTCTTCTGGCTATTTGCACTTGAAAAGCTTTTGATAATTTAAGACAATGCCAATAATCTGGCAATATCGGGTGATTTTTTAGCAAGTTTCCTTTTGGCAACAATGTTTTAGGCAGCTCAGCTGTTTTCGTGTATCATATTACTGTCAAACATGTTCAGTTTGGGGTGTAATGTAACCATAAATCGACTAAGAAGCGAACAACGCTTCCATTTCTTCCATTCTACAGTCATTTTGGGCGACCTTCTGAAGCGGCTATTCGGAATCATGTGTCTAAATTTTGCTCCAAATTTACATTAGTGGGCATTAAATCACCAACACGCATACGGAGAGTGCGGACAGTGTTATTGATGACCGTGAATTATTATCGATTCGACACCGTTCATAGCAATTGGGCTCTGTTACACCACTAAGTGGAAAATTTTGCGGAAAAATTTGGATGTAAAACCTTCTAAAATACAGCTGGTGCAAGAATTGAAACTACACGACCTACCACAACGGCTAACTTTTGCTGAAACGGCGCTGGCAAAGTTTGATGAAAATTCATTTTTTATCGTAAAATTGTGTTTAGCGAACAAGCTCATTTCTGGTTGAATGAATATGTGCACAAGCAAACGTGCCGTATTTGGTGTGAAGAGTAGCCAGAAGCATTGCAACAACTGCCAATGCATCCCAAAAATGCACTTTTTGGTGTGGCTTATGGGCCGTTGGCATTATTGGACTGTACTTTTTCAAAGACGATGAAGGCAGGAACGTTACTGTGAATGGCGAGCGCTATCGTGCGATGATTACAAAATTTTTTTTAACCAAAATGGAAGTACTGGATTTAGCTTTCTATGTGGTTTCAACAAAACGGTACCACATGCTACACAGCACGCGCAACAATGACCCAATTGAGAGGCGAGGTCGGTGAACAGTTTCTTATACGTTTGGGGCAATCGACAGCCTATATCGTGCGACTTAACGCCTTTAGACTATTTTTTGTGGTGCTATGTTAAGGCTCATGTCTATAGGAAAAAACTCGCAACGGTTGAAGAACTGGAAGCCAATATTGAAGAATTTATTCCTGATATGCCGGACGATACGTTGGAGAGAATATGCCAAAATTGGACCCAGTGTTTAAACAATTTACATCAAATCATCTTTAAACTCATCAAACAAAGATTTCGTACATTTCTCAAAATTTTATGTGTGTTTTTTTAAATCAAATTCGAAGTCTCTTAAAAAATCACCCTATACATACAAAACTGGGGTGGCATACTGTACTGGTTAGAGTGCAGGCATACAACACAAGCGGCCCAAGTTCGTACAAGTTCTACAGCAGAGGTCATGTCAAAAAAAATTTTAATTGCGCTTTCAAGTGCTTCAATAAAAATACTTCAACCTCGTCCGTCTAAAGAAGCCGCCTCAGCCCCAAAACCCTTTCAACTTACCTCTGGCGATGATGACAATCAATCAGATGAATAAAAATGATCAGAAGAGAAAAACGCCATCTACTGAGGAAAAATAATAACGCTAAGTAAGGATCACCACCACTTAGTAAGGATCTTTACTACTACACAATCACTTGGAGTCAAGCTACAATAGATTAATCATCTACTGTGGATGCTTTGTGGAACGCCAATATGTTCCCTACAAGAGTGACGGAGAAAAAAAAAAACACAAAATGAATGGAGTTTTTTCTGAGTTTTAGGAAAACTTCACTTATGAACGAAATTCCTACTTTGTAATGCCTACTATACTTTTCAATTTCATAATTTGATATCAGCTTTCTATTCGTACTTAAAAATATCAACTTTCTATTACTGATCTCTACTTCCTTGTCACTCAAGTCACTATCAAAGCATTCTCTCTTTATACACACTTCCTTCTTAAGCGTGTGGGCTTGGCCTCACTCCACAATCTTTCAATTTCATAATCATTATTAATGCATTGCGGATTCTGTGGCAAAGCTGACATTTATATTTCATTTTCATTGCGTTTTATTTTTTACTTGCGATTTTTATTTCATTTTATTATGTCGCATTGTAATTGTGTATTGAACTACAACAGCGACACAACACCGTTAAATGTGGCAGATGGGTTAAACATGTTTTAATTAAAAATGTGTTGCAAACACACAACACAATTTGATTTACAATAGTTTATACTTCGGATACAAATGCAGCAAACAGTTGAAAGGATTATGAGAAAAATAACAACAATAGTATTAAACACCATGTATGGAGCTTTGTAATGAAGTTCAGATTAAGCAAAAGACGACGATTTGTGTCGCGCCCATCGCCATTCACACGGGCCTAATACGCCAAGGCACCGGACTAGCTCCTTCAATGAAAGCGTCAACAAGTTTTTCTCCTAGCGTATAGTGGCCTGAATGTCTCATGTCCCAGTATAACATAGATAGTGAACAAGTGTTCCATTGATTTCTCTTCCTCACAGCCTAATCCGCAGGTGTTAATGATGTTTGTTTAATGAGCTGCAAGTGACTTTTTCCATCCTCTTAGCGCCAAAGGTCCGAAACCTTTCAGAATGTTTAAGGCCATTAGTGTCTTTAAATGTTTTCGCACAATGGATGTTGACCATGCTGCTAATGCCTCCTTTTGTTGCAGCTAAAGGTTGGAGTAGGTTTAGTGAAAGTCCTCTCAGCCACCTTTTTGCATAGATGTCCATCATATAATTTCACTTATGCCCCTCATATTTTGACACCCAGACCAGGCTAATCTGATTCCGTGTAACCAGTTTGTTGAGCGCGTTGTGGCATTCCAGTATTGCTCCGTACGTATGTAAATTTACAACTGCTAAGGGCTTTCAAGGGGTGAATTCATACATTTTACTTATGATATTTTCTTTTCTGGCCATCTACCCTTTTCTTAAAGTGTTACTCTCATAAAATACTTTGTCGAAAGTCTGAGAAACATCAAAAAAGAGCAGAGCAATATTTTTTTTTCCATAAGTCCTTCTAATACGTACAAGGCCAGATAAGAATAAAAGGATAATAACAACAAAACAACAACTTCATTCAGTTGTGTGATAGATTTTGATGGAAGCAGACATATATCGCTTTGCGCACAAAACTTGTTTATACGTGCTCTTGTTTACCTTTTTAAGGCCCAAACATAATATACGCTTTCTTACTTAAGCTACTGTCAAAAACTCAACGAAAAGTCTGTCAAATACTTAATCATTTTTTTGGTGGCTATAATGTACTTTTTGAATAGTTGTGTCAGTGAGAACATGAAAATTCCTATCTGAGAGTTGAACTGAATGGGTAATTAGCATTATTCGTGTCTGGATAAATTTATTTTTTATTAAAAATTTGAAAATTTTAATATTTTGTGTGAAAATGTAAGTATTATCAGAAAAATAAAACAGTTTAAATAAAACTTAAAAACAAGTGCATACACCCGCAACTCATGTTTAATCCTTGCTGTTTCAGTGACGAACAAAAGCAAGAGCATCCATTACACAACGTGTTTCTTTTGTTATTGTTTTGCATATAATACACATACAGCTGTTTACGTACGTAAAGTACAATTGGGTTCGCTCAAAACGTAAGGAAATTAAACTGAACGAAACTTGACGAAAAGTGTGTATTCGCACAGTCGTTTAAGCTAGCCGACGCATATTATAGTTGAGCCTTTATTGTTTTGCATATAATACACATACAGCTGTTTACGTACGTAAAGTACAATTGGGTTCGCTCAAAACGTAAGGAAATCAAACTGAACGAAATTTGGCGAAAAGTGTGTATTCGCACAGTCGTTTAAGTTAGCCGATGCATATTATCGTTGAGCCTTTATTGTTTTGCATATAACACACAAGTAGCTGTTTACGTACGTACAAGGCAAATGAAACTGAACGAAAATTGACGAATAGTTTGTTCAGTACATTAAAGTTATACATATTTGCTTGTGTGTATTCCACACAGTCGTTGAAGCTAGCCTACGCATATTATGGTTGGGCCTTTAGTTTTTTTCTTCAACACAAACTGCAAAATTATTCTACTACTACTACAACAAATTAAAATTTCACACTGGCTACCCTTATTCTAATAGTATTTACCACTCAATTGAGCAGTGCTTATCGAATTAATGATTTGGAACATAGTCACCTTCACTTAATTTTGATATGGGCTCTTTGTTAGTGCTTTTTCCAACAACCTTCGATATATGAAAGGTATGTATGACTCCGCCCTTGTGTGATAGTTTGCAAGTTTGAGAATCATGAAGATAATCGAAATTTTCTAAGCTCGAGGATAGTATTCTCGTCTCTAATTATATACACTCCCTGTCACATGAATAGGACCTCCTAATACAATTTTTTCAAACTGTTATAGCTTCTACACAAGAAATGTTACGAAATTAAAATTTATTTCTATTTAAAGGTAATTTTGTTGTTATTGAACACTACAAAGGTTGTTTCAATATATACAGTAGTTTTGTTTTTATAAAAAAACTTGTAAATTAAGTTTAAAAAATGACTTCAATAGTTGCGTCACATGCATAGGACACTGCTAAAGGGTCCGCCATCTAACGTTTTTTTTTCAACTAGTGCTTATTTCGTGAATGGTAACACTTAGCTCCCTTATGTCTGATTTGACAGATAATTAGTTTTATCCTTCCGCTGAACGAATATGGCTGTATATACCCTTGAACAAAGCCGGGAATCTGGGCCTGCGATCGACTTACAGAAGATGCCGATTTTGCCAAAAAAAATCATCTCTTCAGACGAAGCTCATTTTGATCTTGGCAGGTATGTAAACAAGCAAAATTATCGCATTTGGGGCACAGAAAACCCGCACGCATACATTGAAAAGCCGATACACCCAAGACGAGTCTCTGTTTGTTTCGGATTTTGGTCCAAAAATTGAAGAGGAGGATATTAGCAACATTTGGTTTCAACAGGATGTCTTGCGCCCTGTTTTTGAAGATTGCATTATCAGCCGCAGAGCTGATGGCGTTTGGCCTCATCGGAGCTGCGATTTGACGCCGTTGGACTATTATTTGTGAGGTGCCGTCAAAGATAAGTGTTACGCCAACAAGCCAGAGACAATTGACGCTTTAAAGGACAATATTCGTGAAGCCATTGGTGAAATACAGCTGCACACAATCGATAATGTGCTTAAAAGTTGGACCGATCGTGTAGGCCAGCCGATACTGCATGGCCAGCCGAGGCAGCCATTTGAATGAAATTATTTTCCATTATTAACCGGAAGGATTGTACTTTTAAATAAAAAAAGAAATTTGAGAAAATATTTTTTAGTTTTTTTTTTTCTATAGCATTTAAAAAAAAAAAAAATTATTTGGCGGACCCTTTATAAAAAACAGTTAAGGCATAATTTGCAATCAAAATTTTTAATTTTATTTACATTTTAAATAATGCGTAGAGCCTCCATTTTTACAGATTGTTTCGTAAATTCGACTGGGAATAGAATCATACAATAATTTTATGTAATCGAGCGAAACGGTATAATTTTGTATTAAACTGCGCTCCAGAAGCATACACCTTACGAGCTAGCCATCCACAAACATTATGAATGATGTTAAGGTCCGGATAGTAAGGGGGCCAATTGAGCACATTAACATTTTGATCGCGTAGCCATGACTTTACCACCCGGGCAGTATGAGTTGGAGCATTGTCATGCTGGAATGTCCACTGTAAGCCTCCAAAAGTGTTCTGAAAGTTTGGAAACGCCTCTTTTAACGCTCCAATATAGCAATTAGCGTTCATGAAGATGGACAAAAATTTCAGCTCGCAGGTACCATAATAGGTTATGGCTCCCCACAGCATAACCCCTCTCACTCTGCTATGTAAGCGATCCTCTTTTCGGAGATCGTAAAAATAGTAACTGAATCCATCAGGACCTTCTAAATTAAATTTTATTTTTATCTGAAAAAATGGCACGGTGCCACTCGTTATTCCACATTATCTGAGTTCTACAAAAACCAAGCGCATATTTTTTCGAACATCATTAAATAGTGTTTTTTTTTTAGTTTTAGTCGTTTCAGATGTTCAGCCTTCGAAATTACACGCAGCGCTGCTTTTACGCTTGCCGAAGCACCAAATTTAGCTTTAGTTTGTGCGGACGAGAGAATAGCATGCTTATCAGTTACCGAAAGTACACTTTTAGTACGGCCATTCATATTTTTTCCGTAGTTTGACTCATTCCACATTTCGGCATCTTTTGATTCGTTCAGCAATTTTGTGGATCGATTGTCCAGATTCCTTATCAATTTGTATTTTTTATAATTAAAGTTTTTCCTCAGCCCATTTCAAAAACAAATTTAATTAAAAAAACTCCATCTGCCTCAAAATTTTTTTCCAATTGCACTTGTTCACTTGCTTAAGAAAACTAAAGTAATGCGGGGGTTCTTAATAAAGTGACGCAAAAAATGTACACAATTTCGGTCAGTCACAAAACAAAATATGAAAAAATTATAACTTTTACAGAATAATAATTTGATCGATCTCAGGGCAAGTAAACATAGACACAATTATAGAAGTTGATACCATCTTCAATGTTACGCATCTAAAATCTCTACGGTGAGTCTGCAGTAAACCATGGTACTGTTCGGGGTAAAAGCATGCTTCGACCACACAATAAATAAATTCTCTTTTTCGTGATCATCTCTTGTCCAGACTTCATTCGACTTTTGCAACAGAGGCCTGATTATTACAGGACGTTAAAGATTTCTCGTTGCTCGCCATAAGGAATAATCGGACCGTAAGGCTGCATTCATCTCGATTTAAAGATTTTTTTGAGCTTTTTTGTACGCTCCTTTAATTCGTGCTTAAGCCAGGGAGATCTTAATTGCTGCAACGCTGCATTCTTCTCTTTTCAGTTAATGATGTGCTTGATTAGAATTGATTTTCAATAATTTATCAAAGTTACGGAAGATATTTTTAATATGACCACATACGTGTATTAAAAAATAGGCCTTCAGTTGAAAAATGAAACAAGTTAGCAAAGCATACTTTTCAAAAACTAATTATGCTTTTAAGTATTTATTTTGTTAGCGGCCCAAAATCTGCAAAGTTCTCCATTGATGAAATATAAAAAAATCTGTTAAATTTGCAAAAGTAATTATTTAAAATTATTTCTGCATAATAGGATAACAAAAAGAATCCGTATCGCCAAAAAGCATATATAACGATAATGCCTCGTATTGCGATAATTTTTTGTTTCACGAGAAATTACAGAAAAAAAATATCCAGAAATTATTTCATAAAATTTGTGATAAATTTTGACCCGTTAAAAATGCCACCTTAACACAGACACATAATTTAACATATTTTTTACAACTTCTGTCTTCTGCTGTTTTTACCGCTCCGCTCTTGTCTACATACAGCATAGTCGTACCACAAGAGCGGCGTTATTTATGTATGACGCCCTAAAAATTGCAGAGAAAATTCATGAAAACGAAAATGTTATGCATGAAAATGAAATTTTTAGCACATTATATAACAAACGATAAAATGTTATATAAAACAAAATAAAGGCCGAGAATTAGAGAAACAAGGGGCCTAAGCTAATGTAATAAAAACTCCTGTAAGCGAAATTCGTTATTCTTCTGGTTTTAGTTGTTAAATACACACTCGAGTTGCCATTAGTTACGTAAAAACTAGTCAAAAACTCCACATAATTACATGTTGCCAACTTTCCAGCTCTTTCTCTCTCTCTCTCTCTCTCTCTCTCTCGCCTTTTTAGCTCTCGCTCTCTCTTTTAACAACTTTAAAAATCATTTCAAAACTCTCATATAATCATAGACTTCTTTAGAAAATTGTGGTAGAATTTCGTTTAACGAAAGCAAGAGGCATAAAAACCATAATTTCTTCCCCCTACCCTTTCCTATGCTTACACTCAATATATGCAAAAAGAAGAAGAATTTCTGGAAGCATATAAGCGATTATTTTTAATTTCAAGAGGTGGGGAGTAAAAATTACAAAAAAAAGGCAAAAACACTGTATAAAATAAATAAATATCATGATGTGACTGCATGACTACTGACTGACTGAACCAAAACTTGGCTGAACTAAACGACTGTCACTAAAACAGAGGGGAGGCAGGCAAAATATGTGACAGCCTAACTGACACTGTATCAAGCGAGAGCGAGAATAGAGTTGTGCAATCAAATACACACATACACACACGCACAAATATACTTAATGGGTCGTTTGATTTAACCCATCTTCTAACCCATACTTTAATTTAAATGATGGATAGTCAAGTCGAGAGCATAATATAAATGTTGCCAACTTCAAGGTTTTTGTTATTCTAGAATTACCATTACATAGACGTTTATATGTTTTTGAACACAACAACAATTACATCGTAAATTGTTAGGGTTGCCAAATTTAATACATTTACAACAATCCAGGGTCGAACGTCCAAGTATACCATCGTGATAAGCGCTGACACTTGACTGACTTTGAATTTTCTTTGGTGTCATACATGACTTTTGGAAGTAATTGCTCAAATTTTTATAGATGACAAGAGTTGATTTTGTCTTGCAGGCATCCGTGTATTAGTGAGTCCTGACAGACAATAACAGTGAAAATCATTAATGCTTTATTCGTTAACGTGGAGTTGTAGCAGACAAAATCTTGCATTGTTCAGCATGGAATCGACTCATAACAGACAATGTCGCTAAATATCAGCATGTAGTCGACTCATAATAGACAATGTCGCTAAATTTCAGCTTTCTTTAGTATGTTTATTATCCTTTATTGTTCCACGTGGGAGCATAAGCTTCAACAAGAAGTTTCCATCTTACATTACTTTGACAAAAACGTTTCTTCCTATGAGTTACTGTTACCAGAAAGCACTTGCAACATAGTTCGGCGCCAAGTATTCTTTGGATGACCTCTGCTGCGATTGCCTTGACCTTATCGCTTATGCTTATCTGCGGTTTTCTTAACTGTGTCCAATCCTTTACCATTTTCTCCTTGCAATTTGACGCAAGGCTCTTCATTAGTCACAATCCATAGATCAGTATTGCTGGTAGTTCGTTGCCAAAAATAACCGTGAATGTTTCGCAGGCACTTATTAACAAGGACCTGTAGTTTTTGGGTAGTTGCACTTGCATTAGAGTAGTGATGTTTTTACGCAGGCATTGAAGATACGTATCATAGTTATACATGCTACCTGAGTCGAATATCACACATTCTGAAGTCGACCTAAAGCTGCTCTGGCCTTACTGAGTCTGTTAGATACATTGTCATCTATACCACCGTTAGCTGACATGATGCAGCCCAGATAGCAGAAATTGTTTACGTATTGTACTCGTATGCGTTGGTTTTCAGTTCTAATGAATTCCGAATTGCTATTGTTAGTTGTAGTTGATCTTGTCCTGCATGTTACTGAGTTTATGCGGCATGACGCATATGTCGTCCGCGTAGACAAGGTCTTCTAAGTGTCGGTCGAGTCCTCAATGAATTGCTCTCTTCTTCTTGCATAATTCAAGTATGATTTCATCTAGAACAATGGCAAAGAGCAGTGGAGATAACGAACATCCTTGTCTTACTTACTTGTCTTGTATTTCGCTGTCTTAGTACATGTTCTAGATGATTTGAATCATCTTGTCCGATACACCTTTGTCAGCCAGGGCCCTTTAGTATGGTATTATTACAATGACATTGTCATATATAACTTTTTTTATTTGTGTCATTGTCAAGAGGATTCATCAATGACATTTTTCTTTTACGATAATTTCATACAAACGTTATCGTCACACTGGGCTTTCCTTAAACCATTCATTGCTTTTTTGCTCTGTTTCAGTAATCATGTTGATTTTCAAGCTAAGTAGATGATTAGTCTACTGTAGCTCGCCTTCATATGATTGTATATAGTGGATGAAGATCCTTGCTAAGTGTTTGTGGTGGTGATCATTGCTTAGCATTGCAATCCTAATCATTCGCCTGATGTTTGTGTTATCGTCAGAGGTATGCTGGGTGGACAAGGGGCTTAGATGGATTTGTCTGTAGGGAGGTTGAAGTCTCTTTAATTTTTTTTCCATGTTCTCTGCTGGGGATTCGAACCTGGATAATTTGTGTTGTATGTGAAACGTTATCCACGTTTAAAAATGAGTGACAATTGCTGTAACTTGAAAAATAGTAGCAAAATGATTGACTCGTTTTCTGTCTGATAATTTTAACTTTAAAGATGTACTACATCGCCCTGAGAAAATTTGATATACAAAGAAGCTCAATGAATTAACAAAGAAAGATTTTTGGGACAGAGTTTCCATTAGTGGTTTACTGCTAAAACAGAACAAAATCAAACCATTTCTTAAGCGAATGATTACGGGCGATGTAAAATACATCACTGCAAGGTGAGACTTCGCAGATAGTCGTTGACAGCTGATTGTTTGGATTGGGAAGGAAGCGTTCATTATGATCTTCTACCACCTGATGGAGCGATTGATGCTGATCGCTACTGTCAACAATTAACGAGTTTAAAGCAAGCAATTCAATTAAATAGGCCAGACCACACAAACCTTTGTCGACTTGGCAGAAACTAAGAGAAAGCTTGGCTGGAAAGTTATGATGCATCCACCACATAGCACTGACCATCACATTCATATTTTGGTCTCTGCAGAAATCTTAATGGTGCCAATTAAAACTCAATAGAAGCCTACAAAACGAAATTGTATCAGATTATCGCTCAGAAAACCCAGAAGTTCTGTACTGATGAATTAACAGCTTTACCCAAAAAATGGGAAGAAGTCGCTCAAGGCACATATTTTGCTTAGTAAAGCTCGTTTTAAATATAATAAAAAGGTATTTCATTTTTGGACAAATTTTTAACACAACTTAACCGAGTGCTCAATAAAATAAATTTTCACTATAGAAAATTTTCTAAAAAATTTCAAAAATTATTATTTAAAAAAATTCTATAGAAAATTTAAAAAGTTTTTTCTATAGAAAATGTAAGAATATTTCTCTATTGAAAATTAAAAATTAAATTCTATAAAAAATGAAAAAAGTTTGCCGTAGAAAATATTCGACAAGTTTTAATTCAAATTTAAAAAAAATGTTCCATATAAAAAATGTAAAAATATTTCTATGGGAAAAAAAAATGAAAAACTTTTTACGTAGAAAATTTTCGACAAATTTTTTTTAAACTTAAAAAATATTTCTAAATAAAAAATTTAAAAATATTTCTACGGGAAAAATTTAAAAAGCAATGAGTAGCATTTATAGAACAGGAAAATTTATTTAAAGAAAATTATTATTAAAGTCGCTAGAGAATTAAAAAAAAATAAGAATATTTCTCTTCAGAAAATTCAAAAATACAAACAAATTTCTATAAAAAATTAAGAAAATTTTCCAAAGAAAATTTTCGACAAACTTTATTTTCAATTTAAAATATTTTTCTATATAAAAAATTTAAATTTTAAAATTGCAACAATTAGAAAACAAAACGTTCAGAGTTTTTCTATAAAATGTTTCCCTGAAAGTTGAGAAAGCTGCTATCTGCTGAGTAAAATGTTCTATAGAAAAAATTTAAAAATTTGTAAATAAAAAAATTATCGAATAGGAAAAATTTTCTATAGATAATTGTTCTTCGAACTGGAAAATTTTTCTATAAAAAATAGAGAATTAAAAAAAATTAAGAATATTTCTGTTCAGAAAATTCAAAAATACAATCAAATTTCTATAAAAAATTAAGAAAATTTTCCAAAGAAAATTTTCGACGAACTTTATTTTCAATTTAAAAAATTTTTCTATACCAAAAATTTAAATTTTAAAATTGCAACAATTAGAAAACAAAACGTTCAGAGTTTTTCTATAAAATGTTTCCCTGAAAGTTGAGAAAGCTGCTATTTGCTGAGTAAAATGTTCTATAGAAAAAATTTAAAAATTTGTAAATAAAAAAATTATCGAATAGGAAAAATTTTCTATAGATAACTGTTCTCTGAACAGGAAAATTTTTCTATGAAAAATAAAAATAACTCAAAGAAGAGTTAGAAATCCTCTAAGTATATAGAAAATATATTTTGTAAAAAATTATTATTATCATTTCACAAAAGATTTTTCTTCAAATTAGGAATTTTTTCAAAATAAATGATTAGAGAATTTGTGGAAATTTCTCTATAAAGTGAGGATTAAATGAAATTGTAACATTTGAACTCTATGGCCTCTTAAATGGTATATTGAAAGTGGTGTAGTGAAAAAAAAAAGTCATCGTAAAACACGAATGAACAAAAACGAGCGAATGTCATACGAAAAAAAAAGAAAAACACGAATTCAACGAAGCAAAAACAACAGCAAAAGTGAAAAATTTTATTCAATTTTCAAGTGCAAGTCCAAGGGCAACATGGTGGTGTTGTATCCATAATAAAAAAGGAAACAAAAAAATGCTGCAACTTCTGCTGCAGCAGGCTTAACTTGCCACGTTTGTTGCAATATGCGAACACGAACAACAAGTTCACATTATACTTCACTTCGTCAAACAGCAGGAATGTTGTAAAGCAGTAGCAGCAACAACAAATCCCAACCATAAAAGTTCTCATGTATCTCTTGGATACATTTAGTTTTTGCAGTCTGCAATGCAGTTGAAGACAGAATAAAACAGACTGCAAAGTGCGGCATGCAGCTTTTCAAACACCAGTTTTTTTTTTTTTGATTTGTCAAATCAGCTGCATGCAGTTTATGTTGCTGCTTCTGTTTTTCTGCTTCTTTTGTTCGTTTGCTTTTCCTTTTATTGTTTTGCTATGTTGTCACTAACGATTACGTGGCATGTGTTATTGTTGTTGTGTTGCATGCATGTGGTGCGCTTAATGCCAGAACCCGACAATCAAGCGAATTTTACAAAAAAAAAAAACATGAAAACCTGTGTGCAGGAAAATGAAATGAAAGAAGCAAAAGAAGTAGAAGTTGAAAATGAAAATTGAAGCCAAGTGAAGTGAAGTGAAGTGGAGTGGAGTGTTGCACACAAACAGCAACAATAACGTAACGAATCAAGAGAAGTCGTAATCTCAAACCAGACCCAGACCTTGAAAACAACTTTTCTACTTTTTAATGTTATTTGTGTTGACTCAATGTTGTTGCTGTTGTTGCTGTTGTACGAGTACATAACAATTTCAGTTTCTGCAGATTTTTTGTTTATTTTATTTTTTCTTTATGGTGCATGCATCATACTTGTTTGTATGTGGCATGTTTTCTGTTCTTTACAGAACCCGGATTCTATTAACGTTCCAGTAGTTAGTCGCAGTCATCGTCAACCGTGGATTTCATCCAACCACTCTCGTTTTTGTTTTCTGTCATAGTGAAGCACTCACTGACTTGCTGGCTGACTGCTTGCCTGCTTTTTTTAGGGCTGCCTGACTGGCTTTTGCTTTTATGTGGCTTCTGCAATTATTCTGCATGTTTTCCTTGGCAAGTAATTGCATGTGTGACACTGAATATGTGTTGCAACATATTTTTTCTGTTGCCTCTTATATTCTTAGCCTGCAGCATTTGCTGCAGCTGCTGCTGCTGCTGCTGCTGCAAACAACAATTTTACTTTTGTTTGTGTCACTACAGATAAAAAGCAAAAGCATTAAATAGTAGCATTAAAATTGAAGTCTGGAATGTAGAAGAGAGAAAGAGAGACATACTTTTTTTCAGCATTGAAGGCAGTTTCTGAACGTATGCATTATTCTGACGACTTTAAAGCTAGGATCACACGATTGTCGCATATGTACCAATATGACACAATATCTATTGTGCTTTATCGCCGTAAAATATGAAAATTATCCCAATTGTTTCTACGAAAATAAATTTCAAAATTTAAATATTGGTACGTATTGTCGTACAAAACACAATAAATATTGGCGCATTTTTGATATTTTTGTTGCCGCATTGTTACTTATTCCGTACCAATAATTGATACATTGCGACAATCATGTGTATCCAGCTTAAGTCATTGGGTTTTTTAATGTCCTTTTTTTCGCAATCCCACATGACGAACCGCTCGTCCTTTAAATGGACTGCGTTCAATTGATTGGGCTATTTTTTTTTTTTTTTTTTGTTACACATGTTGAATTGTGCGTATCCACGATTTCAGTATCTTTGTAATAATTACTATCGGGATTTTTTGGATAGTGGTGACTAATCCACTTTAACTTTCTATATTTTATGGGTTTCTCTGCCTAGTCATGTTCCACAGTTCTGTGCATATGATTCTGTGACACTTTTTAATAGAGAAAAGCTGAAGTTTTCACGTGATGTTATTCGATACAGACCAGGTTTCACTTCCGCACAGCTGAATTGATTGTACGTATATGATATATTCGGCGGTTCATACGTTGAACTTCGGGTGCCGGATCCGATGGATCGAAGACGAATGCGAGTACAGGGTAGGGTTTCTACTCTGATGATCTAGACGTCAGGGGGTCTCTCAGACTACCAGTGATTACAATATTTTTCAGGCTGCAGTCTACGCTATAGACAGGACAGCTAGGAGTATTTGAGAACTAAATCACGAGGCCTCAACGCCTATTAGGATCTATATAGACCCGATTCACGCAAAGAGCAGTTCTTCTCTTGTGTTTTCACACGTACGTACTCACACGCATAGGCACAGAAGAAGCAAAAAAATAAACAAAGACAACTAAAGAGAAAAAATTGAAAAATACAGTGCAAAGTGGCCGACCATAATTGTTAAGGAGCATTAATATTAGTTTGCCGGACGCTGATGTAGACAGTCTAGTAGCAATCAGTGCTCTTCACTTTTATGTGATGAAATCGAAATATCTACTCACCTGCATTCTCACCCTGGCCCAGCTAGGGCGGTATCATGTCGAACTGATATAGGTTCCGAGTCATGCGGTCATACGAGGGAATAAAAATTCTCCCGTGCAGGGGGAGGTGCATGCCCCTCTATGTACGTTGTCGAGTGTTTTAGAGAAATGGGCACTGAACAAGGTGAAACACAGTTGGACCAATATCACCACATGTAGAATAAGCAGAATGACTAAGGACTAAGTCTCTTCTTAGGTTTGGAAGGGGGTCAACCGGGCTAAAATCAAGCATAATAACCGGACATTGTCGGCCGCATAATAGATGGCAATAGTAGCCCTGACCATCGCTACAGTAGGAGCCGTCAGGAATTTTTTTTTTGCGTATTAGTAAGACAATATCATCGAGAATCATAAGTGCTTTATTAGTTAACGGGGAGCTAAGTGTCGCTAAATATCAGCATTTAGTCGACCCATAACAGACAATGTCGCTAGATTCCAGCTTTCTTTAGTATGGTGACATTACAATTAATTTGTCATACATAATTCCCTCTATTTATGTCACTGTCATCATCATACGTCAATGAAATTTTTGAAATTTCGACTTGATACTGATTTTGCGACGATTATTCATCGATGAAAATATCATGGTGACAATGTCTCTCAAACACAATAGCAGATCATTCTGTTTTGCTGAAAAATTGCGGTTTAAAGTTTGACATGTAATGGGTAACCCTATTAAAAGATCGCATTGTCTATACAATAAGCTTTAACTTTATTTCAGATTATTAATTTTAAGAATTTTCTTTTCCGTTTAACTTAAACGATTTAATTCTTTTATATTTCTTTACAAACAATATTTCCGCTCTTTCTCTTATATGCCATTTATTCATTTTCTATGTTTTGTTTGTTCTCTCTTTATTTTGGCATTTATGTCATGTCCGTCGCCCACTTTCGCGATTGTTGTTCTTCCTGTGTTTTTATGCAAAAATATTTGTGTTGCCGCTTTTTCGTTTTCAAATATCCTTTTTAGTCATTACTGGCTTTCCTGTTTTTATCTACTGGTCTTATGTAATTTTTATTTTAATACTGGATTGGGTTTACAAACAAAAAATGTTGTAGAAGTGTTGTTGTTCGTTGAAGATTTTTTTTTTTTTTTTTTTTTTTTTTGTTGGCATTGCTTATCCTGTGTTTTTATTTTCTGGCAAAACTTTTTTAAATAGAACAGTTGCCAGAAAAAATCATACATATTTTTATATTCATATTCTGGTTGAAAAGAAGAAGAAATTCTTATTAAAATATTTTTTTTATAATTTTTTTTTTTTTTAATTTTAATAAAATTTCTCATAAAATTTCAATTTTTCTTAGTTGACTGGATATTTGGCAGGACAAAATGTAAATAAATTACTGGCATAAAGCAGAAAAACAAAGTTTTTTTTTTGACTCAAAATAAATACTTTAAAGCTTTGATCTAAACTTAAAAGATTTCTACATTAAAAGGGCATTTTATTGGTTACAAGTTTCAAATTCAAGAATTTTGAATTAAATTAAGCTCCCTTTCTGTAATCCTTCTTACTAACGTTTAAATTCTATAAAACAATTGTAGTCACATTTCAAAATGTTTTCCTGGTTTGTTTTTCTATTTTGACATGAATTTTACCATTTTTTTGTAAATAAATATTAAATATTGAAAAACAACAACAAACACCTACATATACGAGCATGACCATTTGATTATGCTTCCTGTCTGTAAGGACAATAAATACTCGGGCGTATTCATACTATGAGTATGGAAACCTTTACATAAATTACATTACATTTGTATGTACATACATACACACTCTTGTGAACTTATATTTTATACTCGTATCAAACCGAACTACTGACTGACTGACTAAGTGACTTTAAAGCATTTATTCTCTTATTTTATAGACAGTTGTACTCGTATGTACTATGTCATTAAAAATGGTTTAAATCATATTTTCATTGCTGTACAAAAACAAAAAATACGAGAGGTGTCGCAGAAATTAAATTATTTTTCGTTTATTTAATCTTAAGGAACTTAATTCTAAAACTAAATTATAGTTAAAGAGCACTGGCTGCTATGGCCATCAGCTCTTTATTTTTCATATTGTTCCCTTTTAGCGTTTTTAAAACGTTTAAGATTTTTTAAACTGCGTTAAATAAAATAAAGGACACGAATTTGTTGTTTTACTTTATACAGTCTTTTTATTTCCCCATTTTAAGTTTGTACAGTGTCCCACTTATTTCACTTCCTCTTACTACACAAATTTATGCAATACTACCACTTTATGACTGCTAAATTATTACCAACTGACTAAGCAGCATGTGGCGTCCTTTTATAGTAAATTAACATTAGTTTTGAATGTTCTGGTATACTCCACTCAGGCTAATTCTAGCCTTGACACAAACCATTAGAATAATTTCCATAATAACGTTTATAGCTTTAAATGTTGTTACATCTTTTGAAGCGTTTTTTATTTTCGTAAATATATTCTAAAGTCCCTTGGGTGAGGTTTGGTTCGCTTGGCTGTTGTTCGCTACACAGCTCACTTGAAATCAAAGAGTAATTCGCTTTGTACTGCTTAATGTCCAGTCTCATACCATAGTTCTTTCATCTCTTGACCTCTACTCTTTATCTAGTTTGTATCAGCCATTGCAAAACTGATCTTATCAAATCTTTTTCATTTAAGCAAGATTTGCAGAAATTTGTATTAAGAATTTTTAGTCTCTGTTTAGGTCTGCCAAGAGCTCAACGGCTGGTTATAGCCTCTACAATAGCTTCAAAACTTATTTATTTTTTCCTCATCCAAATTTGGGCATATCTTTCTGGTTTCGCATTGGCATTCAGATGTAGTTGCAGTAATATTTTTTCTACGTCACTCCTCGGGAGCATATTGGCTTTCCACAAAGCATCCATTGCTTAGTTTCAGTTTTAGTAGTCAAGTTGACTTTGAAGCTAAATATATGATTAATATACTGTGGCTCGCCTTCATATTATTATGTAGTTGTCAAGATCCTTGCTAAGTGTTGCTGGTGCTCTTTGCCAGTAGTTGACGTTTTCTCCTTATCATTCGTCTGATTGATGATAAGTAATCTCCAGAGGTAAGCGGGAAGGTTCAGTGGGGGTTATTTGGGTTAGATGGATTTGTCTGATGGGAGTTTGAAGTCTCATTATTACACATTCGAAACCGAAGTTAAATTTCTTTCGTGATGTCCTCTGCTGGGGACTCGAACCTTGGCCGCTTGTGTTGTGTGTAGTTCCAGCAATATCAGTTGTTTATGGTTTTCAAGAGAACTCGAAAGTCTCTAATTGATCTGCAAAGATGTCAAACTATTATCCGCTTGAGAATGTTCATCAAGTTACCTTCTGAGTTCCCATTTCTAGAATTCAAGATTATCATCAAACATTTCCTTTAGATACACCCGACATCCGTGCGCATTATCGATATGCTGCGTACACACTCTCGGCTTAATGGTCGCCTTGCTATTAGTCATCGTCATAACCCTGACTTTTTGACCTTTTAAGAACGTGCTCACCGAGAACATAGCCTGGTACATACTGGTTTTTGTACCTTATATCCTTTGGAAGCCATCGAAATTTGAGCCTGGTTGTAGTTACAAAACCTCAATGAGCCGGTGGCCTCGGTGACACATTGCTTTACACTTTAGAGGACGGAATCATGAAAGAGGCAGAAAATCCAGATATGGAAGAGTCCCATTATGTTCAACTAAACCTTAAAATTCAGTTCATTAGTCCCTTACCTGAGCCAACTGGTATCCCTGACAAAGTTGATTAAATTCGACTGTGACACATCCCTGAGACAGCCCGAGGTATTGTGTGTCAGCACAGATTATTTCGAAAGTGCTGTTAAACAGAAGAATTATATTAATGAAAGTGCTTAGAGCAGCTAAGTTTGATCAGATAGCATTCAGTGCCTTGTGTTCTTTAGTCTTTTACTATACAATCGCGTGAAAGTGAGGGCTAAGCGTTCTATTTTAAGGTTCAAAAAGCTAGGTAAACACTTTGATGAAATGCTTAGTATAGGTAAGTCTATCCGAACCCTGACCAATAGAAAACAAAGTCGTTGCTTTTAACTATTTTTGTTACCCCCTTAGTTCATTTTTCGATTTAGTCCTTAAACTAGTGAAGAATGGAAAGAAAAAATTTCAAATCTATCTCAAAACTGTTTATCAGATTTATGCCTCGTAGATAAAAAAGAGTTTATCTGCTTTCGTCCTTCCAGTTGCAAATATAATGTCGGTTGCACTTTTAACTCTCATTCACCCATTTGCCAACACGTCGTAACAAACTTTGTTCAAAAAACATGATTGGCAGCAGATAAAATGGGATACGAATTATAATTAAATTTTATGAATTAAGGTGACGATAGGAAAAGTATTCAAAGCATTTTAATGTCAATGTCAAATTTTGCACAAAAAAACTCATTTTCTCTTTTAAGGAAACAAAGTAAACTATATATACATAACATACGTATGTATGTATGTATGTATGTATATATATGTACATATATGTTAAAATAAATATATACTTATGTCCCTACATACATACATATGTACAGTATTTTCTCTGTTTATCAAAATTAAGCTGAAAAACTTCCCTTTCAATTTCAAAATGAAAGTTTCACTTGAAGACGAACACACAAACCGAGTACGGCGAGTATGACCGACCAGCAAGCAAAATATCAATCGATTTCTAAAAATGTTCTCTAAGAAAGGATTGGTTTACTTTATCTTTGAGTCTTTTTATACATAAGGCTACTCATGGACAAACAAATCCCCACATATCAATCACGCGTACATGACTGAAGCGCTTTGGTTGAAATTTGGAACACAGATACATATCTAACTAACGAAAGGGTTATACGCTATGCATTTTTTCAAAATTGGACCTGGAAGAGATTAAAATCGGGGGAAAACTGGAGAAATTATGTAAAATTATTTTGTTATTCAGTTTGCTTTTGAGCCAATCACGTGTAAGCGACTGAATCAATTTTGTTGAAATTCAGATCACAGATAAGTAGATCCAGCTAGCGAAGGTACAATAGGGTGTTTTTTTTTTTTTTTTTTTTGTAAATTTTGATTTCGTGGACATTAAAATCAGGGAACCGGTCTAAATTCATGATATTTTTTCTGAAGTGACACACATTTTTTCTTCTCAAAGCAAAGTTTGTTTGTTCAAATGTTGCGCAAACGTAAATTTTCAAAAGTTTAGAGGCTAATAGGGGATAACAAGGAAGTTTTGGTTTTTGTTTATAATTCATTCCTACGAAACAAGTGGTTATTACGGTATGTCTTGGGAAGTATAAAAGATAGAGCCTTTAAACTTTCCATAAGCTATTCTAAAGGGTGGTCCAACCAAAACGCACATTGTTAATCGTAAATAATACAACAAGTTTTTTCATTATAATAGAAGGATCCATGAAAATTATGTGTGAAATACCACTATTCGTCGGTCCATATTTTAAATGATTCTTGAGGTTTAGTGCCGAATTATCTCATACTTTAGCTTTTGAATTATTTTTGACTTATTGACGTAGACTTTTTCTTTCAAATATCCCCAGAAAAAGAAGTCCAACGATATCCAATGACATGACCATGGCGACCAATTAACATCGTCAAAATATGAGATAACACGGCCATTGAATTTCTCGCGCAAAAGAGCCACTATTTCGTGGGCTTTGTGACAAGTATCACCATCCTGTTGGAAGCACATATCGCCCAGTCTGTTTTATCAACACGGTAACTGCTTGGCACTGTTCTCCATGGTTGAATTTGTCAAACGCTGAAACAGAGAAATATCAAATTAAGTTGGGCAAAAATCTTGACGTTAGGATTTGACTCACAATTAAGATCTGTATTATGCTTGTACCACCCTTTATTATTGAGTTGCACATTAAAATCAAATGCTGCACATTAACGCACACTGTTCCTGTGATAAAAGAGATCAAAATTATAAATATCGTACATCTCAATAGTCAATAAGTCGTCTTAGCTTTTCCTTTACAAAAACGGACAAGTGACAAAAAAATGACGGAAAAAACTAGTCTATACTTAAACTTATACGCAAGGTAGGTACTGGGACCCATATGAGTTGTGTTTATCTTTGGTTGAAATCAGAAATCGCATGTGCTCGATAGTGAAGCCCAAAATCGCCGTCTTTTTCATATATATACCACCTTCATCAAAAAGTTCCCGGAATTTGTTCAAAAAATTTAAAATACAAGTTTAATCTTCTAAATCTAAATTGTCCCCTTCAAAGTAGTCCCCATCGACTGTAACACAGTTATGCCAGCGCTTGATCCAATCCTCGAAGCATTTTTTATATTCGGTTTTCGGTATGTCCATCAGTGCTTCCTGCGATTTTTCCATTATTTCCTCTCGGACGCTGAAACGCCTTCCCCATAATGGTTTTATAACTTGGCTGAACAGAAAGAAGTCACAGGGAGCCAAATAAGGTAAATTGGGTGGCTGTTGAATGGTATTTTTTGAATTTTTTGTCAAAAAATTTCGAATAATGATGGCATTGTGCGATGGTGCGTTATTATGGTGTAAAATCCACGGGTTTTCTGCCCACAATTATGGTCTCTTTCGGCGATGTGCTTCAAGCAAACGTTTCATACTCTGTTTACTGACTGGCCGATGTAATCTATGAAAACGGTGAGCATTGCCTTCTTCTTCCTTTGACTGAAAACGACGTAGTTTTTTGGTCTCGGCTCAATTGGTGAACGCCATTCACTTGCCTGATGTATGGATTGCGTGTCATACTCATAAACCCACGTCTCGTTTCCAGTAATGATCCTTTTGATGAATGTGACATCAGATTCATCTTTGTAACACAGCCTCTTTTTTGCATGAAATTGAGGTCTTTTGGCACCAACTTTGCTGCTGCACGCCGGAAACCCACATCCATAGGCAATGTTCAAGTCCGCTGATTAACTTGCGGTTATTAACCAACATTTCTTTTATTTTATCAATGTTTTTGTCGGTTTTCGATGTCGATGGTATGCTACTGCGTTTATCATCTTCGATTGACTCATAACCACTTTTGAACCACAGATGCCACTGATAAACGCGCGTTATCTTTAGAAAATCGTTGCCGAAACACTTTTCCAATATTTCCAACGTTCGCGCATTATTAAATCCGTTTTTTAAGCAAAATTTATTACAAGTTGGTTGTTGAAAATTTAAATCGATTTCTAAAATTGTAAAAATCGCCAACACACATAAGAATAGATGTACTCATGGCTACGTAGCTTTTGGAATTGTTAACATCAGATGTTCCAACTTAACAAAAAACAAAAACTCAAATCGGAACGATGGGACCAGAGTGAAAGTTTACGAATTTGATCGAAATGACTTCGCAGTTAATATTAATCATCCCTCAAAACCTGGGCGGAATCGGATAAGTGAGCTTGTTTTTTGTATATCATGAGAATGGTAATAGTAGAAGTCTCTATATTTTGTTTAAACAACTTCTTAGACAATACACATCATTAGTCAATTACTAATTCGATAAGTGAGCGTGGCACCTTTCATTCACACTAAATATGTAATTTTGCATGTGTGGACAGACAGTTCAAGCTCCGATATAAATCCACATCAGCCAAAACGAAGGAGAGATTGGATAAGTGGGTATTACTTTTTTAAATTTTGTTTAAACAACTTCTTCATTATTCAATCACCAGGCGAGATTCGATAAGTGGGCGTGGCACCTCTCATTCACACTAAATATGTAATTTTGCATGTGTGGACAGACAATTCAAGCTCCGATATAAATCCACATCAGCCAAAACGAGGGAGAGATTGGATAAGTGGGTATTACTTTTTTAAAAAGGGATAGCGAAGCTCATTGGGTAATAGTTAAAATGAATGAGTTCTTGAAAAGAGTAAAAAATTATAAATAAAGTAGTAATGAAGACAGGGGTAGCGAGCCACGCCGAGCTTTAGCTAGTAATACACATTGAATCTGTCTAGTCCACTCCTAACTCCGTCCAACTCCATTACTTCATAACTTCAGTTTGCAAGTATGTGCCCAAATTAGCTTCAAAAAATAAATATATTTTGCATTGCAACAAAATAAGTGTATGAATGCCAGAGAATGAAAAGATTTTGTCACAATTGAAATGGATTTGCTGTTGAAACAATCCAATCCATGGTTTAATAATCAAGCTTTTTCTGTAAATATTTTGTATGTGTGGGGGTACTCATATGGAAATGTAATGTACAAGTAAATGTTATCTTTGATATAACATTCATTTACTGAAAGAAATTTTCATATGGTATCATTAAGACTACACTGAGAAGAAAAAAGTTGAAAAAAATTCATTGAAATTTTTCCATTTTTGTTTCCTATGAAATTTTAAATGATTTGCAAAATGACTTTATTTGGTTGCGTATTAATATTTCTACAGGAACTTATCATTTCAACATCCAAATATCTGGCAACTTTTGCTCGCTACTGTATGTGAACAGCCTAACAGCTATTTCTTCATGCAGTGATTGCATTCAATATATTCTTTGCAGAATATAAACAACTATTTTTCATGTGTATTTCTAGGAAATACTATAATGCGTTCTTTTTCCTCTCAGCCCGTACTACTTCAGTGCAATCATTGAAAGAGAAATAAAAATGAAAATAAATTTGAAATGAAACCTCAATTGTTTTGATTTGCGCCATTCTTGCGTGTAATGAAAATGTTTTTAACAGAAAGCAACAAAAAAAGAATCTCTGGTTGAATGAATTTGCGATTTTCTATTGGTGAAAAATTAAACAAAATAGAACCAAACGGAAGGCAAACACCGACAATAAGCGATCTCTACTTATGTACAAATGTATACCAATGAATAGGCATATGTTTCAGGTGTATCGCACCATGATTTGATATGATTTCTCTCTTGATTTCTCTCAAGGGTAATAACCAGGGAAATCAGAAATATGCTCTTTCTTTATTAATCGAAAACAACTTTATTCAATGACTCAGTCAATATTTTTGGTTATATATTTGGAGTAAGATAAAGTTAACAATATAGCTTCTTCTGTACGCACCGTACAGCGTCTCTGGAGATGCGAGTTATCAATAAGAGTAAACGTGGTGCGAAAACGTTTCATGGTTAATCAAATTAACCGCTCTGATGGACGATTTTGTCGACGATAAAATGGACGCAGTGCGTACAGAACCATTATTTTCGAAATAAAATTGCACTATTCGCAAGCGTTGCTCAGGCGTGAGTCTATTTATGATGAATTGCCAAAACAAACGGAGAATAAATCACTTGACAGCTGTTAAATCGGTCGCCATCTTGAAAAGTAATGCCAACTTAAAGTTCTATACCTCTATAAAAAACACGCTTTACATAGTAATTGAAATACACTTTGGGTGATTCGCTCTTAAAATTTTGTATGGAGAATTATGTAATTCTGCTCTTGATTGAGGTTTGAATTATGAACGAGAGCCCGAATTATGAAACAATGATATCGTATGAACGTGTTTTTTAAGAGAACATTGGATCCAGGAGAGGTATGCTCGATTCCGTTTAGAAGTATAGCTAGTCTCCCAATTACTTAAAAAAAGAAACGATAATTTACAACTGGTGAAGCAATATCTACATGCAAGCTGCCAAAAAATGGCGGAGACACTTAGCATCAATCATATGACCATATGGAATCACCTTAAAAAGATTGGCTATTCGAATTAACACAAAAAAATTATATTGATCGAATGAACGTCTGATACGCAACAAAATCTAACCTTTTTAAGTGAATCATTGCATAAATAGTGAATTGGTTTTGAAAATATTAAACGAAAAACAAAATAAAAAAGGCCGATAATCCACCATGATTTCAAAACCTCGATTGATTACAAAAAGAAAACTTGGTGTTGCATTCTATTTCGTCACAGACATCCTTGAACGGCATCACAGATGTTTTACAGCAACGGAATTATGAAAATGAACGAAAAGGAGGGCCAAATGGCACAGATAATAGTGAGAAATATTTTGTTGATTAGGGGTGGTGTTTAGAGCGCTGGCATACACACATAAAGGGGCCACATTCGAAACCCCAACAGAGGACGTGAAGAAAAATATGTAAAAGATGTGAAGATACTCCAACCTCCCTCCAAGCAAATACATCTAAAGAAGTACCCCTAACCCTTCCAGCTTACTTTTGTCGAAGATGACAAGTAATCTGACGAATGATCAGGAGAAAACGCCACCTACTGGGAAAAATTACAAATAAAATTACTAAGCAAGGATCACCACCTCCACTTAGCAAAGATCTTAACCGCTACGCAATCATATAGAGGCGAGCTACAGTAGATTAATCATCCACTTAATGAAACTAAAACAAAGCAAGGGATGCTTTGTGGAGAGCCAATATGTTGCCTAGAGGAGTGACGGAGATGTTGTTGATTAACCCATGGACTGATTTCCAATAACAAAAAATTTATTTAAAAATTTTTAAAAATCGTAAATACTTTTTATATCGCTTAATATACACCCATCATCAACAGTGTAGGGTATTACAAAAAATTATTATGGCGACATGGGCACTAAAGCTGCTGCTGCTGCTTCTGCTGCTGCTGCTGCTGATGGTGATGAATAACAAATGAACTGTATGACTGAATGCCTAAATGACAGCACTGACTGTCTGACAAATAAATGCAGAGACATTATCTATCAGTCTTCACATTATTTCGCATGAAATGGATACACTTGCAGGCTGGTTGACTAAATAACTGAATGACTGACTAACTTTAACTTCAATGGGCTTGACAGAGACTGAATAAAACAAAAATGAATTTTTACGTTTTTTTCCCGTCTATATTTCAATAAACTTTTTACACTGATAAGCGGATAATGTGGGCGTGGAGTTGTTGTTTGTGAGTTTCTCTTTCTTTTATTTTTTTCCACTTTTCTTTTATAGATAATGACACTGAAAAGGATGTTTTGTTTAATGTTGGTCTGGAGAAGAACAAAAAACAAAATGCCATCCTTGTTCGCTAACTAACATCCATACACAGTCAGTGGTATTGTTATTTTAAAGAACAGGTGAACATATTTATTATGAAGGCGAGAGCAGGGCTCAGGTATATGTATGTACATGGGGATATGATGAAGACAATATGTGTGTTTCGTTTCAGAACCGTCATGAGAATGTGTGTGAAAATGTAATTTTTCAAATTTCATTTTCATTTTTCTTTCCACATTTTTTCTTCTTTAACTTTTTAATTAATGGCACATGTACGCAAAAAGACAGACGCACGGATGGATAGCTAGGCAGGCAGGTTGGCTGCTGGCTGACTGATATACGAATATATATCATCAGTCTTACAGGCACTCTTTTTATAGAAAATAAATATGGTTGTTGTGGTTCCATTAATGGTTCTCCGCTCATATTTAATTCTCTTATTAAAATTGGTTTCATTTTCCTCTTTTCATATCATTTCTTTAATGATACTTTTCATTTCATTTTTTCACCATTTTTTTTTTCACAAGAATTTCATAATTTTGTGTTGCATTTCAAATTGAATTTTTTTTATTTTCAATTTTAAAATACGAAAGTATTCACAAACCAGAATAATATATTAAAATGCAAAAAGCAAATTAAATAAATGGCAAGAAGCTCTTGAGACTTTGTAATGAGATCAGTAAATTCATTTAGCAGAGTTTGGCAACAAATTATAGACAATTAAGACTGAACTTTTGTTACCCGATATTATCAAATTGGAATATATTGGCTATACAAGTTAATAATGTCGATTATTTTGCTTGAAATAATTTGATACTTTATTCAAAGTATTGTCCATCGTTAGCCACTACTTTCTCCCAACATTCTGGTTGTAAATGTACTCCGCGCCAAAAGAACTGCTCCGTTTTTTAGGTAAAGAATGAATCAAGCCAATACCCTGTTTTGAAGTGAAGCGTTTTCCAGTAATGGCGTTCTGCATCGATCAAAACAAATGGTAGTCAGAAGGGGCATGGTCTGGGCTATAAGGTGGGTGAGACATTCCCATCCACTGTTTTCCAAATAGTTTTTTACCGGACTTGTCATGATGGAAGATTATGGCCTCGTGTTTGGTCGAATATTATGGTCGTTTTTGTGTTGATTGCTCTCTTCAAACGATACAATTGGCGTTATTATTAACGTATATTAATAGCAATGTGATCCCTGCATTAGAGCTGCAAGACAATCGATAGTATAGGGTCCGCCATTTAACGTTTTGTTTTCATCTAGTGCATGACACTTAGTCATGTCTGATTTGACAGATAATTAGTTTTATCCTTCCCCTGAACGAATATGGTTGTGTATACGCTTGAACAACGCTGGGAATCTGGGCCTGCGATCGAGTTACAGAAGATGCCGATTTTGCCAAAAAAAATCATCTTTTCAGATGAAGCTCATTTTGATCTTGGCGGGTATGTAAACAAGCAAAATTGTCACATTTGGGGCACAGAACACCCGATATACCCAAGACGAGTCACTGTTTGGTGCGGATTTTTGTCCAGAGGCTTAATTGGGCCATATATCTTCGAAAATGAGCAAGGAGTGGCCGTTACAGTCAATGGCGATCGTTATCGGGCCATGTTGAACGAATTTTTGTTCATAAAAATTGAAGAGGAGAATATTAGCAACATTTGGTTTCAACAGGACGGCGCTATGTGCCACACAGCCGAAGCTACACTCAATGTTTTGCGCCCTGTTTTTGAACACCGCATTATCAGCCGCAGAGCTGATGTCATTTGGCCACCTCGGAGCTGCGATTTGACACCGTTGGACTATTATTTGTGGGGTGCCGTCAAAGATAAGTGTTACGCCAACAAGCCGGAGCTTTAAAGGACAATATTCGTGAAGCCATTGGTAAAATACAGCTGCACACAATCGATAATGTGCTTCAAAATTGGACCGATCATGTAGGCTACTGCATGGCCAGCCGAGGCAGCCATTTGAATGAAATTATTTTCCATTATTAACCGAAATTTAAGAACATATTCAGTAGTTTTTTTTATAGCATTTTCAAAAAAAATTATTATTTACTATCGATAGTTTTGTTTTTGGCTGACTATCGATAGTATTTTTTCACTAACGATACTATCGTTAAATTCTAAGAGTGAATATGGGGGTCACTAAATGTACATAGTCCAAGTCACATTTGCAAAAATTTGTTCGACGCAGGTTGTTAGACGTCTGTCACCTTTTATAGATACATAGGGACACAGTTTAACAGCTTCTTAAATTTCTATTTATTAAACTCAAAGTATGAATTGTAACTAAAATATTTCCGTACAAACAAATTAATCTTTATTTCGTCAGACCATAGCATGTTGTTCTAACTATTACGTGGCTTCTCTTACCCATAAGTCTAGTTTCCATAAGTTTTTTCTTATTGTGCGACTTGAAACAGGAGAATGAATTCATTTTTGAGGCTTTTTGATGACTTGAAGGGATTAATCTTTGAAGTACGAATTAAAAGTTTATCAAAACTGACAGTTGTTCTACGCTTTCTTTTCATAGTCTTTGCAGTTTTCTTTCACTGGATGTTATTAATTACTTTAGTTTTGGAGCACTTCATGGTCTGAACAATTTTCGCTATAGATGAAGATTACTCTTCCATCAAAATCTTCAATACATCGAATTTTATGATATACTGGACAAAAATGAAGTGTCCCCATTATTTGTTTCAACACTGTGTATTTATTATTCTTTCCCTTTAATTTAAATTCTAATGTTGTTGACACAAGTAGTACTCAAAAGAATCCGATAGTATCCATAATATCGATAGTTTTTTTGCAAACTATCGAAACTATCAAGTGGGCCGACTATCGATAGTTTTGCAGCTCTATCCTGCATACGATTCAGTATAAACGCAAGATCCAAAAGAATCCGATAGTATCGATAATATCAATAGTTTTTTTGCAAACTATCGAGTGTCCGACTATCGATAGTTTTGCAGCTCTATCCTGCATACGACTCAGTATAAACGCAAGCGTGCCGGCACAACAACAGCAACATGTAATGCGGCGGTCAACAGCATTGATACTTGATATTTTATTTTCAAATATTGTGCTGCATATTGTGTGGGTAATATATAGTACTTCACAAAAGTCTCACTATGCTACAATGGATATTCGGCTCCGGCTTTGATTTGACTGGTTGGTCGGGCTTTGCATATGACTTTTTGCGCTTGGTATTATCATAATGTATCCATTTTTAATCAACAGTAACAATACTGTTACGTTTTAACCTTTCCAAAACGTTGGAGTTCGTTTAAATTGCGTCATAAATAAAATAAACACCGCTTTATCTTGTTGTTTTACAGTTTTTTTTTTTATTCCACTATAACTTTTATACTGTTTGTCTCAATGCAACACTTAATATTCGTTTATACAACACTTTTACTTCCGCTTTAATACAATTATTTATTGACAGCCAAACGGTAACTGAATTACGTAGGCAAAGCAATCTCCTTATATACCCAATTGCCTACAGTTTGGAAAGTTCCGGAAATGTTTAAAATCATCTCATATTATCTATCCGTTAATTTTAAATACGTAAGATTGTGTTACCCAGGGATGATTTAATAGGCAGTGCTGCCAGATACACAAATAAGTATGGCATTGGCAGGGTGAATTACGTTTCGGAAAATCGAAAACGATTATATAGTTGTCATTTTTATCAATGACTTTACGCCACTTTTCGGATACCTTCATAGTTCCATCGCAGTAAAATTTCTGTGGTTTAACTACAAAATAGTTAAGCAAAAACGGTTTAACGGCTCTTTAACTTGGTAAATTTTTACCTACAAAAGAGTTTTGGAATCATCCATACCAAATACAGTCAATAAAGTCAAGCTATAGTGAGCCACCCAAAATGTGCGTCGATAGACTAATTCTTGTCGCTATTTCTAGATTACTTTCACCACAGCAGTACGGAACAGAATTAATCACTTTGACAAACTGTACCAACTCGTAATAAGCAATTCTCTTCCAATCCCATCAACATGGTGTGGTTTGCTCTTAATCTAGGCTTTGTATTCATTTGTGGTTGGCTACCTGCCTTTGACCATTGCGGCTTTCAATTAATGCTCGTTATGATACACTTTAAAAATGGTTCGATCAATCAAATTTCTTTGCGTTTATTTATGCACCGATTTTTAATTTATAATGAATCTTAACTGCCAAGCGGTGAATGTTAACTACCTTCGCTAACTCTCCCTTTCATATTCATGTCTCATCAGTTCAAAAATTGCATTCACGCTTTTAGTGACTGTACAACAAGAAGCCTAAGCATTACTTTTGATAATGATTTCAGAAAATTTTCTTATGCCACGCTCACTATGAGTCGAATTGTATAATTCCCCATACAAAATTTTAAGAGAGAATCGTAAATTTCATGTAAATCAGTTTTAATTAGCTTGTTGTGACGTGTTGTGGCACGCGTAAGAACACAAAAGACCCAGATCTCGCGTATTTAATAAAGAAGCTTCAACTTTGTTCCAGACAACTCCATCTAAAAAATAAGGATAAGTCCCCTTAACCTTCCAGTTTACCTCTGGCGATATTGACATGATGGCAGATGAATGACTAGGAAAAAAACGCCACCTACTGAGAAAAAAAATTAAATGCTAAAGTAAAAGTCAACTTCACCACTACACAATCATATGGAGGGGAGCTACAGTGGATTACTCATCTACTTAGCTTGATTAAAGGAAGTTAAGCAAGGTAATGGATGCTTTGTGGAAAGCCCATATGCTCCCTCAACGAGTGACGGAGAAAAAACAAAGTCTATGGGTTAAATCAATATACGGACATTTGTTATCGCTAACTTTTTGGAATTTCCTAAACTTTTTTCGATTTCACCGACGAATAACAAAATAATAAATAAAAATAACAAGAAAAAGAATAAAAATCATCACAACGAATTACAAAGTTGCCATGTGAACGTGATAATTCATGTAAACAATTTAAACAGTGAACAAAGTAATTCGAAGTTAGTTGGAGTTTATGACAATCGCTATCGAACAACACATAAGATACGTTGTAATTCATTATTCGACGTGTTAACTTGCGCGATTAGACCCCAGAATAAGATTCACATATTTTCGATTTCGAAAACAACACGCTTTGATCGACTTGTATGAAGGCATGGTATAATTTCAGAAGATTCTTTAAGAAATATAATTAAAATGGCTGAAGCCTAGATGTTCAAGAATAAACAAAAGAAAAAATGTTTATGGATCCACCGAATAAGTCCTACTTAAACTGGTTTTAAAAGTATGTTTCAGATGATTTTTAAAGTCATACGAGATCCATATTTAAAGTTGGCCGTCAAATAACTTCTTTGTTATTGTGATTTAATTGGAATCTGATGATTCAAGATTTCACAATCTTCCGTTGGTTAATGTGGAATTAAGACTATTTTGAAAAGGTGTTGCAAACATTAGCAAAAATACAACAAAGTTGGCAATAATTCATTAATGAAATAAAGTCTTTTATACCAAATTTTTCTTTAAATAGGTGTGCTTTTTATAGAGGTATAGAACTTTAAGTTGCAATAACACAACGATATATTAGCCGATTGACATGAATTTTATTTATCCGAAAAATAATCTTGTGACATTACACGCCACGGCTGACGTGGATGTAGTCCAATCTGGACGTCCAATTTTCGATGATTTCACAGCGAATGTTGTCTTCCAAAATGTCAAGCGTTTGTGGCTTTACCACATAGACCAATGACTTTACATAGCCCCACAGAAAGTAGTCTAGCGGTGTTAAACCACAAGATCTGGGAGGCCAATTCACAGGTCCAAAACGTGAAAATAGGCGTTCACCAAACGTGTCTTTCAATAAATCTATTGTGGCATGAGCTGTGTGACATGTTGCGCCGTCTTGTTGAAACCACATCTCCTGGACATCATGGTTAGTCAATTCAGTAATGAAAAAGTTAGTAATCATGGCTCTATACCGATCACCATTGACTGTAACGTTCTGGCCACCGGGCGTAAGTCTATTTATGATGAATAGCCAAACCAAACTGAGAATAAATCACTTGACAGCTGTTAAATCGGTCGCCAGCTTGAAAAGTAATGCCAACTTAAAGTTCTATACCTCTTTAAAAAACACGCTTTATTAGCCCCCATATTCGTAAAATTTCAAATGAGATTTTATATATATTTTATATTTTTATGAATATGGGAACAAAGTTATATGTAGAAACTTATTTTACGACAACATTTAAAGCCCACATTATTGTATTTTCTTTCATTTTATTACATTCAATTCAAAATTATACTTTTTCTTCTCATTTCAGCACACCTATCCATTTTTAAATTAAAAATTATTTCATTGCAAAAAAACCTAAACGCCCTGTATATCTAGTAAGTAAACATTCTCTCTATTTACATTGATACACTAATAAACCAGTAAGAAAATCATATGGTAACTAAACCCCTAAGCAAAGAGAAGAATATCGAGCAATGTAAAACTCATATATATGTATGTGTGCGTGTATTTATTAAAATAAGGAAAGAGAGAAAAAGAGAAAAAGAGAAAGAAAAAAGAAAGTCCTTTTTTCGTTAACCGCTTTCACTCATGAAATTTTTCGAAGCAGAACAAAATTAAAAACAATATGGCAGAGTATTTGTAAAAAAAAACAACAAAGTAAATAATATGCGTGAGCATATACATATATACTTATATATTTTGTATGCATTGGTATATTTTTATATAAAGAAATTTTGACAAATAGAAACATAAAACATGGAGAAGCACAGACACACACACTCTAAATATTATGTAAAACCTTTACAATGCGTAGGTAACACGAACAAAATCTAATGGTTCCGATTTCCCTGTAACTCTGTGTCTCTCTCGCTCCCACAAAAGGCAATAAGAAAAGTAAAAGTGAAATTTATAAGAAGAAAAATAAAAGAATTGTGCGTGAAGTTGTTTAAAAGTATTACATACTTTAAGGAGGGAAAATCACCAACAGAAATAAACAATAGAAAGAAAACATTTTATAAACACAGTAATAATAAGCCTGTATGGTACATACAGTGGTGGGCATTGTGCTAGCACCTTATCTGTCAATACTTTTTGGAATCAAAATTTTTTTTTCATCATTTATATGTGCTAACGTATCACTTGTAGTCCAACGAATACGTAGCATTAGTTGACTTTAGTTTTGTTAGTTTCAATTCGTTTATTTTGTGTTTAAATGAGCAAAAGCCAAAAAATGGCTGGACAGTAATTTAGCACAAATAAAAAAAACATAACTACTTATTTATTTATTTATTTAAAACTAGGTACTGGGTAGGTTAACCCTTTTTCTTAATAGCATCTTCACTACTCTTTGTTATACTGTCTATTGGCGTTTTCGTTTCTGAAAAAAATTTTGCATTTCTTTTGTTCTTTACCATAAAACGTAGGCAAAAGTTACGAAATATCAAAATTTTTTAAGGCAACATTTTGAGAGCCCTTTCATTGTATTAAATTTAAAAAAAAAAACATACAAAAAGACAGGGCCACAAAGTGCAACACTTTTTTTCAGAAAAGAAAACGCCATATAAGTTCCACGAAACGTTACTTTGGTATTGCTTACTATTTCTTTCAAATTTCTGTTCATAAATCGCTAATATTTTTAGGTTTGACAACAATAATGTGTTGCTCAACATCATTCCATGGGTTTACTACAAGACTAAGATCTGGCGATGGAGCTGGCCAATAAAAAATTTCGCTTCTATTTTTCTCCAAAAGGGGTGATACATTCGCAAAAATTTGTTTGCAAACATTGCAAATAGTCAATCGCATACATGAATAACTTACTTTTCCTTGAATGCGATTGGCTATTTGCGATGGTTGCAAACAAATGTTTGACAATATATCACCCACTTAAGCAACATTTCACGTAAAAAGTGTTTTGGATAGATATCATGCATAAAATACCATCTAAGTGGCATGTTTGCCTCAGCAAGTGGAGTCATTGTTATTAAAAGTATTTTTTTCTAAGCTTACCGATCTATTTGCGTACCCATTTTGATTATAGGATCAACACCGTGCCCAGTGCAGATTACATATTTTGTTTTAAATTAAACCTAAAAATAAAACCAGCGAAAGAAAATAAAAGGAAGTTACGGTACATACTGAGCACAACATAGACAATACATGCAAGTAAATACTTTCCTGAATTTTAATACCTATAAAATATATGGGCTTTTCCATGCAGCATACAATGAAATGTACTAACCCAATGTCCACCACTGTATATGCATACATACGCATACAGTATGTCAAGAATGAATTTACAAATTGAAAAAATTGAGCAAGAGTTTGGCTCAGTAAAGTCGTACGTTTTATGTTATTGAATGAGTCATGAGTTAACGTACATGAATAGTATAGATCCCATATAAAGTAGTGCGCTAAACCAGATCTAAACTTGAAACTGAATGTGAAACATTTGATGGTTCAAGGTTACTAAAATAAAAAATTGTTACGACAATAACGTTGCGCACCACAGCGTTTATTACATCGCTAAAATAAATAAACAAAAGCTGCAAGAACAACTATACGTGCTGTTTACAAATAACCAAATCTACAACAGCAACCATTAGCAGAGACAAAGTAAATAAAAAATAACACGGCAACAACAATAATTAAGCAGCAAAGAAAACAAGTAACAGACAATAAACAAGCAACAACAAACACTACCTGAAATATCGAGAGGTTCGAGAGCTTTCGATGTGTTGTTTACTCAGCCATATAAAAAGCACATCGATGCGAAGAGCAATCAGTTTATGTGTAGTAATCAGTTTGTGTGAAGAGAGTTTATAAGCAGTAAGCTCGTGAAGTGAATCGTGAAGTAAAAATCCAGTTTAGTTGGAGCTAACTCAGTAAAGAGAGTTAAGTGTGGATAACCTCTGGTTGAAAAGGTTGTGATCGAACCTAAGTTATAACTACGATCTGGTTGGAAGATCTTTAAGTAGAAAGATCTGTCGAGTAATTGTTGTTGTTTACAAGATTGTAAACAGACGCAGTAATTAAGAATAGAAAATTGTTATTGCCTGTAAAAAGGTTACAAGCAGTGGCGCACAAAACTGTGTTGAATAAAGGATTTTTAATTAAAACCAAACACAAAATTTATTTTATTTGAACTACAATCTACGAACTTATAAAAACACGTTTTTAAAAGGTAAAAACGTAACAATACAACATTTAAAAGCATATTTCTCTTCCTTCCAAATACGCTGTGAAACTTAAAATAGGTTAGTATCCAGCTAAGTTATTAGCTTATTAGCGCTGAGAAATACGAAATAGCCGTAACTCATGATTTTCAAAGTGGATTCTTATTGTACTCGATAGCACCTATTAGACAAATAATAATACTTTCCAGGCATTTCCACTGGGGTCTGGTATTTTTTTGGTTGGTTTTGTGGTTGTCGATTATCGACTTTTCTCTTGAAATACACCCACGTATTCACAATCAGTTAAAGAATGATACTTTGGGTACTAAAGCCATACCTATGAACCGATCATAGGTTTGTTCTTCTTAAAAGAGAATTGGACCTTCATTGTCTCTATTAACTCGTTTTTATTACATTAGCTGGTTCTTCAAAACGTCTGTGCACCGATCATTAAAACGAGAAAAGCTAGGTCTCCAACACCTTTATAGGGGTGATAAACTGGCAAACATTTGTTTGCAAACATCGCAAATAGCCAATCGCATACACGGATAACTTACTTTTCCATGAATGCGATTGGCTATTTGCGATGTTTGCAAACAAATGTTTGCCAGTCTATCACCCCAATGTATTACCCCTTTAAATCATTATTGAAGATTTTTTCCAAACAGAATATTCTCTGCGGATTCCACTGAATGGCCAGTTGCGCTATGTTGTCGTTCCGTTTTCTCAGGGTGTGCCTCATCCATCTCCACTTCCTTCTCAAGATTTCTTTCATTACGAGAACTTGGTTTGATCTTTCCTAAGTAAAGGTTGAATATTGTTTCTGACCAGAACATATAAAGAATAAGCCGTAGACAGCGGTTTGTAAATGCCTTTATGGAATTGAAATCCATCACAGCTACATTCCACAAAAGCGTAGACTTTGCACACGTGTTAAAGATGTTAATTTTTATATTTGAAGAGATTTGTGGAGAACACCATAGAGCACTGAATAGGTCAAAATAATGGCTGTCAAGGTTCAATCTGTTTCGAACATTAGCACTAGAACCACAGGACGTTATGAGAATACTGCCGAAACATCTCCAAAACATCTGTTTCCAGTTCGAAAGGTCGTTGATTCGCATAATTTTGATTTTAGAGATATTAACCAGCTCCGTATGCTTTCGCCTGTACAGAATCCAGCTTTATGTGAGCCTTTAGACAGATGTCGTCTGTGTACTCGAGGTCTTCCAACCTTGTGTTAAGTTCCTAGGTTATAGCTCGTGAAGATAATGCACGAGGCAACACACAAACGAGGATAAAGTGTTATCTTTCTCTAAGGAAGATTGTTCGACTGTCGCTGCCATCGTGTTGAACATTATAGCTCGCATTCGTGTACAGCGCCCTAATTTCTGCAAGATAATGTATTTCAAATACTAAGCTGAGTGATCAGCAGTATAAAATTACTTTTAAAGTCAATAAAAGCAAGGTAAGGTGGTGTACGCTACTCAAACGATTGGAAAATAATGTTGCGAATACTTTTAGTGATATCTGCATATGACTTTCTTGAACCGAATCTAGCTTGACCTTATTGGCCATTTTAATAAGCATTATTCCGATCGAGTTGTTGCATTTTATCAGGTGACCTTTGTTGGTAATTCGATAAACCGAATTTCCTTCTATTGATTCGTGTAGTACCTAAGGTTATGCTAGGCTAGGTCAGGACGATAGACGTAGTCCAAAATCTCTAAAACAGAGAAAATATGATCAAGCCAACATGAGTCCATTGTTTAACCGAGTTGTTGCATTTTATCAGGTGACCTTTGTTGGTAATTCGATAAACTGAATTTCTTTATATTGATTCGTGTGGTACCTAAGGTTATGCTAGGCTAGGTCAGGACGATAGACGTTGTCCAAAATCTCCGAAACAGAGATAAGATGATCAAGCCAACATGAGTCCATTGTTTAACCGAGTTGTTGCATTTTATCAGGTGACCTTTGTTGGTAATTCGATAAACTGAATTTCTTTATATTGATTCGTGTGGTACCTAAGGTTATGCTAGGCTAGGTCAGGACGATAGACATAGTCCAAACTCTCCAAAACAGAGACAAGATGATCAAGCCAACATGAGTCCATTGTAAAACCCTTCTAAGAAAATTGTACATACATAATTCTCGCGACATCGCAAGTGGAACGACACGAGCACATTTCTGCATTAAAAAGCTGCACTAGATTATATTCTTAAGTTCATTGAAATGGATCTACAGTTTAACCGAACAATAGATGCAGTAACGTAAATACTCATAGCCAGTTGCTAGCAATGTTACGTTTCTTCGTTCTAGTTTTAGCACTAGGATGCTCCCTTCGCCGAGCTGAAATACGACTTTCACTCGAAGCACACTTGCACACTCTTAGCATCAAATATTTCACGTATTTTCAAAGCAATAGAACTTTTCTTTCCGTTCAAGTGTTCGTTTGATACGATCGAATATTAGTATCAACACCGTCCGATATATGAGTATCAACACCGTAGATCATCCAGAGCTGGATATGGTGTATGCAGTAGTATCGCTTAAAACAATTTTATTTCTATATAGTTTCTAAAGGGTCCGCCATCTAACGTTTTTTTCAACTAGTGCTTATTTCGTGAATGGTAACACTTAGCTCATGTCTGATTTCACAGATAATTAGTTTTATCCTTCCGCTGAACGAATATGGTTGTGTATACGCTTGAACAACGCTGGGAAATCTTGCGACATTACTTTGAAAATCGTGGTAATGTTGCAGAATGAAATAAAGAAAAACATCATCTTTTCAGACGAAGCTCATTTTGATCTTGGCGGGTATGTACACAAGCAAAATTGTCGCACTTGGGGCACAGAAAACCCGCATGCTTACATTGAAAAGCCGATACACCCAAGACGAGTCACTGCTTGGTGCGGATTTTGGTCCAGAGGCATAATTGGGCCATTTTTCTTCGAAAATGAGCAAGGAGTGGCCGTTACAATCAATAGCGATCGTTATAAGGCCATGTTGAACGAATTTTTGTTCAGAAAAATTGAAGAGGAGGATATTAGCAACATTTGGTTTCAAGAGGACGGCGCTAAGTGAAGCTACACTCGATGTTTTGCGCTCTGTTTTTGAAGATTGCATTATCAGCCGCAGAGCTGATGTCGTTTGGCCACCTCGGAGCTGCGATTTGACACCATTGGACTATTATTTGTGGGGTGCCGTCAAAGATAAGTGTTACGCTAACAAGCCAGAGGCAATTGACGCTTTAAAGGACAATATTCGTGAAGCCATTGGTGAAATACAGCTGCACACAATCGATAATGTGCTTAAAAATTGGACCGATCGTGTAGAATACTGCATGGCCAGCCGAGGTAGCCATTTGAATGAAATTATTTTCCATTGTTAACCAAAAGGATTGTATTTTCAAATAAAAAAAGAAATTTGAGAAAATATTCAATAGTTTTTTCTATAGCATTTTCAAAAAAAAAAAAAATTATTTGGCGGACCCTTTACATTATTTCTACCTTAAAATCGATATTAGCGAATTCCTCATATTTCTTGTTCTTGTTTTTTACTTCGTAAACAATTTTATATTTCTAATTCCGTAATATGGGAATGTGGGCCATTTACTTGTGAACACATATGTACACACTACATAACTCGCACAAGTCTTCTTTTACCATTTCATAGATAATTTACCCAAATCTGTCTATGACTATGCGTTATGCTGCAAGAAATGTAATAAATGTATAACAGAATGTCACTTATGTACGTTTACGTGTATGTACATATGTATCTATGTAATCATCCGAGCATTATTTACATACACTTGTCTTCTAACGTCCCTTGGCGACCCACATAAGACCCCAATGGTTTTTGTGTTGGAAACTTTTACGTGTGGATGGATCTCTTTCTCTGTTACTCTGTCATAATTAAGAGTTTGAGTTGTTTTATGCCTTTCTGTTATTGAATTCCCCGTTCCCAACCTATTAATAAAATGATAAAATTATTACACCCTTTTATTTAGTACTTTCGCTTGAAGGTTTTTAAAAATAAAAGAAATTTCCCATTCTCTCTCTCTCTCTCTCTTTAATATAACACTCTGTCAGCTTCCTCCTGCTGCTGCTCTTTGTTTAAAAGCATTTTTTTGTCGACAATTTTTCCCGTTCTCTAGCAACCATTTGTTTTTTGCCTGGCTTCTCTTATTTGGGTTTTAAAGCCGTTTTGTGATTGGATCGTTACAATGGAATGGGAAATTAAATTTCTTTTTTACGAAAATGGAAAATTTCATATGAAAAAAAGTGTTTTATTTATTTCAGTTACGCATCGTGTAATTTTAAACTGGGTTTATGTAAATGTTAAAAAATAGGGTGTTTTCTTGTTACAAAAAAGTATTTCATTATATGTTCGAGTATATAGCAGAAAAACAAAAGCGAAAGCAATAAAAAGGTGACCAGATATCGCCATTTCATGCTTTGCAAACTTAGAAATTATTTGAAAATATTTTCGAAATTCCAGTAGACAACTTGTAGAGAGTAAACATAAACAAACCATATGCGGGATGGTAAAAATAATTTGTATCCCTCGTATCTTCTTTTTCCTTTGTAATGAGACGGTATCACCAAGAGACTGTGTGCGGTACTATAGGACACTAAACTAACCGTCGTCCAGGTACCGACGGAAGCGTCGAGAATTATCCCTTTACTGGTATCGGTAGGTCCTTTAACTTTCGATATAGCAGCTTAGGTCTAATAAAGGTTTTAAGGCATAGTTTGCAATGTGCCCCTAATTTATCACTCATGATAAGACTCAGATCTTTTCTCAGTTCCCAACTGCCGTTGAATGTATTGTCTTTTGGACCCAAATCTAAAACAATAAAACAACAACAATATCTGGGATTCAAAGGTGCATTGCCCAATCGAAAACGGCGTTGAAACTGTCCGTCGATACCATCTCAGCTGGCAGTTGAGATAATCCAGGTTCTCGTTCTTTCACTTCCGCCAATTATTTAGGTCAGAGGTAGGTTTATGGTTGAAACTATCTTCCGTGGTTCTTGATTGAGAATCTAACCTTCACTAACAGATTCACAGAAATCGTCTGAAAAATAACTTTACCCATCACCAGCATGCCTACAGTGCTGCCAAACCGCTGACAAGCGATCTAAACTTTATAGAGCTCGGTAAACTATATAGTGCTCTTTATAACTTCACCATCATCCATCAACCAACCATCATTCATCCTCTTATGGCATTTATTACCTTTTTATTATACCGTAAATGGTTACAGCCGACTTCATAGCCTTTTGTTTTACTATCTTCACATAGCTGGTGTCTATCATTACGCTCAACTACTCGTACTTTAATGTGAACTTAAAAGTATCTTCGCTGTCGGCAACTTTCATTCTTATATTTTTCGGCCGAATATGACGATAACTTCCGTTTTGTACTCTTACCATTGAGGATAGTCACGACTTAGCCATGCATTCGTTACTATTCGTTACTATTCTCGATTTTGACCCAATTTGAGCATCTTCTCTTACTATTAGTCTCTCTCGCTGTTCTCTTAAGAGAGTTTATAGCAGCGTTAGGCAAACTTTGCCCTGTATTTTTCCACTCGTTTCCTCTTTACTTCTCACTGATCGTTTTTTATCTCTGTGTACGTGTGAAAATAAAAGAAAAGAGCAGCTCCTTGCCTGAATCTGGTTTTGGTATTTTGAATTAATAATCGAAAAGTCCATTTGCCATCTGCACGATCTCTCAGCAACTTTCCGAAAGTATCTACAAGACATATCGGTTGAAAATAAAATGGATCTTATGGCGGCTTGTTAGTTTTTGGCAAGAAGACAAGTTTCTGTTTTTTGCAAAATGCTCGAAGCTGCTTAATATTGCGGGTGTGACGACTTCTCTGTTCTTTAAACTTGATGCGGTTTGATTAATCTTATCTCTAGAAACTAGACGAGAAAGTCAAATTACTCTCCGTTACTTTGTAGATTGCCCTTAGCGCAACAGGATCCCTCGGTGTCGCAATGTTGAATGATTGCAATTTCTCCGTAGCAGTCAAAATATGCGTTAATCCATTAGGATTATTTTCAAGATCATTACATATATATCCTCGGATGTTGAATATTCTATCAGTTATCTAGCACACTTCGGGTTTTTGGCCTCGACAAGCTAATCTGTTTATATTGCCGCCTATGACGCTTACAAAAATATAAGGTAGTCACACTTTTCGCATTTTACGCGTCAGCGCGTCCTTGGATTTGATTGCCTGCAACTTACAATCTATAACTGCATTGATTCAGCCTTTTTGGAAGACTCGCAGGATGCTAAGAAGCGTAGAACGCTTCATATCAACTTTCAGCTAAACTATCAAGATCCGAACGGTAACCTAGAGAACTAATATTTCTGCCCGGTGATTGCGTATGACAATACATATGGCAGCTGTGCTTTGGACCTACATCGCTGAAAACAAAAAATTTTTCTAGTGACGTAGTGGAGGTTTTTACAATTCCCAACCCCTGGACAAGAAATGAAAGTTCTTCTGAACCGAGTGTAAGCCTAAAATGCAATACATTATTATTATGATTCCCCTGACCAGGCACTATTGCAGGACTCTGCGACCCATGCGATCTATTGTGGCCCTTTCGGTCTATAGTTTGCTCAGCAAATTTGTTGCCTTCCTAACGAATGTCAACAGATCTGAAACCGTAATGGTGGATATGTCACCCAGTGATGGAGGTGTCCACCTCAACCTATCAAGAACCACACTTTCCCACAATATGTGTTTCGTTGTCTCTGACTCCTATGATGACAGTCTCAAACATTGCCATATGTGACCGCCATTCTCTTCAGATGCACTCTTAGTCTACAGTGAAGCGTAAGAAACCCCGTTAGGAGTGGAATCATGGAATGATCGCCGCCTTAAAGTGAGGTAGTCCCCTTTGAATATTCCAGTGTTCCAGTCTTTGACTGGATTGAGGATGGTAGTAAGTGGTGCTGCACAACAAGGTTTTGGACCGATATAGGGTTTCATGGAACTCTTGCTGGCCAATGCATCCTCTATTTCATTACCATCTATCCCACAGTGTCCAGGTCCCAAAATAATTGGACTCTATTTCCAAGCGAATGCTTTTGCAACGTATTGTAGCAATATTTGTCCAGTCTAGGAAACATTCGATTCGAGTCAAGTGGCTTTAAGGCAGTTTGGCTGTCAGAGAATATATTAACGATCTTATCCTTGATCTTACTGTCCATGTTGATCTGAAAGACACTTAGCGATCTTTCCAATTGCATCGACAAGTCTCGGTTGGGTCCATGAACACCAGCACTAACACAGTCGTTAATTTTGGAGTCATCGGTATATGTACCAGTTCATATCATACTCGCTCCGAATTAAAACCTCATTAGACCCACAATTCCGGTCCGGGAATTCAACCCTGAAACCCGTGCCAAAACACAGATCCAAAGGTATAATATCCAATTGAGTTCTCCGACCACCCCGCATAGAATTGAGAAACTTTTCGACACATATTGGAATCCCTTAGCGAAACACTTTCCAACATTCGCCGGCATCATCACATACATAGATGTGAAGCGGGATCAAGCCAATCATGGCCTCTAAGGCCGCTGTTGTACACGTTCTTATTGCCCCAGTTACACTTCTTACATAGAATTGGCGAAACACAAAAAATAAATTTAATGATAAATAATATAAAGACGGCCCCTCAGGAAAACAAATGGTTAATTACAGGTACCCTGATAATAAAGTGGTGACGTCATTTTAGCAATACTATTAAAAAACTGTTACGCTTTTTATTCTCTTTTAGAAAAACCATTTTTTTAGATTCTTTTATTTCTTTCTATAATTAGGTCATTAAAGAAGAAGAAGAAGAAATAAAAATAAGAGAAATATTGTAGAAAAACAACAACAATAGCAATATCACTAACAACATAACGTAATATTCATCCTTGATCGTCAAAAACAACACTTACTAACACACATTTATTTTATTCTCTCTTTTATTATTGCGTTCTACTCTGTAATTATTTGTGTTTTGTTTCTTTTATTAGCAAAGGCCTATATACATATGTATGTATATACACATATACATATATATGTATGAGGGTATGTAAGCATAATGTAGGACGAGCATATGTTGATCATATGAAACCCTTATTTGTTTTGCTCGCATTCTCTTTCTCAGTCTTTCTTCTCATTTATCCCCATAAATAGGACTATGTATGTATGTAAGCAAAATAGGCAGTTGTATATACAAATATGCATACATATGTATGTAAGTATGGACGTAAGTATGCCTGTAGATTATAATCCTTTATAAATGGCTTTTATTTATTATTGTCAGATTCCCTCATTTTCTGGACCTTCGTTATTATAATTTTTTAAGAAAAAAACAACAACAACAAGAAGGAACTGTTAAAAAAGCGACGACATTAAGAATTTTATTATTATTCCCTTTTGTTTTCTACGTTCTTTGCTGTTTTTTTCTTTTGTTGTTTTTCAACACGAAAATATTCGTATTACGCAATTTAGAATTTCTTTCTACTTTATTTTCTACCTGGTTTAGTTTCTATTTGTTTTTGTTGTTGTAGTAGTCATTCAATACAAAGACAGGTTTTTTCTTTAGAAACAAATTCCTTTAGCAACAACAAACTTAATGAGAAAGAACAGAAGGATGTTTTTGTTTTTGTTTTGCTATCTTGTGTGTGAGTTTTGTAAGCACAGCAGTGTTGGATACTGCGCAGTTTCTTGAAAATAAATGCGTTTTAAACATGGAATTGCGATCATTACCGGCGAAAAGACGTCAAATGTATGTATTTGATGGTGTTTTGTTTTATTTTATTATTTAATGTTGAACATTTGAGAAGAGCAGAGGTCCCACAAAAAATATGTATGTAAGTACCTACATATGTATGTATTGTTTAAAACTATTATGACGTGTTGACGTGTTGATTGATAAATGAATGAATAATCCAAACGAATTTTTATAAAATTAACAGTTTATGGGATTTCTGTTTTATTTTAGAGATAACAATGCATATGGGCGCAACACCAAAGCTTGGGAATCCATGATACACAAATGCAATACCAATGACTACACCATGTCATTGGGGAACAGGTTAAGACTTTGTTGGCTCCCTTAGAGAAACTGGGGATGTAGGAAATAAGAATGCTGATGAACTGGCAAGGCGGGCCTCGGCCACTGTACTTGTAGAACCATAGCAGTACTGTGCTATTAACAATTTAATGGCCAGGAAAAAGATCGATGAGTGGGAACATGAGCTCTGCTTGAATGAATGAATGTTTGTTTTCATATTTGTATTTACTTATGTTGAAAAATTTTGTAGATGAATGGGCGTTAGAGAAGGTGGAACACAGGTGGTCTAATATTACCACCCGTAGGATATTCTGTCCTTCTCTGACAATGGATAGGTGCAGGACTCTCCTGACTTTTGGGAGAGATTTAATTAGGAACATAAGGTACATTAGGTACTGTATGATTGAGGCATGTCGGAAAGTATAGGTTACCCATGCTATGACTAGGAGCTGTCAGGAGCACTAGGATAAAATTTAACATCTTTCTTGTGACTTCTTCGCTTTATGGCACCAAGACTAAAGCATCTCGTTGCAGGTCTCTTACATGAATTGATCTGTCTCGGGAATATGTATATTACCGTCGAATCTGGTCAATTTTTTCGTGGGTAACGGCTGGCTATAGCAAAACCACATGATTTTTACATTCCCATTTAAGGAGGACTTTTCTCAACTACATACCTATGGTCTGACTTTAAGTCCTTCATGAGTTTTTTAATTTTTTTGTTACATATCACAATGGCCCATAGGGCTTTCGAGTACACTTCACTAACTGCGGCTAACCCATGTAACCTTGCCTAACCTGCTCCAAATTGAACTGTAGACACCACAAAACAGTCGGTTTCTTTGGTACCCGAACTATAGTTGCGTTGCCAGTTGCCGAAAATAGCATTATGTATGGCAACTGGTAACTAAAGACCTATTTGCTATTGACGCAACTAAAAAATTCTAATTGCCATCCGGCAACGCAACTGAAGTTCGATTGTCACCCATAATCTACCCATAAATCTATGTGGCAACGACGTTCTTCGTATTCTTTTTGTGACTCTACAACCAAATAATTAATGCCCAGATTTAAAGTGTTTTGTTGCATCTGATCAGCGTAGTCTTAGCTGCTTCCTTCTGTGATATATGTATGTATATAGATATGTATGTATGTATGTATGTATGTAAAGGGTCCGCCATCTAACGTTTTTTTTCAACTAGTGCTTATTTCGTGAATGGTAACACTTAGCTCATGTCTGATTTGACAGATAATTAGTTTTATACTTCCGCTGAACGAATATGGTTGTGTATACGCTTGAACAACACTGGGAAATATTGCGACATTACTTTGAAAATCATGGTAATGTTGCAGAATGTGTGCGATGTGTTCAGATGAAGCTCATTTTGATCATGGCGGGTATGTAAACAAGCAAATTTGGGGCACAGAAAACCCGCACGCATACATTGAAAAGCCAATACACCTAAGACGAGTCAATGTTTGGTGCGGATTTTGGTCCAGAGGCATAATTGGGCCATTTTTCTTCGAAAATGAGCAAGGAGTGGCGGTTGCAGTCAACGGCGATCGTTATAGGGCCATGTTGAAGGAATTTTTGTTCACAAAAATTTAAAAGGAGGATATTAGCAACATTTGGTTTCAACAGGACGGCGCCATGTGCCACACAACCGAAGTAATACTCGATGTTTTGCGCCCTGTTTTTGAATATCGCATTATCAGCCGCAGAGCTGATGTCGTTTGGCCACCCTGGAGCTGCGATTTGACACCGTTGGACTATTATTTGTGGGTTGCCGTCAAAGATAAGTGTTACGCCAACAAGCCAGAGACAATTGACGCTTTAAAGGACAATATTCGTGAAGCCATTGGTGAAATACAGCTGCACACAAACGATAATGTGCTTAAAAACTGGACCGATCGTGTAGGCTATTGCATGGCCAGCCGAGGCAGCCATTTGAATGAAATTATTTTCCTTTATGAACCGGAAGGATTGTACTTTCAAATAAAAAAAGAAATTTTAGAAAATATTCAGTAGTTTTTTTTATAGAATTTTCAAAAAAAAAGAAATTATTTGTCTTGCCAGATCATTTTCATCCATTAGCAACACAGCTAATGCAAGTGCCGTAATTTTATGCGTTTTATCACATCAATGTGTAAAAAGAAGAAGAACTTTTCCCCTAAAAACTCCAAACACTGTTTCATTTGGCTGTACAAGCACCCATTCTTATGCGCCTTATGCATATAGTATAACTTTTTTAAATACATCATAATCTAAAGTCAGTAAAAACGTATCCAAATCAAGTCGGCAAAATAAATTATTTTCTTTTGTACACCTTTGCCTATCACTATAATCACATCCAAATGAAACTTCAAGGCAAATGGTTTGTTGGGTTTAATTAAATTATAAAAAAAAAAAAAAATTATACAAAAAAAAAACAATTTTAACACCTTTTACAGTTTAACAACAACAACTGTAAAAATAATAATTTCATATGAGTCATCACTTGAAAACGGTAAGGAGAGAGAGGAAGAGGGCAGAAAAAACATGAATCACTTACGATTCCTATACAAGTTGACCTTCAAAATATAGTCTCAACAAATTATTTGCATTTGTATGGGAGAGTGTATGTCAATGCTGCCATATTTGCAAAAAAAAAAAAGTAAAACAACATTACAACAACAACGCTGAATATTTTATATATAAAATAAATTATGCACCCTTGTTTTGATATCAAACACTAACTCTTACATACACATACATATAAATATATTTTATATTCTCTTTTATACATACACAGTCTTACAAAAGTTTACATACATTAGACAAAATGAACTTAAAAATATTTTCACTTTATAAACAAATAAATCAAAAATATCATTAAAAAATTCAGTTTTAGTTTTTTAGCGAATTTGCAAAAGTTTACATACCTACGATCCGAATAATGGACATTTAAAAAATAATAATATTTGTGTGACCTTTATAACATCTGCTAATCGAGACTGTATAGATAAATCCAATTTTTCGTTGTTTTGAGGGTAATTTTTGTACACTCTTCCATTAAAGCTTTCTTTAAAGCTGAAACTGACGTCATATGACGCTTGCTAAGGTTACTCTTCAGAACATCCTTTATGTTCTAACAGGTCACTCAATAAGTCCGTAACATAAGTAAGAAAAACAGCAAAATTTTGACAAAACTCGATTTTATTATTCAACACAGTTGCCTTCGAGGGCGATACAACGAGTATAGCGATTTTCCAACTTTTCGATACCACTTTTATAGTACGATTTTTCTTTCTCGTCAAAATGGGCTTCATCTTCAGCAATTACTTCACTTAATCAAACGCCTTTGAAATATCCGGAGTCACAACCTTACTCTCGCCAAAACCATGAATGGACTTGTTCCACTTCTCCGAGAGCAACGGCAGCAAGTCACCAGTAGAACGGCCCTTTCGGAAACCGTACTGACGATCGCTAAGTAAATCGTTGGACTCCAGATATCTCTCAAGGTGGTGATTATTATACTCTCCATAACCTTGCTATTGGACGGTAGTTCTCAGGGTTACTAGCTTCGTCTTATCTTATCGGTGCGATATGACGCACTGAAAAGGTGAGCTAATGGACGTGCAAGCGTCGAAGAGCACTGCTTCAGGACCAGTGCTGGTATGCCATCCGGCTCAGAAGACTTGTTAACGTTGAGATTTGCAAGGACCCTTTTTACAGCACGAGCTCGAAAGAATATACTAGGCATAGTTACTGATACTCTTTCAAGTTCGGGCAGTGGTTGAACGCTCTCCGGCAAGTGAGAATTACTTGCAAACATTTCGGCCAAAAGGTTTGCCTTTTCAACCGGGTTCGTGAATATGTGGTCATTCTTTATAGGAGCAGAAACCGAACTAGCGTTGTTCCTCAGCCTTTTAACGAATGACCAAAAGTTTTTAACTTCCCTGCGGAAAAGTAAAAACTTTAGCATGAAGGCGTTGCTCGTATAAAGCCTTTTCGCGTCTAAGTACTGCGGTACATAAAAATCTCGCCTGTTTGCGAAGCAAATCAGTATGGGCACATTTGTTAATGCGCCAATTCCTGAACGCTTCCCCTCTGGATCTGACTGCCAATTTGCACGTCAGATTAAACCAAGATTTGTTTCTGGGTTTAATCGAAAGCTTTTTGAATGGGATGAAAATATCCATCCCTAGCCTTATTATATTCAATACTATTTCTGCCATGGCATCGACGTTTGAGTCAAGGAAACAAAGTTTCAAATTAAAATGCCCCAAAAATCGTTCAGCTCAGCCCAACGAGCATCCTAAAAGTTAAAAATAGAGCGTTCCGTAGCCATGAGTGGAACCTCGCGAAGAACGGTGGACGAGAATAACGAGTGAGAAACTGTGCAACGATCCGAATTTCCGAGAGGTGCAAGAACCTCAACTACATACTTTTCAGGGTGTGTAGTGAGGAAAAGATCGAGGGTATTGTTCTGGTGCCCATCTACACACGATATATGTGTAGGTTCATCCACTAATTGCGCAAGGTGATTGTGCGCGGCAAATAACTCAACGTATTGGCCTTCTGGAGTTGTCTGTGGGTCTGCTAGCAATTCGAAGCCCAATTCATTAAATTTTGCCTTCGTCTTCAACGATTTATGTCACAGAGCTTTTGCATACCCAAATGTTCGTATAAAATAGTAAAAACGCTACAATCTAACATCTGTACAATGTCAGCTAGCTCGTGCACCTTCAATTTGCGATCGTTTATAACAAATTTTTGGATTTTTTGATGTTTTCTGGAATAAGAGCCTAATTTGGGCGTCCACTGCACTCTACATCATTTGTGCTGGTACGACCACGCTCAAATTCAGCAAACCACTTCTCTACCATATGTCTCGATGGAGCAGAGTTCGTATAATGTTTATCAAGCCATTGCTTGGTTCCCACTGTAATTTTTTTTCATCACAAAGCAATGCTTTATCAAAACTCGAAATTAACTTTTTTCCATTTTTTTCAATAACAAAAAGTTGCTTCACACAAAATGCTACATCTCACGAATCAATAGTCAGATTGCTGTGAAGTTTATAGACGTATCGCTTGAAGGTTAGTACTAAATAGAAATCATATGGACAAGATTCAAGTAACGCCATCTATGTGTCATTTTACGGACTTATTGAGTGACCTGACATAACATTTAGATCGGGAGATTTTGAGGGGTGCCAGCCATTCTCTTATTAGCTTCGAAGTATGCTTTAGAGCGTTATCTAGAAGCAATACAGAATTTTCAACTATAGGTCTAAAATTGCACAATTTGGTAGATAGCTATCCTTTAAAATCTTCACTTATATAGCCTTATCCATAGTACCGTCAATGAACCTCAGCTTGCCAACTCCATTTGCGGTCATACATCCCCAGACCATATTTCACGGTTGGATAAATATTTTCTGGTTGTAAAGCCGTATTAGATTTTCGCCAATCTTTTGACCGACCATCACTTCTAAAAACCAAAACTTACATTCTTCGGTGAATATTACACGTTGCCAAAATGTTGGATCATTTGTGTGTACATTGTGGTACTTTTGGGCGTATTCCAAACGCTTTTTTAAGGGGGTGATACATTGGCAAACATTTGTTTGCAAACATCGGAAATAACCAATCGCATTCAAGGAAAAGTATGTTATCCAAGTATGCGATTGGCTATTTGCGATGTTTGCAAGCATATGTTTGCTAATGTATCGCTCCCTTTATACATACATATGTTCATATTAGAAAGAAAACTGATATTAACGTATGTAAACTTTTGTAATCCTGTGTATACACACACACTCGCATTAATATTATGTAATGAACACTAAGCCATAGGCTTGACGGTTTAAAAACATTTTGGGCATACAAACATACTAATGGTGGCAAAATAAATAGTAAATAAATGAAAAACAAACAGAAAAGCAAATTGTTGGTATAAAAGTAACACCATTTACGCCCTGATAACAAGTTTTTGTGTTTCTCAAAATGGATCGAATATTCCCGTAGGACATAAAAGCTGAACAAAACACGCAATTCATATGCAGAAAAACTTGCATTCTCTTCTCTATGCTTGTCGATTAAAAACAGCTTACGAGAACGATTAAGGTGACCAGATGCAATAAGAATTTGTGAGTATTTATTATGCATTAATTTAAGAATTAAAATTAAAGAAAAGTGTCTCTAGCGCCATGAGAGGTTAATGAAACATGACTCCAATATGAATCTAAAATGCAAAAAATTGTTCCTGAATCCTCACAAATCTTGAAAATCGATATCTAAGCCGTATTATCACGTCATGGGTGTAGTTGCAGTATAAGAATATAAAACCAAAGTGAAATGATTCCGGTAGTCTTGTGACAAATTTAAGTCGTTCATTTAAAAAAGAGCATTGCACATAAAATAGCCAAAACATGCTACGCGCATTCTCCTATTAAGAGATCATTTAGCAACTTTTTGTATAGTAGTGTAGGGAAAGTTGTGTCCCACCTGCAGAATAGCTCGTACGTTACACTTTCTCACTATTGTTTGTATCTTTTTACCAAAGGTCATACATTATTTGCAGCCGCCCAATATAGCGCAAACGCTATAGATGACAATTGGTGACTTATATGGCGCTAATTACTCGCCAGAGCTTTTTTGAACTCAGAATCCATAAATAAGATAGAATCACCCACACTCTTTCTGTGACCTTCAACTCTGACCGCTGGACTGTCCGCGTCTGCTTCTTTAATTTGCAGCTAAGCCATATATCTATGGACCGTTTAATTATCCTTAACCCATGACGCGTCGTGTTGCACCCAGCTGTACTTCCCAAAGAATAAACTTTCCATTAACTCTAAGGGAAGGCACTATCAATGATCCGAAAAGAGTAATCCACTAAACACCTGTTGCACACCAACTCTGGGCAAATCGCATAAAAGTTACTTCTCTTTCCGTTGCAGAAATAATAACTTGGAAGACCCATGAGTTCAAGCTTTTGCCCTAATCTTTGACTTCAGTCATTTGCTCCAAGTCTCAGGCAGTTTTATTTTTTTGGTCTTAAAGAATTAAAAAAAAAACAATCTGTTCGCACTGAAAACATATATAATTAACCTATACATCCATGTTATAAATCTCACAACCCCCGTGCGTCACTGCTACCAGTTCTTACTTGGCGTGAGCACCGGCTTTTGCTAAATCCTCTATGATCCGTCCGCTATTACCTCGACAATTTACAAATTTCATCTGTATCACAAAGCATCCAATTTATACTGCTTATGAGTGCATTTACCGCTTTCCAAGAGTTTTTTGTTATCAGCAAAAGTTACTCCATGTTATCTATACTCTAATTTTCCCCAAGCTTGTCTTAGAGACTCATAAACTATCTGGAAAATCTGGGAATACAAATGTTACTTGTTCTGTAGTTTCGTCTTTTTCAGAATATTTCGTTAATTTTTTCAGGACATTCCTCCATGTTATCTGGACTCGTAGGTCCCCCCAAGTCTTCTAAACTATCCGGAATATCTTGTGCACGCAAATGCTACTTGTTCTGAAGATTCGTCTTCTTCAGGATAACCACCATTTCCTATAAAGAATTGTGTCAAATCAAAGAAAGAATTGTGTTTCAATGCTAACTCTTTAAGCGAAATCCAATTTGGGGAAACTAACATCCTTTAGGCGAAATCTTCAATCTTATTTGCCATTTCAGCCTGACTAACAAATTTTCGTGACATTCCAGAGTTTTCCTCTAACATGCAACAAGGATCTGAAAACTGTTTGGATAGTAATTAGTCCAGGTGCTTTAAGTAAGTATTGTCACGTAGGCACTGTTCCAGAGTGTTTAAAGCAGGGGCGAATATTGTCCTACGCGTGATACAGTAATCGCATGAAAACGTTTGAACGCACGATGCCATTCCTTTCCATTCAGCTTTTTAACTGCATTCGTGTTAGTCGGTCCGGTTTCTGGGGGCTTCAATACCCGACCTTCAAGCACAAAAACCAGTAAGCCTTCGCAGACAGCGGTAAAGCTGCTACTACCAGTTATACTTCAAATAGCGCTAACCACCACTACAGTTGGCAATACTAAAGGGTCCGCCAAATAATTTTTTTTTTTGAAAATGCTATAAAAAAAACTACTGAATATTTTCTCAAATTTGTTTTTTTATTTGAAAGTACAACCCTTCCGGTTAATAATGGAAAATAATTTCATTTGAATGGCTGCCTCAGCTGGCCTCAGTAGCCTACACGATCGGTCCAACCTTTAAGCACATTATCGATTGTGTGCAGCTGTTTTTCACCAATAGCTTTACGAATATTGTCCTTTAAAGCGTCAATTGTCTCTGGCCTGTTGGCGTAGCACTTACTTTAACGGCACCCCACAAATAATAGTCCAACGGTGTCAAATCGCAGCTCCGAGGTGGCCAAACGACATCAGCTCTGCGGCTGATAATGCGATCTTTAAAAACAGGGCGCAAAACATCGAGTGTGAGTTCCACTGTGTGGCACGTAGCGCCGTCCTGTTGAAACCAAATGTTGCAATGTTGCTAATATCCTCCTCTTCCATTTTTGTGAACAAAAATTCATTCAACATGGCCCGATAACGATCGCCATGGACTGTAACGGCCACTTCTTGCTCGTTTTCGAAGAAAAATGGTCAATTATGCCTCTGGACCAAAATCCGCACCAAACAGTGACTCGTTTTGGGTGTATCGGCTTCTCAATGTATGCGTGCGGGTTTTCTGTGCCCCAAATTCGACAATTTTGCTTGTTTACATACCCGCCAAGATCAATATGAGCTTCATCTGAAAACATGATTTTTTTTTGGCAAAATCGGCATGTTCTGTAAGTCGATCGCAGGCCCACTTAGCGAAGCGAGAAAAGCGTATACACAACCATATGCGTTCAGCGGAAGTATAAAACTAATTATCTGTCAAATCAGACATGAGCTAAGAGTTACCATTCCCGAAATAAGCTCTAGTTGAAAAAAAAAACGTTAGATGGCGGACCCGTTATATCACCATGTTTTTATCTCCTTCATAAAAGTCATCTTAAAATTTCTTATAAAAGTTTAGTCGGTGGTATGCTGATATAACTCTGAGCGCTCCGATGGGCCGATACAGCCTAGCGTCCCTGATTTCACGATTTATTTGAGGATACCAAACATATTTTCTTTGACTTTAATTGGTGGTATGCTGATATAACTCTGAGCGCTCCGATGGGCCGATACAGCCTAGCGTCCCTGATTTCACGATTTATTTGAGGATACCAAACATATTTTCTTTGACTTTAATTGGTGGTATGCTGATATAACTCTGAGCGCTCCGATGGGCCGATACAGCCTTGTGTCCCTGATTTCACAATTTATTTGAGGACACCAAACATATTTTCTTTGACTGACCTAGATTTTATTCCAAAAGAGAGTTGGAGACGTATTGCAAATTATATGAAGCTTTGACATCGTAAGGCCTTCACAGCTACAGCAACACCCTTTCTTACATTCCCCTCGTTTTCAAACAAAAATTGCTAAGAAAAGACTCACCTTTAATCCTCCATTAATAGATCCTCAATTTAGTTCCGCTCTACTAATCGAAATAATTGCACAGAGAGTATACAAGAATGCAGCCCATAATTATCATGATCATTATCACAACCGTGGATGAATATGATAATGAGTATAATTAAGGCCAAATTATGTATTACAAAGCAATTACACTCAGCGAGAGACAGAGAGAGAGAAAGACAGGGTGCCGGGTACTTTGCAACTACCATACCATTGCTTAAGCAAAAGCTTTCATATACATATGGCTCTGTTTCATGATTCTATTTTTCCCAAATATTTACAAAGAAAACGTAGCGAAACAAAACATTTTTTACCCGCAAACTTGACACGCAGCCAAGCCAAGTTAAGAAAGACTCCTCTGGTTACAAAGTCAACAGAGCACAGCATAATCATCGTCATAATCATCTTTTAAACAGGCAACACAGCACGAAAGTGTTCTTTAGGATGAGAGTTAAGAGGAATGGTAGTAGTTGACTGGTAAGTTGGTTGGTTGGTTGTTTGGTTGGTTGGTGGTTGGTGATTGTTTAGCGTTTCCAAGACTTCCCTAAAACTTTGCTTATACGAATATATCTGCATGCATGCGTGCGTTTTTCCTTCGAGAAATTTTGTGCGTGTTAAAGGCTCTTTTATCTTCTTATAACTTAATAAATGTTGTTGTTGTTATTGTTAATGTTGTTGTATTAAGAAACCAAAAGCAAGATTAAGTTTCCCTTTTTTGTCCTGAAGGCTTGAAGGAGGGACTTGGGGGAGGGAAACTTTTGTTTAATTTGCGTAAATTTACATAAAGTTTGTACAAGACAGAGAGAGAGATAGAGAGAGAGAGAGTATATGGCAAAAATCTTTGACAATTTCTTGAATATTATGGTACAAATGAGGAAATAAATACATATGCAATTTTTTGATAAAGAAATAAACCCCTTGGCTGATGAAGAGGGGAAGTAAACGAAGAAGCGAAGTTAAAACATATAATAGAACAAAACAACTTTACTTGAAAGGAAGTTTTATTTGGTTAGATTGAGGTGTTAAGCTGAAATTAGATCTCACTTAACCTAAGCCTAAGCCGTTATGACGTTAGCTTCAGTCACGTCTAACTGAACTTTTAATTACATGTATCGAGTAGTTATATATTGATATTTGGATATAAAGGGTAGTCCAACCATAATGCACATGTTAATTGTGACTCACGCCTTAACGTCAAGTTTTTTGCCCAACTTCATTTAACATTTCTTCGTTTTGACAAATTCAACTATGGAGAGGTACGCAATTGAGCAACGCGTTAAGATTGTTGAAGCCTTTTACGAAAATGGACGTTCAAATCAGAATGATTTTCATGCACTTTGTGATTTTATTGGTCTGCATAATCGAAATGTGTCTACAATCAGGAGAATTGTGGGCAAATTCCAACAAATCGGGTCTGTAGGATTGTTGAAAAGTCGGTTTATGAGGTGGAGGCGTCATCGGACCATACCCTTCGAAAACTAGGTCTGTCCAGCAGTTACCGTGAATGGTGTTCGCTATCGTGAGATAATAACGGACTCCTTTTTTACAGAAATTGAGGATATGGACGTGGACGACATGTGCTTTTAACAGGATGGCGAGCGAGAAATACAATAGCCGTGTCGATGATAATTGGCCGCCACCATCATTTGATCTAACACCGTGGGATTATTTCTTTGGGGATATTCAGAAGAAAAATATTAACGACATTGAACCTCAATTATGTTTTAGAATCATTGCAAATAAGTACCGACGGCTGGAGATATGCCACCGAAGCCGTGGCGTGCATTTGGCATACTTTGTTTCACACGTAATTATCATAGATCCTTCTATCATAATAAACCACCTTTGGACCACCCTTCATTATCTTAACGGAAGTCTTAATACGATTTTGTAATTTAGTTACAGTGACTTTCCTTTAAAGAGAATTAAATAATATTTTAAAATCTTTTATGGCTGATGATTGCCTTGTTTTAGTTTCATTAATCAGTTCATTTCAAACTAACTGTTCCCCATTATGTGGCGTTTTCTTCTGATTATTCGTGTCATGTTTGTCAGTCACAAGTCCGAAGTTGTTTGGGACTTACACTGGTAGTAGCATTTATGCTACGAGGCCTGACCGGAGGCTTAATTCTGGTGCCACGGGTGTCGGGAGCCCCAGGAATTTCGATTCCTGCCCGACTATGGTGAGGCCCCCTTTGTGGGAGCAACGTGGTGGCTGTGGTTTAAACCCAAATCGCGGGGAGAGCTATGCTGGCTCGGTGTGGAGTTACATTTTAACCGGGTGCCGTGACCCATAGATCGGTAGGAGTTTAGATAGTCTCCGGCACCTCACCAAGGTGTGAGGTCATGTCCAAATAACATGGCTTTAAATTGGTACTCACTGGTGATTCTAATCATAGGTGGGGGCGTTGGTGGACGCATTGTATTCACTCGTGCTTTGGCACCGTGAGGTAACGTCCTAGGGCAGGTACTCACGTTAAACCACTGACTTAATGTCCTGTTTGTCAGTGTCGTCAGAGATAAACTGGAATGTCAATGAAATTTCTTTTGGATGTATTTGTCTGGAGGGTGTTGAAGTCTCCTAATTAAACAATCGAAAACCATAATTAAATTTATTTTCTCATATCCTCTGCTGGGGTTTCAAACCAGCACCTAAGGAACTATTAAAAAAAGTTCTAAAAGAACTTGAGAAAGACTAGGCAATTTGTTTCGTATACGTTCTGCAAAATATTGGTAAGACACTACAGAAAATATGTGGAATATATGTGGAATCTGAAATCTTCTTGTGATACGCCCAAATGGAATAAATTTCATGTGTCGGTAGCCGACCTTTTACGACAACGTTCTTTTTTTTTTTTTTGTTTGGGCTTTAAAACTGTGTTAACTTCTGTAAAGAAATTTTACAACAAATTAGTATCATAGCTATTAACTTTAGTTTCCGAGAGAGTCTTATTAAATTACCGGATTAGAACTTAAAGTCTTGATCTTGAAATCTATCTTTACTTTATAAGGTTTCAATCATGGCCGTCACTTTTAATTCCCTAAAAGCTTACATATGTTAGCATTGATTGCAGTAAATCTACTTTGACATAAATGACGTCTATAGACGTCCATTACTTGTGCTTGCAGGTGCAAATGGCATCTCTAACAGTTTCCTATGCTTAGTATATTAAAACAATTAAAAGAATTTTTTTTAAGTATTCACCGATTTTAATCTGATCATCAACGTGTTAAGATCTAATATCAGACATGACGAGTCCATCTGAGGGAAAAAATCCTCATCATTTTTTTTTCTTATATAAGACCAGCACCCAGGTGATGGCCCCTACTCATACAGTGCATTGTGCTGGTACTAGGAAAATAGGTTATTGGAAGGAGGACAGAGGGAGTAGTGTTTATGGACATTAGATTTACATTTACTCATGTCGTAAGTGGCAGGAAATACTCTCGCTGGAAGATTATTCCATAACCGAACAGTGCGACCAAAGAACAAATTCTCCCTATAGTGCGTTGTGCGATTTACTGAACAATCAACTACAAAGAGATGCGCTCTACGAGAAATGCGAGTACTACGTAAAAATATATGATTTTTAGGAATTAATTCCTTAATTTCATTAGAACACATTCCGTTATAGTACCGAAGGAACAATGAAACCCACGTCACATTGCGAGGGTGCTCCAATGAATCGATAGAGCTGGCTACCCTACCGTCATTGATGAGCATCTGTACGCGGTCGAGAAGCTCCAAAATAGACTTTGAAGCACCGGCCCATATATGAGAGTTGTATTGCATTTTGGTTCGGATAAAGGTCTTGTAAATATTAAGGAGATCAGATGGAGTGAAGTATTTCTTGCACCGTCTCAAAAAACCAAAGCACTTGAATGCTTCTTTCGACACTTGAAATATGTGATCATTCCAACGAACTTCACAGTGAATTCTCATGCCCAGAACATCAAGAGCATCTGATTCTTTAATATCCACATCACCCATTGACACAGATGATAGCACACCACCACGTCTGTGTGTTAAAAAACAACATTGAGTCTTACGTGCAATAAAATCGACCCTGTTCGCACGACCCCACTCGGAGACCTTCATCAGTTCACTTGTGAGTGTCTCGTTCATTTTCATCCTTCTCGCCCCAACCTCCAAAAGGCTCGGTCTACGATTAAAAGAATATGAGTGACAAATGTTGCTGTCATTCGCAAAAGAGTAGATAGGATTAAAAGTGAGAAGAAGAAAGTCGTTAAGAAATATTAGAAAAAGAGTGGGAGAAAGAACAGAGCCTTGAGTTTACCCTAAACTCGTCGGATGAGACCCCATCTATAACCACTCTTATGGTGCGAACTCTGAGAAAACTGGATATAAATCGAGAGAAGTGACTACCGACACCAAAAGCATTAAGTTTCGAAATGAGAGCCTCGGGCCAAACTCTATCAAACGCCTTTGAGATATCCGGAGCCACAACCTTACTCTCGCCAAAACCATGAATGGACTTGTTCCACTTTTCCGAGAGCAACGCCAACAGGTCACCAGTAGAACGGCCCTTTCGGAAACCGTACTGACGATCGCTAAGTAAATCGTTGGACTCCAGATATCCCAAAAGGTGGTGAATAATCATACTCTCCATTACCTTGGAGAGTGCGCAACAAACTGCTATTGGGCGGTAGTTCTCAGGGTTGCTAGCCTCGCCCTTTTTGGGGATTGGCGTTACATTAGCAACCTTCCAGCAACATGGAAAAATATCGGCGTGATATGACGCACTGAAAAGGTGAGCTAATGGACGCGCAAGCGTCGAAGAGCACTGCTTCAGAACCAGTGCTGGTATGCCATCCGGCCCAGAAGACTTGTTAACGTTAGTGTAGAGGTTGTGAGCGATAGAAATATAAACACCTGCCACAAATCGTGGTTTTTCGTTCTCCTATCTCCTTTAAAGGCCCAATAGCAGGGTGGACTTCACTTCTTCAAGCTCTCGGTGCTCTGCTCAGATCATTAGAGATTATTTCCTCCTATCCCAGCACCAGACTACCTATCGGTTGGAAGCTACCGATATACATGAACTTAACTTATATTGACAGCTTGTGGTCGAGCGTGGCACGCCTTCTTCCCGATGCAATCTGCTTAAAATTTTCCACAACGCATATCTTGGCTACGGAGAACACTTCTGGGGAAAGTTATGACCCAACCATTATAAAAAAAATTGGCCCATACATATATGGTACAGCCTAATGTACATACAGTCAGCTATTGTGAAGGGAGGACAAAGCTGCTGCTCCAAACTGCTTGTGCACATTTCAAAAATGTTCATTAATTTTAATAAACGATAATGGTGATGATGATGATCATGAACATTTGCAATTTTCGGCGAATTATTGTGTTGACGACTTTAAAGTGACATTAAAAACATGTTTCTTTTATTGTTGTTTTAAAGCCTTTACTAATGTTGTTGCTGTTGTTATTACTATGTACCTATAAATAATTTGCATGTAAGAGCATGCATTGAGAAGCTCTTTTTATCAGCATTGGAATTAAGCACTGAGGATGCCAAAAAATGAGTACTCTTGTGTTTTTTTTTTAAGACTATTAACATTACCCAACAACATCAACAACAACAACGGCAGCAAAAAAATATAACAATAAACATTGTGTATCGACATAATTTAAGCGAATTAAATATTTTTTTTTTAAAGTTGCAAAAAATTAAATAAATTACAAGCAAACGAAATGAAAATTGCCATTAAAACAGTCGTACGTACAAATATGTATATGTATGAGTACAATTGGCTGCCGCCACCAACATCAACGGCTTTACCCCATTAACAACAATACTTCTACCGCGTACGAGTATGTTGAGATATACACAACGAGATCCACCATCATTTCGTATATATGTGTGTATGTACATATGTATGTATGTACGTACATACATCCATTAAGCACTCCTTTTTGCTTAGTGTCGTAAAAGTCCCAGAGAAATAAAAAATAAAAATGTTTTTTTTTTTGTTAAGCTTATTTGCTTGTTCTTCTTCAACGCTTAAATGTTCGTTTTTTTGCTCGTTCGTGAATATTTTTTTGTTGCTTTTGTTTCACTTTTCGCAACGACACCATAATTACGTTCCTGACATTCAATGCCAACCATTTACTTTTATTATGGCTGTTTATGTATTTGTATTATATGGATACGTATGTAAGTATGTGCATATTATCGAAATCGGTATATAGTAATCTTTTTTTTAATACAACAACAATATAAAAATATATGAATACGCACAGTTAAAATACAACAACATCTCTACACGTGCCTTTATTTTTTACTCCTTCCCTCCCTCTCTCTTTCTCTATCGTACGATTTTATTTTGTTCGTTTTCGTTTTCCTTTATTTTTTTTATATTTATTGCAAACATCATGTAGTCCATTTTTTCACTTTTTTACTGCTATTTTTTTGTTGCTTGTTGTTTTCTGCTGCTTCCTTTTTTACTCTTTCATATGAAATGTGTTGCCATACGTTTAGCAAAGGAAATTACAAAAAAGAGCAAATAAATTTAAGACAGAATGGCAGCATCATACAGGGTGTTTATAGTTGTTTATCTTGCCTTTGTGGAAAGATATATCTGAGTAACGGGTGTTGAAATATTAATTATGGGAATTGTTCTTAAAAACTTCTAAAGATGGAGTATTTTTTTGTACAGGAGTAAACGAACTTTTGTTTCTCATGCGAAATTACTCAAAGAAGTCTCAAGTCTTCAAGTAAACAAATTTATATTTAAAAATCGAAATTCTGTCTATCCTCTGTCATACTTGACTCCACAGTTCAGAATAGGGCCTCACCATCCCCTTCTACCGGACCCTTTTCTATATATTTAGCTAACGTTATTCCTTCCGCATCAATCGGCCTTCTACACGTTCCGGCCTCTTCCTTGTGGATTCCATTGAAGCGCTTGTAGAGGGAAGTTGTCAGTGTGTGTCCTAAGAACCACTATTTATGCTAATAAGTTTCCACGAAGTTTCATGTTCGATTCGGCCAACATAAGTTCAAAATCTGTCATAGGCATTTTTTCGTAATTGATAGTAAGCGCGGGTTAATTTTGCTTGTGCATTTCAAAATTAGCAACCTTAAAACAAGTTAAACTTGACGTTCGAATTGTATACTCGAAGCTTAGTAGTTGCTGATATTTGGCAAGATCTCCAAATAGATCAGAGCATGCCGAATTCAGCTTTTTCTTTGTTAAGCCGCCCTTCAATATCCTTGTCAGCACTATCCTTCGTAGTAATCATACTGTTTAGATAGTTGAAGGCGCCTACACATTCGGCAACTGCTAAAAGTGTTAAAAGAAACTAGAAGAACTGTTGGATTAATATCCAACACCGTTTTCTTAAGCTTTTTTTCTTCTTAATACAATTTTGTAATGACGTTGACATCTCTGAACGTAGTTTGATACGAAAATGGTCTAAAGACCCATCTTATGGGAATTTTGCCGCAAGTTTTGAATAACGTTAATGGCTATTCTAACTTGCTAATGAAAATCATCGAAGCTATATATACATTTATTGGGTCTTATAGTCCCAGATTGGAGTAAAGGGCCACAACAAAGTTCCTCCATCTACGCCAGAAGTTTCACTTCTGCCAAAGGTTTTAAAATAGAGTTCACTTTTTTATAAATATTTCTTTTCCAGGTTTTGGCATAGGTTTTTCGACTGCTTTGGGGGTTCCACTCCGCTCGTCGGATAATTTTTCCAAATGTATAAATAAATAAATTTTGGGGATAATTACCTGAATGCATATGCTGAAATGCTAGCGGACGCTTCCACAGGTCATGGATAGTGGAACACCCAGTAGATATACTTGGTAGCTGCCAATAAAATACCCAGTCTCTGACAGTTTCAGCAGTTTTAAGAGTAGACTCTCGAAGGGTTCACCTTAGTGCTGCCACAAAATATTCGAGTTGCTAATCATCCTTAAAATGACTTGGCGAAAAAGTGGCGCCATCCAATATTCACTCCCATGACAATACAGTGTTTGGATGCTTAAGTCTGCAGTCCTGATATCAAACTCGAATGAGAGTGGCTAATCACCATATCATTTTAAACTCGAGAGGTCACTGAAACCACAACAAATGAAATTCATAATGCTGCCCGACTATTGACGAGGTTTAGCCTAGAATCGGGGACACCATGCGGAAATTGGAATTGATCCTAAATTTAAATACAATTGTCGCAATGAAATAGCCTAAGATGTGTGTGTAAGGCTGATGAAAGCCAATGAAAAAACTTTTTCTAAAATTACCAAGCGTCCTACGTAATAAGACAACTTACCAGAAGTTTGTACGGCCAATAAGGTTGTTGGCGACTTAAAGATTTATTGGCTAAAAGCAGCATTATTCTTGTGAAACTTTCTGATTAGATTGGTAGAAGAGAAGAGGAATTGGAAACAAACGTGATATGCCACCAACAACTGCTGTATTTCGTGACCCTTGCGGCTAGCACATGACAGCAGAAAGACTAAATTCTTGCAAGCACTTAAGAAACATCGACATACTCTACTCTTCTTTGGATTTCAAGTTACAAAAAACGCTTTTTCCTCGAATTGATTTTTTAATTAATGCCAAAATATGTCATCCCTGTTTATCGAAAACAGCAAGGCGAATTCAATAAGGTGGCCCTAATTTACTACGTAAGCAACAGCTGATACATTCGCGTATGTCAAAAAACACAAACATTCTGTATTTTGTTGACAACAAGTATTTTTGATGCTATAACTTTTTGCTTACTACAGTGTTGCATTATATTGACACACCGAAATTTTGTTTTACAGTGTTGTATTCATTTTCAATTTAAGACCACCTTATTAAATTCGCCTTGGAAAACAGCTGATCTGTTAGCATACCAACTTTTCACATTCTATCCCTGAAGGCATTCTACAACTAGCGACCAAAAAAAGGCAAATGCGTTGTGTGGACTTTCAGCTTTAGTATTATTACCACACATTACATTATTAGGAGTATGGGACTAAGAAGAGACTATGTAGCACTTCTATGGGGCTTTAGAAGGGCTCAGGTTAAAAAATTTATTCCTAAACCTAGAAAGCATTACTAACTACGTTTTAGAAATCTGAAAAGCTTTTTTCGTCATACGGATTGATAAAAAGATGAACTGCGGCTATATTTGAGAGACTCAGTAGTGGTTCATAAGAGGAGTTATGGTATACAAGTGATCCGCCTACGTGCTCGAGTCCTTTAACTTATGTATTATAGGTTATGCACATACATATGTAGGTACCACATTCGCTAAAACCTTATGATGCGAATTTTGAATTTCAAATAAAAATAGATCAATCGCTCTCCCTTTTCGAATTAACCAGTTCTTCTAACTAATAAGTTAAATACGCTTTGATCAGATGTCAATTATACATCTTTAATATAGTCCAGATTTTCGCTTTCAGAGAGTAGCTTAGTAACATACAACCGCTATTATTCGGCCCATTATTACTTATGCGACTATAGCTTGCTGGAGAAAGGCTGAGCAAGCTAATACCATGAATAAATTAAGCGGAGAAGAGAGATTTGCCTGCATCAACACACGATGGTCGGAGGTCTTGCCTTTGAGTTTGTGCTTTGACAGGAGATTCATAGTTGAATTCCCGGACTAGGATTGTTGATCTAATAGAGCCTTGGCTCTAAAACAAATGAATCAAACAGAGACTTGTCGATCCCACTGAGGAGATCGCTGAGACCATGGCCATTGCCATATGTGCGGAGATCAACCTAGATGGTGGGTTCAAGTCTAAAGCCACTAATATACTCTCTGACAGCCAAGCTGCCTTAAGGGTACTTGGCTCAAATAGTGTAACTAGTCAAATATTGCTACGATAGATACGTTGCAGAGGCTTTGGCTGGAAAATAACATCCAGTTGTTTTAGGTACCTGGACCATGCGAATGCATGGGCTAGGAAGTGTTCCATGACACCATATATTGGTCCAGAACTGTACTGTGCGGCAACACTTACTACCATCCTCAATCTAATCAAGGATTGGGAAATTGGGAATGGTTGAAACACTGGAATGCTCAGGTATCAGAGACTGCGTAACATATATTATGTGAATGTAGGGTTCTTGATATGTTTAGATGGAAATGTTTAGGTAGAGGCAGGTTCTCATTAGGTGACATAATTATCATTATGATCTGCTATACAAACTATAGACCGGAAGGGGCACAATCGATCCCACAGATCACAGTGTCTTGCAATAGTGTCTGGTCGGTATGATGATAACGATGATAATAATAAATAACCAAATCAAATTTCTATTACGATCCAAGAGAGTCTTGGTTCTTTTATTCGCCAGAAGTGGCGGTGATTTTAAACAACCTGCGCTGAGTCTTTTCCAACGCCCATTCATCTATCAAATTTGTAAATTTTATTTTTATTTATTTTTTTCATTCATTCCCAAATACTTTTCCCTTTAGAAACAGAAAAATATGTAAAAAATAAAATGAAAAAATTCAAGCCATTGAAATTCAGTCGACCATGTCAGGAAAAGAAGAATAAAAAAAAACGAGATTCACATGCTCGAAACAATACATTTCGGTTTCTTCTCTCTCTTTTTTCCACTGTTTTTGTTGCTGTTGCTGCTTTTGGGATTATATACCAAATATTTTTGTTTATATACTCGTACATACAAATATATAAACAAAATATACATACATATGTATAATGAAGTATATATGTACTTACCTACATATGTACATATATATATACGAGTATGTACATTCGATTATGTATGTTTCTGTGTGAGTATACTCGTATCTCAGGCCACGCAAGACCACATCATATTATAAATTTGAAGCATTCATTGTCGAATAGTGTGGAATGAATTGAGTATTCCTTGGTATAGCATGTGCTGTCAGTTTTTTTTTTTTTTTTCTTTTTCTTCATTACATATCATACCATTTGTATGTTTTTATGTGTTTATAACAAAAAAGGAAGAATTCAAAAAAATACAAAGCTTATACAGGGTGTCATGCCTAAAATCGTAGAAAAGTTGCTTCTTTGATGACACAATTGGCATGAAAGTAATGAAAACGTTGATTACTTCATTCATAATTGAATGATTTTTTTGCCAATCGTGAAAACGCTTCCAGTGGTAAGCAAGACATACTCTTTTTTACAGTACTTGTGCTGATTTTTTTTTCACATAAACTTTCTTATGCACAACATCTAATACAGTACCAAAATATACAGATTTTTACACTTTGTACTGTTTTCGTACTTATTTTTAAGGGACAATAAAAAAGAGGTCCGAAATCATCGCACGGTACCTTTCTCCATTGACTGTAACGTTGCGATTGGCACAGTTCTTGGTGAAGTATGGTCCAATGATGCCGCCGACCCACAAACCGAAACAAACAGTGCATCTTTCAGGGTGCATTGGTAGCTCTTGAAAAAAATTCGGCAATTCTGTCTGTTAACGTACCCATTGAATCAAAAATGAGCTTTTAGCAAGCAAACGACGTTGTGGTACGTCACTTTCTTTTAGTTATTCCGTCACAAGCCCAATTTTTAGCAAAGGCGACGAATTGACATATCGCAATCTCCATTAGTACTGGGCAATAAAGTAGTAACATTCTATTCGGTATGCACTCTTCGCATACGGTTTTGTGGACAACAGCTTGAAAAACCTGTTCGGTGGATCGATAATGACGAAACACATTTCTCGCACATGAATGATTTGCAATCGTTGTTCGTTTGTTAGTCTATTAATGATGAAATGGCAAACCTTATTGAACCTTATTCGGAATTGCCACGTGTTACGAATCTTTTTTTTTAACTAAAGAAATTTACCTTGTTTTTCTTCTAACTGTACTGCATTTGTTTCCTGGTTTAAAATCTGGTTACCCTATCCGATAGGTATACTTTGGCAAAGCTTTTAAGCTCTGCCAATAACACAATTTGTATCTGCATAATTCTAGCAAAACAACGTACTTTAATGGATATCTTTAGTTTTCGGATAAAAAAAAGCTGCATAAGATACAAATCCAACGAATGTTGCCACCGAGTTACGATTATAATATTGTTTTTTAGTTTTTGAGCGTTTTTTTTCTTGTTTCTTTTCACATACCGCTCAAATTCCTATTTGCCTTGTGATATTGTAGTGAGAAAAAAAGAAAAGGCCTATCGCTGCCATAATGTATGGAATTTAACATCGTGAACATATCTGATGTAGCTACGCTGGGTGACGAGCATCCGTAATATCCAATTTTTCAAAAATAAGGCTGGTAACGCCATCCCATTGAAACCGCATGTCATTGGTGTTCATACCATCCAATTAAAAATAATTTAATAATACAATCTATAGCGCTTGCCGTAGACGGCGAAGACTTGGTCGGCTTTGTTTTAAAAGAAATATGGGCCGATTACACCACTAGGCCAAAATTCACACCAAATAGTGACTTTTTCTGGATGTATTAGGCGCTTGGAGCTCAGTGGGATTGCTATTTTACCAAATTAGACAATTTCATTTGTTGACGTTAAAATTCATCCACATACAGGCCCCATCGTATGCCGCTGTGGAATAGTAGGTAAAACATCTGCCTAAAAACCAAGAGGTCTTCGGCTCAATCCCAGGCCTGACCATTTGAACAAGAATGAGTTATGAGCAGGGTTGGCAAAAATACGGGTTTAAAAAAAAACAACCCACCGGGTTTTATTTGGTTTTTTGATGGGTTATTATGGGTTTTATTTGCTTTTATTACTGCTTCCAAACTTCGTTTAATCCGACAATTTATTTTGTTTGATAATAGAGCGTGTTTTTTATAGAGGTATAGAACTTTAAGTTGGCATTACTTTTCAAGATGGCGACCGACTTAACAGCTGTCAAGTGATTTATTCTCAATTTGGTTTGGCAATTCAGCATGAATAGACACACGCCTGAACAACGCTTGCAAGTAGTACAATTTTCATTTATCATAAGTGAATTTTTTTTCCAATTTTCAATTTTTTCAATTTTCATAAGCGAATTTTGTTTAGCAATGAAGCGCACTTCTGGTTGAATGGCTACGTCAACAAACAAAACTGCCGCATTTGGAGTGAAGGTAATCCTCAAATGTATGTGGAAACACCGCTACATCCAGAAAAACTGACTGTTTGGTGCGCTTTATGGGCTGGTGGAATCAGTGGTCCGTACTTTTTCAAAAACGATGGTGGCCAGAACGTTACAGTCAATGGTGATCGGTATAGAGCCATGATTACTAACTTTTTCATTCCTGAATTAAATAACCATGATGTCCAGGAGATGTGGTTTCATCAAGACGTCGCAACATGTTACACAGCTCGTGCCACAATAGATTTATTGAGAGACACGTTTGGTGACCGCCTAATTTCACGTTTTAGACCTGTGAATTGGCCTCCAAGATCTTGTGATTTAATACCGCTAGACTACTTTCTGTGGGGCTATGTAAAGTCACTGGTCTATGCGGTAAAGCCACAAACGCTTGACCATTTGGAAGACAATATTCGCCGTGTTATTGCCGATATACGGACACAAATGTTGGAAAAAGTCATCGAAAATTGGACGTCCAGATTGGACTACATCCGCGCCAGCCGTGGCGGTCATATGCCAGAAATCATATTTAAAATGTAATGCCACAAGATTATCTTTCGGATAAATAAAATTCATGTCAATCCATCGTTGTTTTATTGCAACTTGAAGTTCTATACCTCTATAAAAAACACCCTCTATAATTACGTTGTTTTAATATTTAAAATGCAATTTTGCATTCTTAGTGACATCGTGTACTATAAACTGCTAAAATCCGGTATTCGGAGCAACGCTCGGTCTCTTGTGGCAAAGTTGCCAAACAATTTTTATAAACTATCAAATTCTTCAAACATAGCTCTTTCTGACTATTGGCTTGCGATGGATGCTATATCTCTTATAATAGTATGTCACCGAATCATTTCTTTTCAAGAAATATAAAATCGGCTTTAAAGTGGATCGCCTCAAGAAAAGAGAAATTTTTCTAAGACGGGATTCGGACATTAGCGCAGGGCTAGGGAAAGATGTAAGCCAGTGATTTGATAATTCTTTATTTTGATAAAATTGTTAATTCATCATAATTTTTGAACTAAAAAAGCTAAAATTAAATTTTTAATTTTTTTAGGTGGATTTAATTGAGTTCCCCAGTGGGTTGCCAACCCTGGTTACAAGGTATCACCTCACAACATTAGCTAGTAAGTGGTCATGTGTATTACTACTATAGAAAACTTCTCTAATTCATTTGCTGCTCGGAGGCTGCGTTAAACTGTAGGATCTTTTCAATGACCTAAATTTCTAAAACTAGAATCTGGTATATCTGTTTGATTGAGAGAAGTCACCTTTTTCCTCTCTGGAATGTTATGGGAATTAATATTATTATGGGCCTCTTCCCTGAAAATTAATTTTTGATGAACATTAGGTTCAGTTACCAAATGCTCCAGGGCCCATTGAGTGAAGACACGTCGTTAACTTTACCCTAAGCTGCGAAATCATTTGAATTTTGAAAGGGTGCTGCCACAAGTCACGGCACAAAATTCGCCATGGTGTGGTCTGCGAAAGACCGACTTCTTATAGGCAACAAGAAATAGACGGCTTTGAATCCTCCTGTAAATTTTAACGGGTAGCGGTGATGATTTCGGCAGATCATCCGTTCTGTGGTTGTATGTTGTGGTGTTGATTTATTGTTTACCGAAGCAGAGAACTTAAATTAATTCACCACTCTACGGGTAGTCTTCTCGTTAGGACGATTGTGACAACCTTAAAATAGGCGCACCCAAGAGAACACCTGTTTTGATAGAACAATTTTACCATTTGCACGTGCGTGGTGATTTTGCGAAGCAAATTGAATAAAACGACAAGAAACTCGCCTGATGTAGCTTCAACAATATGACTGTTATTAACTATTAAAGTTCGAAAGCCCATATTGGACGTCATTGGTATCAAGTCGCGTGATCGCAGAGGAAAATTAATGAGTCACCATATTAAATGTTATGAACACAGAAATGATTTCAGGATACGATTAATCCTAGTGCGCCGCTGTGGTATGGAAGGTAGGACACTCGCCTACCGACTAAAAGATCCTCGCTTGAATTTCAGGCCAGACAATCTGACAATTCAACAACGGTATCACCTCATAACAATGCAAGCGACTGGTTATGAGTATTTACGGCACCAAAAACTTCTATAACTAACGCATCTGTCGTTGGGAGCCGGTATTTTATTGTAGGTTCCCTTTAATTGGTCAAAAATTAAAATCAGGTACATCCAATTGATTAAAAGAAGCTCCCTTGTTCCACTTGTCGTGAGAAGTATGTAATTTTTTTTTCTCCGTCACTCCTCTAGGGAGCATATTGGCTTTCACAAAGCATCTATTGCTTTGTTTCAGTTTCTTTAATCAATTTGATATTTCAAGCTAAGTAGATGATTAATCCGCTGTAGCTTCTCCATATGATTTGTGTGTGTGTGTGTGTGTGTGTGTGTGTGTGTGTGTGTGTGTGTGTGTGTGTGTGTGTGTAGTGGTGAAGATCCTTGCTAATTGGTGGTGATCTTTACTTTAGCGTTGTAATTTTTGCCCAGTAGGTGGCGTGTTTTTCCTGATCATTCGTCTGATGTTTGTCATCATCGCCAGAGGTATGCGAGAAGGGTCAGGGGGGCTCTTTTTTCCTTATTTTTTTTTTTAGATGGAGTTGTCTGGAGGAAAGAAGTTTAAGCCTTTTTTTATTATTAAACATTCGAAACCACAATTAAATTTTTTCTCCGCCATGTCTTCTGATGGGGCGCAAACCTGGGTCGTTTGTGTTGTTAAGCGTGCGCCCTGACCACTACTTCACGCTACCCCCGAGAAGTATGTATGTATGTATATTATTCGTACGTGCAGAAGTGTAAATATTTTCTTTAACGTAGTCGATCAAGGCGAGCAGAGTCTTAGCATTTAAAAAAATAAAAAACTTTTACAAAATTTTGTGTGAAATTTTGTGTTACACCCTGTTTTTTAAAACTTAAGTAATAACAAAATTTATTTACTATCCCATGCTCATGTATAATCAACCAACCAAACGTTTATTTTATAGTTTTCAGTAGTTTAATTGTTATTGTTGCTGTTCTGTGGTAGCACTACTATTGATAGTGCGTCTCGGTTTCAGCATCTACTCAGCTACCATCAGGTAAAATAGTAAAGCCTTCAGTTCTAATGGGGTGTTTTCTTGTTTTTAAATCAAATTTAATGCGTGCGAGTAGTAGTAGTCCTATGAAGCCTGTCACTTTCCACAAGATTTTTGTGTTAAAATTTCAATTGTTTTAAAATAAGTATAAAGGCAAGTTTTGTGTGTGTGTGTGTGTGTGTGTTTCTATATGTTGAATTCAAAATGCGTGCCTGCCTGACTTACTGCCTAAATAACGTACGCAGGCAAGCATGCACGCACGCACTAATTCACCCACCTAATAATCATGTATTTAGTTATCCATTCATTCAGTTTCATTTACGCTCTCTCATCCAACCAACCATCCTCATGCGTACCTATGTATGTATATACCCGTAGTACTTTTTCAATTCATTGTACATTCAAGTGGTAAATAGCTGCTCGCAAACGCTTTTACAACACTCAACGTACAATATATGGGTTAGTCAGCCATTTTTGATTTGTGTGTTTATGTTGCTGTTGTTGTTGTAATTTTTCCATTTCATTTCCTTTTCGCTTGATTTGATTGCATTTGTCCACAAGATAGAAAAAAAAGGGTTGTCATGCCTTGAAAAGTGTCGTCCATGCAGCTGGTTATCGTCAATGTCAATCTGTTCTTAGAATCTGTAAACTATTAGAAAGTGGTTAGAAAATTTTCCAAAATTGTAAAATATTTATGTATAAAAAAAGATTAGAAACAGCCATTTTGAAAAAAATAACTTCTCGTATTTACATGTCAAAAATTTTAAATTGGGAGGAATAGAAATGCAACTCGTTTGTCGGAATATTAATGTAATGGCTGCCGTATAATTTTTTTCTTTAAGAAGAAAATATAAGCGGTTAAATACGGAAATGTTAGGGAAGTTACAGGTCTTGACATAACGGCACAGGTTAGTTGTGCACTGCGCGACAGTTTGAGGACCTGCTAAACGTCTATTTGAATATAAGCTGATGCTAAGATTCAGAGAATCTGCCGAACGTTACTATGTTAAGAGAGAAACTTAGCTTATACATATTTCTTTCAAAAAGGATTCTTGATAAAGCGTTTGGGATTTTGTTTCGTCCATAGCAGTTACTGGAATTTTTTTTTTATTAAGATGGAAAATGCTTACACGCATTCACCAAGAGTAATCACTCTAGTGATATGTCCTTTGGGCTTTGTACCACCTCGGAACCGCTTCCGCATTACTTCGAGGTGACTCCCACTAAAGCCCTTTCTGTCTAATCTCCACTATTCGCCGCATCCAGTTCTACTATCCGAGTATTATCAAGATAGGTTTTCTTCGCCATCAGTAGCTTGTCACAATAGCAAACCACCATCTGCCAATTAAAATCCTCCATTCTCCGTCGTTATGGGACTCATTCTCCACGCAACAGCCTCGCGCTCGTCTTTCCAACGGATGCACTGGAAGAACGTATGTTCAGTGTCATCCACGCATTCACTCTCTTTATATATACAGTACGGTGTACTGTATTTAATCATGCGATAGAGATATTTCCTGAAGTATTCATGGCCGCATAACATCTGTGTGAGGTAGTAATTTAGCTCCCCATACTTCCTCCTTGTCCATGGCTCTATGTGGGGTATTAGTCTTGCCGTTCATCCTCAATACCGTTCCTCTCCTACCGATTCTGCCAGTGTTACAGTGTCTCAAGGTTTATACTTTTGCAGTGGATCGATTTGGAGGTCTATCGGTACCATCTCAGATATAACCTGAATGGCCGCTGCCGACACTGTGCCGCTGTTCTCTGGACCGATATAAGCCCCGCACTCTCCTTCGTTCCCGTAAGGATGTAAAGAAGGATGTTGTAACAAGCTTCCATTAAAAGTTTTCTCTACGTTGCCAAAGGTCCACCTATGTACTCCATCAGTCTGCCGTTGGCCGTTATCTCTGCCGCTTTGTTGATGGAGTATTGTAACTGGCGTGAAAAAAGTGGACTTTGAGTCCAACCTTATGCCCAGGTAGCTTACGGAGCTTTTAGTATAAGTTTCCTCAACCCCCATGTTTATCCCAGTGGGAAAGCGTCGCCCGGTCATTAGAAGCAACTCTTTTTTCGTGTGGCTAGCTCTAGTCCTTAGGATTGTATGTAACCAACTCCTCATCCGTATCATTACTTGATTCAACCGCTGCTCTATAGTTCTTGCCTGTATTGCCATTGTAATATCAGCCGCATAGCAGATCAGAAAAGCCCCCTCCGTCGTGTTCATTTTCAGGATGTCGTTGTAGCTAGCGTTCAACATTTCAGGGCCGAGGAACTACAGTTATTGTTCGTCGTGATGTCAGGATGCATACTGATATGAGCACAGGATTATTTCCAAGTGGTCTTCAGATTATCGAACCTTTTTTTTCTGCGTCAGTCCTATCGGGATCATATTGGCTTTCCACAAAGCATCAATTGCTTTGTTTCAGGTTCATTAACAACTTGATCTTATAAGCTAAGTAGATGATTAATCCACTGTAGCCCACTCCATATGATTGTGTAGTGGTGGTGATGATCCTTACTTTAGTATGGTAATTTTTTCCCAATAGGTTGCGTTTTTTCCTGACCATTCGTCTGATGTTTGTCATCAACGCAGGGGTAAGCTGAAAGGTCGAATCTATTAGGCCCCACAATTCTTTTTTAACCGGAAGACTTTAAACACTAAATGAAAAGTTATATCAATATTGTACGCCTGGAGTGTAAGGAATAATGCCAATATTTCTGTATATAGAACAGTGGCATACTATTCCCACCTGTACCATTTTTAAACATCATTGCGAAATGATAGTGGATATATTGGTACTCGGTTACAAAATGTCGGTAGATGGCTCTTAAATCCAACATCCGTGTTAACTTTAATTGCATCACGCAACAGTTTAGCTTGAAAGATGACATTTTAAGCCTTACTTTGTTAAAAGACATTATTAAAATCGCATTATTCTGTGAAAAGTTCGCTCTGGTCGTCCCATCACTAAGTAATGCCATAAAATCATGGAAAACATTGAGAAATCCCAGTACATAACCAGCTTAGACGCTTCTAGGGAACTGGACATTCATCACCAAATAGTTAACAACCATTTGAAGAAAGCTGGATACAAAAAGAAGGTCGAAGTTTTAAGTGCTACACGAATTGAAAAATTTAATGGACCGAATTCACTGCTAAAACGGAACGAAATCGAATTATTTCTGCAACAAATATTTACGGGCGATGAAAAGTGATCACGTACGGTAATAATGTGCGAAAAAGATCATGGATAAAGTAAGGCGAAGATTTGCAGACTTTACCACTGTCAGGATTGACATCAAGATAAGTAATGCTCTGTGTCTGGTAGGATTAGAAGAGAATTGTTCATTATAAGCTTCAATAATCAAACGATTTATTCTGATCTCTATTATTAACAATTAACGAGATTGTAGCAAGCAATTCAATTAAATTGGCAAGAATTGATCAACAGGAAAGGTGTAGTGTCCCGCTAGACCCCACACATCTTTAATGACCCGGCAGAAAATGAGAGAGCTTGGCTGAAATAATATATGGTGGATGCATAAAACCACCATATATTATAAGAGAGTTATAGTATAGTTATAATATAGTATAGTTATAATAGTGTAAATTTAAGTTCCGTCAAGGACTACAAATCGCAGATGGATCGCTCAGAAAAAAGAAAAGTTTAACACTAATGGAATAATGGCTTTACCACAGAAATTTCACAAGGTTATCGTTATTTGTTTAAATAAAACTATATTTCATTTTTGGTCAAGTTTTTAACCGAACTTAACTGGCACTTGTTTTCACTTGTCAAGCATAAACTTACACTGCTTGTTAGTACCATTAGTGTGCACAGAATGATTGGTAGCTTGAGCGGGAATATGGGGCTTCCAAATGATGACTTCCATATTAGCTGTCAGGGTGAAAAAGCAGGCACCAAGAGTATATATAATGCAATATCTGGATATGAAAGAATCATATTCTGAAAAATCATATATGCAAGCAATCCTCTACTAATTAAAATCCTTCTTTCAGAAATTTAGTACAAAGGTGCTCAGAGTGCTATACAAGTTTCACCAATTTTAAGTTTAAATTAATAGACCTGCTGCTTCATATACCAAGAAAATAAATTTTTGCTTCTTCCCATGTTAGATTGTTTGGCTATAAGGCCGCCAGGACTGGCGCGTACAAGTCGCAATCTGGAATATAAATTTTCACAAGCTTTTCGCAGCATATGCAACCGTATTTCGCGAATAACTCTTCGAATTTCAAGATGTTCAATAGTCTCTGGTTTAAAGAAAATAATCCAAGGGGGTTAAATCACACGATATTGGTGGCCATTTAATTGGATCATTAAGTGAAATTACTCTTTCATTAAAAGTTTCTTTGAGTAAATCAATTTTAGCAAGCGCTGTGGCTTCGTCTTTTTGCAACCACATGTCAACAAGATCAATGCCAGCTAATTGGGGTACGAAAAAATTTATAATTATGTCCCCATACAGTTCACCATCGTCAGTAACATTCTGACCATCATCGTTTTTGAAGACATACATATGTACCAATGACTCCGCCAGCCCATAAGGCGCATCAAATAGTAATATTCTGTGAATGAAACGATGTTCCGACAAAAGCTTGTGAATTATCCTCTCTCCAAATGCGACAGTTTTGTTTATTTACATACCCATTCAACTAAAATTGGGCTTCATTTTTTATTGGAAATTTAACATCAATATCAATTTATGCTTCAGCCCATTCGCCGAATTAACGAAATGTCAAATCAAACTACACAAAAAGCAACTATCAGTTGTTACATAAGTTGTCAAATAAAGCAGTGTTGTCAACTCGAAAGTCATGAACCTCTAAAAAAACCCGATACTCGCCTGGTTGACCTTGTGGCATGATGTTTTCCGTGTTAGTATTATTGATTACACTGGTCTACAGCAAAAAACGGTTTGAAATAAAACTATATGGTATATAAGGATTTTGATGAGCTGTCCGTTTTCAGTTTTTTTCCATCGGGCTCAAATTTTTTTTATGGGCGTGGCAAATTTTACGCCCGAAATATGGTAGTTATGTCAATATATTTAATCAAAACTTGACCGATTTTAATGCATGTACCACCAAACGTTTTTTGGAAATAAAAGAAAAAAATCTGCACTAATTTTTCAAGAAAAAATTTTCCGCTAATCTTGGTCAAAGTTAGGTACCTGCATTTAATTTCGACTAAAATCAGCAATAGCCAAACGATTTTCATGATTTAAAGCCTTTTTTATTCTCAGCATTTTAAGCTGTAATTTAAGTGGTTAAGATCTAAAATCTTCATTCTGAAAATTTTTTTATGAATTTTTGAAAAAAAAAATTGCTTTAATTTTGCGCGAAAAAATTTTTTTTTTTTGCTCAGGTGACTTGTAAGAAATTTTGTTTCTAAGCGCTCATAAAAAAAAATTGCGCCCGATGGAAAAAACTGATAACGGATTTGAGTTCAGTGCATCAAAATCAATATATTTCATACAGAAAAAAATAAATAAATTTTTGATGGGGTTAACTGCTTTCTTGAAATCGACGAACAGTAGATGCAGGGGTACACCATTCTGTAGATTATTGCTTATGCCATAAGGTATGTATCATAATTTCTTTAAGTGTATTTATTAAAAAAATAAATATCTTTTCCTTTATTTATAAAAGGCACTTTAACTGCTTGCCCATCATTCATTCAAGTTCATATATGGGATGTTGAAATCTCAAAAAAAAAAAAAAATCAACCGACGCACACAAAAATATAATAAAAAACCAAAATTGCGTATTAAAATACAATGTATCATAACGAATAGGGAATAAAAATCGTATCGAACTAGTTGATAAAATTTAAAAAATAATAACAAAAAAAGAAAACGAGGAAATGAATTTGTCTCTCGGTATCTGCTTATTTTGTTTCCTAAACTTTGTATTACAACGTCTCTACATTAAGATGAAATTGGATTTGTTGTTGTTGTCATTTTATATGAGTATTTTTATTGTTGTAAAAATAAAAGTTGTTTTAATTGTTGTAGTTTACATGGAATAGGGTCAAATGTGGGAATCTGTTTAATATTGACTGTCAAACCAACCAGTAACGACGAGTAGATAAATATTTACACGCTTTCAATACAAAACAAAAAAAAAGCATAAAATGCTTGTGTTATTCCTACATTTTTTACGTCCGTAGTAAAAGGGAAAAGGTTATCACAAAAATTACTTTATTTGATCAGTAATGTTGATATACGAGGATGCACACTGTCTTTCAAAAGTATGCATACCGTTGTTTGGTACACGGTTGAAAAGCTACCTATTTCTGTAGGAGATCAGTGGATACAAGATGGGTATTTCGCCCAAGTGACAAGCGCTGAATATATTCAATGGTCATCGAATCCAATTTTCTTTTGAAAGTAGTCTCGATAAATATTGCAATTGTACCACTCCTACGATAGCCTTTTTTTATTAATTCTTGTCAGGGTTCCATCTAGGTTACTTACTAGATAACAAGCCAAACTTTTCGCGATAACACGAAATACTACCTTGAACAAAAATTTGCCGGAATAACCCCCATACGGCGGTCCCATCGTTCCGATTTGAGTTTTTTTTATTAAGATGGTACATTTGTTGTTGATATTCCAGCCAAATTTTAGAGTTATAGCTTGACGGTTTTCGGTATGTCCATCAGTCTTCCTTCGATTTTTTCAATATTTCCTCTCGGCTTCTGAAACGCGTTCACCGTAATGGTTTTTTAACTCGATTGAACAGAAAGAAGTCCCAGGGAGCTAAATCAGGTGAATTCGGTAGCTGTTTGATGTTATTTGTTGCATTTTTCGTCAAAAAAATTCGAATAATGGTGGCACTGTGCGACGGTACATTATCATGGACCAAAAACCACGAATTTTTTGCCCACAATTCTGGTCTGTTTCGGCGAATTGCTTCACGCAAACGCCTCATAATACTCTTTGTTTACTGTCTGGACTTCTGGCAAAAATTCATGATGCACTACACTGTTGTAATCCACGAAAACCATAAGCATTGCCTTCTTTTTTGACTGAAAAACACGTCGTTATGGTCTCGGCTTATTTGGTGCACTCCATTCACTTGCCCGATGTCCCAATTACGTGTCGTACACATAAACCCAAGTTTCGTCCCCAGTAATGATACTTTTGATGAATGTGGGATTGGATTCAGCCTCGCAAATCATGTCTTTTACGGCCTCCTAACGGTCAAAATTGTAAAAAATCGTCAACACACATAGAGATAGATTTACTCTTGGCTATGTAGCTTTTGCAAATGTCAAGCTATGACGCTAAGACAACGAACAATAGATGTACCAACTTAGCAAAAAAAACTCAAATCCGAACGACGGAACCGCCACACGGGGGTTATTCCGGAATTTTTTTATCAAGGTAGTACCCTGTCACACTGGCACGTTAATCCCTAGAGATACACCTCCATTTTGATTGAGGATCTCCTGATACTGAATAAAATTGACTATATCGCATCTATGGTGAAATTGGATAGGAGATTAAAATTTATTATACCAAGTAGAGAGGGGGATAGCGTGGTGTAGTGGCTAGAGCGCACGCATACAACACATGCGGACCCGATTCGAATCTCCAGCAGAAGACATGAAAAAAAAATTAATTGCTGTTTCGAGCGTTTAATAAAGAGACTATAACCTCCCTCCAGGCAAATCCATCTAAAGAAAGCTCCCTGACACTACAGCTTCAAACAAAGAATCAGGAAAAAACGCCACCTACTGGCAAAAAAATTACAATGCTAAGTAAGGATCATCAATACTTATAATCATATGGAAACGAGCTACAGTAGATTAATCATCTCTGTTACTTAGCTTGAAAATCAAATTGGTTACTGAAGCTGAAACAAAGCAATGAATGCTTTGTGAAAAGCCAATAGCTCCCTAGAGGAGTGTCGGAGAAAAAAATAATTCCAAGTGGGGATGACTGAGCCTGTGACATGTTCATCTCCAGAAACTCGGTAGAAGTCTATACGGAGAGTTGTAAACTTAAGAACAGGGTTGGTAGTCGATTTGTTATCGAAATGCTTAATCTGAATGTATCTCATCGTTCCCCGCACTATTATAGCGTGTTCTAGGTCAAAGTAATGGCTATAAATCATGCTAAGGGATTGATTCTAAGTGGGAAAGCTCCAGCAACTAACATCTCTATCTTCTCTGATAGCCAAACTGCGACTTGATCCTTTATTGGTGTGAATGTTTACTGGAAACTGGTTAAAGACTGCAGCGATACTCTGGATTTCCTTTCGCAGAGATTTTGTGTGCACCTCATGTGGGTTCTTGATCACAGGATCATCCCGGAAAATTATGTGGGCAATAAACTTACAAAGGCGGCCACACTTCTACCTGTTGTCCAACCATTTGTAGATATTTGTATATCCAATGTTGTGTCTATTCTCACAGGTCATTGCATTAACGAAAAAAAAACAAAGAAGATCACCTTAAAATTGCTTCTTACTATCTCACCTCGGACAACACGCGATCACAAACAGCGAGGAGATGAGGAATGATGCCAATATATACCATAAATATTGGGTGCTTAGTTAAGTTGGGTTAAAAGTTCGACTAAAAATTAAAAACACCATTTTGTTAAATTTGAAAAAAGCTTTATTATACCAAATAGGTGCTTGGATCGATAACCTTTTACCATTTTTGGAGTAAAGCTATTTTTCCATCAGTGTAGAACTTCTGGGTTTTCTAAGCGAAAAACTGATCCAATTGGGTTCTGCAGCCCTCTACGGAATTTAAATTTGCATCATCAAAAAAGTTCCACAGAGATCGAAATAAGTGATAATCTAAAGGTAAGGTCCGGGCTTAATGGTTGGTATATCAAAACTTCCCAGCCAAGCTCTCTCAGTTTCTGCCGTGTCATCAAAGATGTGTGTGGTTTGGCGTTGTCGTTGTAATGAAACACAGCAATTTTTCCGTTGAACAATTCTGACCCTTTTAATAGAATAGATTGCTTCAAACTCGTTAATTATTGACAGTAGAGATCAGAATCAATCGTTTGATCAGGTCTTAGAAGCTCATACTGAACAATTCAATTCCAATTCCACCAGACACACAGCATTACTTATCCTTATGTCACTCCTGACTTTACCAGTCTCTGCAAAGCTTCACCTTGCTTCGTGATCCTGATCTTTATCGCACATTATTGTCGTACGTGATTATCTTTCATCGCTCGTATATATAGTATTTGCACCAGAAGTGATTCGATTTTATTCCGTTCAATTTTTGGCAATTATAATAATTCACGTGGCACCCAAACATCAAGCTTTATTGTGTATTCAGGTTTTCTTCAAATGGTTGATAAGTGTTTGTTAACGAATGCCTAGTTCCCTAGCAACTTTCGCGCTGCCTACTTATGTGTCGTGCTTTCTAAATTTTGTTTATTATTTCGACCTCAAAACAACAAAATTATCAGATCGAAAACGAGCAAATCATTTCGTTACAGTTTTTTTAGTTACAGCATCGTCTCCTTTAACTTTGCAATTTTTTCAGCAGCCTGCAAGGTCTTTCTTACCTAAAAAAAAATACTGAATATTTTCTCAAATTTCTTTTTTTATTTGAAAGTACAATCCTTTCGGTTAATAATGGAAAATAATTTCATTCAAATGGCTGCCTCGGCTGGCCATGCAGTAGCCTACATGATCGGTCAAATTTTTAAGCACATTATCGATTGTGTGCAGCTGTATTTCACCAATGGCTCCACGAATATGGTCCTTTAAAGCGTCAATTGTCTCTGGCTTGTTGGGGTAACACTTATCTTTGACGGCACTCCACAAATAATAGTCCAACGGTGTCAAATCGCAGCTCCGATGTGGCCAAATGACATCAGCTCTGCGGCTGATAATGCGATCTTCGAAAACAGGGTGCAAAACATCGAGTGTAACTTCGTCTGTGTGGCACGTAGCGCCGTCCTGTTAAAACCAAATGTTGCTAATATACTCCTCTTCAATTTTTGTGAACAAAAATTCGTTCAACATGGCCCGATAACGATCGCCATTGACTGTAACGGCCACTCCACATATCGCACACATTCTGCAACATTAACATGATTTTCAAAGTAATGTCGCAATATTTCCCAGCGTTGTTCAAGCGTATAGACAACCATATTCGTTCAGCGGAAGGATAAAACTAATTATCTGTCAAATCGGACATGAGCTAAGTGTTACCATTCACGAAATAAGCACTAGTTGAAAAAGAACGTTAGATGGCGGACCCGATATAATGAAAAAACCAATATAAGACGTTATGTTCCGAAATTTCATCATTTTTAGAAGTAGATAACCTTTCACAGAATAATTCGATATCAATAATGTCTTCTAACAAAGTGAAGCTTGAAATCTTACATTTCAAACAAGCTACAGTGTTGCCTGATGCAATTAATAATACCAGAGATATTATATTTTAGAGCCATCTCCGATAATTTGTAACCGAACATAACCGACTCAGCTAATATGAATCAAAGAAAGGAGTAGGTAGCTCCAGCACATACGTCAAAGTCGAGAGTCAAGCCTAAACTTCAATCAAAGAATACCATGATCTGCGTTTGGAGAAACTAGAAGCGCATGATGGACTGGAAACTGCTCAAAAAGAATGCCACGATCAAGAAGGATATACGAGTACTTATAGCGCAGCTTCGCCGCGTAAAAGAGATTATTGGACTGAAAAGACCCCATCAAAAAGGCTAAAGCATATTTCTTTACAGCAACTCCAGGCTTCATGTTGCATCAATCGTCAGAGCCGACCTCTAAGAGGTTTATTGTTATAAATATTCATTTTTATTTAAAAAATCTAATATTTTTTGGTCCTCCATTAACATTTTAACATATAATAGTGAGGGCGGCATGGTAAAGTCTAATTTGTTTAGTGTCTAACTTTGCCTCACGCTCCCAATAAAGCCTTCTGCAGTTTTGTAAGATATCATTTAAAAATATCCATTAGTTATACAATATTGTGATCAGTAGATTATAGAGATTATCGTTTCATTATTCCTAAGAAATAAACAATTTTCAGCCCGATTCTTGAAAACTTATCAAACTAGCCACGTATAAAAACCCTTTATCTATATAATTAATGGCACCCAAATGAAGCTCATCTCTTATGCTGATAGTCGTAGAAATTTAATTCAATAAATAAAAAAAAAATAATAATAATTCTGGTTTTCTGTAAGACTCTGTTTAAATGCCATCAATAAAAGCTGTGGTTTACATCAAAAAGACAGCAAAAAAAACAAAAAACAAAAACAAAAATATGCCTCCATAATCTTTAATTCAATTGCTGCTGCTGCTGCTGCTGTTGTTCATCTCCTATAATAGTCGTGGCGCAACATTGTTTTTAAAAACGTAAACTAGAACCGGAATAAGGCACAGAATCATTTAATCTGCTTGTATGATGTTCCCTTTTGGAGTAAAAAGAAAATAATATTTTCAGTTCCTTCTTTTCTTCTGCCAGTCAGTCAGTCAGTCTAATAGTTTGTCTGAACGGCCTGTTTAAGTAGTAAACGTAGTACAGAAAGGAAATGAGGCAAAAATGTATTGAAAGTTGAATTTGAAGTCAGTCGTTCCATGGCCAATGCCATTTTTATCTTAAACAGTCAGTCGTCAGTGTTTCGCGTAAATACAACCATAATTCGGTACATAAACAGTTTCATACAATGAATGCCATTTTTTTTCTCTTCTTCTTCTTATTTTGTGAATTCTACTTGAAGTACGAGATGTTGTTGATAATGTTGCCAGTTTTTGTGCTGAATTTTTTTCTTTTTGGAAACCAATGCTATTGAGTATGACTATGACGTTGTGCAGTGATAATGATGAAGGACAACATTGTTGTTGTTTACAGTTGTTGTAATACTAATATTCCATAGACTTACATACTCGTAAGCCAAGCCTGTCTACTGCTGTTTCGTTATTCTTTTTTTATTATTTTATTCTGAGTCTTCTGTATTTCTCATTTTAAATTTTGGAAGAAAAAAATATCTGTTAGTCGTTCAGTTGGTCGTATGTTTCACAGATTTTACATCATCTTTTAACGCTATACCCTACAGCATATTCGATAAAGTTTTGCCCATAGAAACAGAAATGAAATTAATTGATAAGATGCGTGAGGAGGCTAACATCTGAAAGACTTAAATTTCATCCAATTTTTAAAGCATAAGAGGGTCATAGCCATGTAAAACAAAAACAAATCGGCGTAAATGCGTGACTTAACATAACCGTAATCATGGTCGAAATAACCAAAATCAAGTTGATCGGTTATGGCGTTATGGTATGGCACCCCTAATCGAACACATTGTTGCCCATAAGGTTAGTTGAACCTTAAAGTCCTTTCAATATTTTAAACATGGCAATCGCAGAAATTCAAACAACTGCAATAGCAAGGTCAAGGTTAGCCAGGTTTTTTTGAAAGCTTCTCGGGTTAATTGTTATTTTTTTTCGCTATTCCTCTTTGGATCATATGGCTTTTGCCCAAGGCTAGTCGATTTCAAGCTAAGTAGATGATTAGACTACTGTACCTCGCTTCCATGTGATTGTGTAGCGGTTAAAATCCTTGCTAAACAGTGGTGGTGACGATTCCTGCTTAGTATTGTCATTTTTCCCCAGTATGTGAAGCTTTTAACTGATCATTCGTTTGATATTGGTCATCATTGTCAAAAGGGGGTTGAAGTCTCTTAATTAAACACTCGACGAAAACCGCAATTAAATGTTTTTGCCTTGTCTTCTGCTGGCACTCTAAGCGAAACGCCATACCACTTCTAACATACATACATAATACCCGCGGCTTCTCAAGTGGAACAAGGTGGACCTCTCTCAATCAATTAGCTGCACCCGATTTTACTTTTCGACTCATTGAAAGGGACCTACAGCTAACCGCCGGCTCCGAACCCCAAACACATTAGTTAGAGATGTTTTCATAGCATAAATACTCTTAACCAGTAGCTAGAAATGTTATGAAGTGATACCGCTAATAAAAATTGTCAGATTGTCTGATCTGACAATGAATTTAGGCTCTCTTAGTTGCTAGGCGGGTGTCTTACCTACCATAACACAGCGGCACACGTCGCTCCTAACGCTTACCCTTAATTGATATCCTAAACTTGTAAATATAAAAGGATCACTTCTGATCAATAAGATTACCCACAGATGTTGGAGTAAATAAACTACTGATATCACATCAGTATTTCAGGGAAAATCGTACCATATGAATATATAAGGAATCTTATATGGGCTATAAATGGCCTTTGGTAAACCTACTCAAAGATAGATAATTCCTTTTATTGATTTCTGTAGAACCTGCAACGATAAAAATTAGTAGGAATTGACTGATCATCTTCTCTACCACTGCTCGCAATTTAAGGACTTGAAGCTAATCTGGCTTAGTCAGAAACAGTTTTGCAACTAAAAATGTGGACAAGATCCGCGCCTTAATAAAATCGTCTGAGTGACTGAACAAAAAAGCCTATAGATAGCATTTAAACGAACTTTAACTAACCATTTCACTTAATCAAAACTTTATTCTAAGAGAGTGACAAGGCTTTTCAAAGATACGTTGCAAAACAAGCAACAACGTAAAATGTATTACACGGCATCTTCCATGGCTCTGTTAAGGAAGTTGCTACAAAAATTTATTACTGGAAAGTTCCATAAGTTAAAGCGATTATGAAGTTTCCAGTAGAAACTTTACCAAGAAGTGTAGATCCAAAAAATCTACTAATAGCGGTATTGCACCTTACTAGCGATGTGTTCCACTTTCAAGATGTCAAATCTGATAAATCTGCAGCACAATTACCAACTATTTAATTCCTATTATTGTCCCGATATTTTTGCCTCCGTAGGTTCAGATTTTTGTTAAAGTATTACAAATTGGGTTTAATCTGCCGCAGTCTAGATTAGGGTTACGTACTGAGTGCGTGTACACGTGGTGGTTGGGGTTTAAACCTAAATTTCAGAGAAAGACTATTGACTAAATATGGATTTGCATTGCAATCAATATTGCCAATCGAACAGCAAGGGCTTAGATTTTTCTCCATTCTAGTTCATAAAGTGGGTACTGCAACTCCAGTGTCTCTTAGGTAGAGTTCTCGTGATTGTTTACAGACGGTATGAAGAACAACGTGCTATTCGTATTAGTTTAGGTAATCAGTTAAACGTAGGATCAATGCCTTAGTTATCGCCAAACTAAAATCGTTTATGTCCATTTTATTTTCTTTTTTATTAACCATCTTGTAGAGCGTACTATCTTACTCGGTTTGCTGCTATTGTTTTCACGCTTTCTCAAGTAAGGTTACACCTCCAAGTGTTCATTTGGAAGACCACGATTAAGTAAAAGATAACTTCCCTTGTCAGGTCTACAGCTCTAGCCATAGCTAATAGTCGTGTAAAGTTCCTTGAACAAGAAATAAGAACATCTGCTTTGGCTTTGTGGGATAATGCAGTAAACTAGAGATTCTAAATGCAGTTTAAGGATGATACTGGTGGGCATAGTAAGAAGTATATACTATATGCTTCACCTATTTGGACCAGTTCTACTGAGTTTAAGCCATTTTGCGTAAAAAATAAAACAGTAACTAAAGGAAATCGCATTAGTCTTTTCGATAATGAAACCAATAAGCCTGTTATCGAAGAAGTGTGGACGATACTATAAAGGCACAAGCTCGGTTAAGAACCATGCTAGTTTGCTACCACAAAAAAAGATGAAGCAATAGATTTAGCCTAAATAGCAGGCTAAAGAGGGTGTGTTTGGGTCTCGAAGTATTAAAAAACTCAATTCTTGAGCGAACACAGTGGCTACAGACAGTATTTTCCCCGTTTCAAATTGGTCAATACACTTTTGTTTGTTTGCTGTCTAATTTGATTCCGAAACGAAATAAGTTTAACGACAATTAAGAATTTAGATAAAGGTAAGCGATATCATCCTGCTGACGAATGATTTATTGACAAGTTTAGGTTAAATAATTATGTAAAGCTCGTGCTTCTAATGCTATGTTCGCACGACAACATATTATCGCCATTCGCTCTCTCATTAATAATATAAGCCCCGATTATGAGTTGAATTACCTAAATTTTCAAGCACTCAATTTGTAAGTAATTATATTTCTATTACTCTGTGTATTACTTCAAAATCAGTGTCATCTCTAATCTTTGTGCAGCTTAGATCTTTAAATACTTGGCATTCTTTTTAGCTCTTAATTAATATGTTTTTATTACAGATTTAATATTGTAAATTTATTAAATTGACCTCCCTAAAGTATGTTGTCAAACACAAAAAATAAACAATCACAACAATGGCCACTCGCTGCATTGATTCCATTTGCTAACAGCTAAGAAAATGACGTGTGAACGCAATACTCCAAATAAGTAATATAAACGGAGATCAAAGTAATACGAAGTATAATACTTAAGTTCCTTTTCCTCAGTACAATTTGGATGTTGCCTTAACGACATTTGAAAAGACGATAAACGATTTTAGGTTAAAAACTAGTTTTGCTGGAGTGTTGTGGGTTTTCTGAAGTCGTAATTCTTCGCCAAGAAGCTGCCAATTATCGATACTCTCCAAATCAACTCTAACCAGGTAAATAGCTGAAAAGCATCGTCTAGCCACAAACAGACATTGGGGTTTGAAAATTATTAAAAAAAAAAGTTTCATTCATTGTTTTTCATTCTTTCAACCATAAACTACAAATAACTCCACTTTCAATAACCAAAAATGGGTGCTGTAGTCGTACACTTTCCTTGGCTCTTCTAAACTCCATTGTTCACCAAATAATTTTGTTGGTTTTTTTATTGTTGGATTTTAAACATACCGATACAATAATTTATTTATTGCAAAAACTAAGAATAATGAAAAAAAAGGAAAAGTTTGGATATGGAAATTTGTTTGTTGAAATTCATATGGATGATGCTGCGCTTACACGTTCATAATCCAATATATTCTCCTTTGACGTGCGATGATAGTGGTGGTGATGGTAATGGTGATGGACGGAGTCGAATGTCTTGTTGGATCCCTACACCACAATTTCTTAATTTTTTTTAAATAAACAACACGCGGCATAAGTTGGAACTGAGCCAAGAAAAAATCTCATAAAATTATTGAAGTTATTGTTGTTATTGTTGTTTATGACATTCTCAGAAATTTGTTCTCCCCATCTTGGATGGATGGAAAAATATTTTTTTTTTCTTCACGAGTAAACTCGTAAAAGGAAGTAGTTTGCCAAGAATTTTACAATAAACAAATGAAATTCACAACCAGGAGAGTGGCTGTATGTACTCGTATAACAGAAATAAACAAATTTATATGCCATAAAAGCAACTTTTGATTTGACTGCAACAGAGGCTATTGGGCTTCCCATCAAAGATAAAGTGTTATTTCCGTTTAGAAAACTTATTTAATTTTGTAGAATTCTTCAGATTGAACTCTCTAATATTGCACGTGGAATGGCTAAAGTTTTATGGGGTATCTGATAGAGATACACATTTATACATACGAATAATAGCAAGGCCTCAATAAAGACTTGGATTCACATGGGTACTGGACTGGCAACGCCAGGCTTCACTGGATGTGGTGGAGTTTTATTCTAAGTTTATTCTAAGATAGACGTGAAGACATGGCATCATATACATAGATAAGTTGCACTAGAATCAGGCAGACTAAACTTCTTATTGCGCCATCTAAGAGGCGATCTCTGAAAACAGCAGCACTCAAAAAGAGGGCCTTTGACTTTTGATATGTGAGTAACTCTAAAATTATTGTAAAGATAAGGCTGGCCACCAGTCCAGAGTCATTTGGGATGTCCGTTAGTAATAGCATTTTGCTGCGAAGCCTGGCTGAAGGCTTAATTCTAGTGCGATGGCAGTCAGGTGAGGCTCCTTGTGTGAGCAACGTGGTGGCTGTGGTTTAGACCCATTTCGTGAGGAGAGCATTAGCTCGGTGTGGTGTTACATTCTTAACCGGGTGCCTTGACCCATAGATCAGTAGCAGTTTAAATAGTCTCCGACTTTTTGTCAAGGTGAAAGTCATGTTCAAATAACATGCCTTCGAATTTGATACCCTCATCTGATTTTAATCATATGTGGCGGCCGTTGATGGACGTATTGTATTCACTCGTGCCTTAGTCATCGTGGGGTATACCAGCGTGGCGATAATCACGTTAAACTGTGACTTACTGTGCGGAGATCTGCTAGTATTGCAAATATTTGCTGCGAAGTCCGGCGTGAGGCTTAAGCACTTGTCCGCCTGTTGCTGTTGTTTAAACCGAAATCGCAGCTAGAGCGTTAGCTCTTAACCAATTGCCGTGACCCATAAATTAGTAAGATTCTAGATAGTCTCCAGCACTCAACCAAGGTAGAAGCCATGTCAAAATACATGGCTTCAAATTTGGTACTCAGATATGACGTATGTATATGTATAGCATTTGATTATGATGGTCCGAATAAAGATTTCCAGCGAACTCTGCTTAGAGCAATCCTTGTTGCCTCGTTCCAGCTATAACCGGCCTCTTCGAGCTCCCTTACGACAGTGAAACGCCATGTACTTCGGCCCACCTATGCGTCGCTTGCCTTGCGGGTTTTATGTTAGTGCTGATTGAGATATGGTATTTGTCGGTCTTAATGTGCGACCAATCCTACCATATTTCCTTGTCTTGATATCTTCATGGACTAGGATTTGCTTTGTCATACGATGGGGGCTTGTATTTGGCATTGCATTGGGCATCTGTTTTGTTTAAGACCCATCGTCTCACATCCCTAAAACAGAAGGAATTTGATTTAATTATTAACAATTTTGGTTTTCATGTTCTGCGTGGGATTATTTGATCTCCATATCTCTCTCAGCGCATTTCTGGCTTTGTTGTTACGATTTTGCATGTTCTCATCCGATTCGCCAACATGGTACATCCTAAGTAACATAAGCTCGTAACGTCCCCAATTATAGCGTTATTGAGGGTTAGGTTGTTGTTGATTCTCATTAGTTTCATCTTCTTGAGGTTTACACTTGCCAGAATAAATATTCGTACACTTTAACAAATGATTTGTTTTATGTATATATTTTATTTTTTATTGGTAAATAAAAAGCATTATACCTATACCTTTTGTAACTTAAGCGATTTTATGATACAGAGTTTTACGTTTTATTCAGTGTACTTAAGATCTTTTATTGAGATGATATCTAAGTATTTTATAAACTTAAGCTGGCATAAGATATTTTCTTGATAAGAATTTTTGATAAGTACAATAAAAAAAAAACTTAAGTTAGAAAATGAACGCTCATAAAATCGGCAAAAAGAAAGTTTTAAAAAAATAAATTAAATTCAATTGTCTCTGGCTTGTTGGCGTAACACTTATCTTTGACGGCACCCCACAAATAATAGTCCAACGGTGTCAAATCGCAGCTCCGAGGTGGCCGAACGACATCAGCTCTGCGGCTGATAATGCGATCTTCAAAAACAGGGCGCAAAACATCGAGTGTGGCTTCGGCCGTGTGGCACGTAGCGCCGTCCTGTTGAAACCAAATGTTGCAATGGTACTAATACCCTCCTCTTCAATTTTTGTGAACAAAAATTCGTTCAACATTGCCCGATAACGATCGCCATTGACTGTAATGGCCACTCCTTGCTCATTTTCGAAGAAAAATGGCCCAATTATGCCTCTGGACCAAAATCCGCACCAAACAGTGACTCGTCTTAGGTGTATCGGCCTTTCAATGTATGCGTGCGGGTTTTCTGTGCCACAAATGCGACACTTTTGCTTGTTTACATACCCGCCAAGATCAAAATGAGCTTCATCTGAAAAGATGATTTTTTTGGCCAAATCGGCATCTTCTGTAAGTCGATCGCGAGCCCACTTAGCGAAGCTAAAACGCATTGAACACAACCATATTCGTTCAGCGGAAGGATAAAACTAATTATCTGTCAAATCAGATATGAGCTAAGTGTTACCATTCACGAAATAAGCACTAGTTGAAAAAAAGCGTTAGATGGCGGACCCTTTACATTTAAGCGCCTTGACTTCTATAAAGCGCAATAACTCAATTTGCGGTTATATCGACTTAAGCTACTACTCCATGTGACCACAGATATATATACATATGTATATACAACGAATCAATTTATTTAAATGTGTTTACTTAATTGTCGAATAAATATTTAATTACATATTAGGTTATATTAAAAATTCCTTGTCTGATAATTCCAATACATATACCAGGAGGCAAGTACATATTTTATAAATCCTTACGATAGTGTACTAAGCACACGTACATATGCAATTAGCCAATTTGTTCACTAACTGTCTCTTGTTATTTTTACGAAAGAATTCTTCCATTTCAATATTAGTCCTGTCCTGAAAGACTGGATATGCATATGTGTGTTTAATTACCTTTTCCATTTCTTTAGCCAAAACGTATTTTATATTTGCTCTGACATTTTATAACGATAACTTTATTTTACAAGTAGGTTATAATGATGAAATGAATTTAAAGGCGACTTTAAAAAATCACTTTAGCTAAAGTTACCTTTTACTAATTCGAACTATAAGCGCAAGATATAATAATGGAACTTATTTTTAAAAGAAATATGTATTACGAAACTTAAATTTCATTGTTTATTCGAAGAAATGTTTTTATTTTGGACTTTAACAAAATATTGAACTTTACTTCCCTTTTGGTATATGTACATCATTATAGCGATTTTCAAATATACAGATTGGCTACACTCAAAAAATATAAACAAAACATAAACAGCTGTTTCAAATAAATTTGTAATTAAAAGTGATTAAAAATTTATATTAATGATTTAAAAAACTAAAATATTAAAATAAAATAGAAGTAATACTTAAGTTTAATAAATAAGTAGATACAATAGTTTCCATATAAACTAACTGACTATTACTTTCTTTCGATTTTTAACAAGAATTTTTAACTGGCGTTTATGTAATGGATATTTTCCAATTCAATTTAAAAGGGTAATGGTGATGCCTATTTTAAGACCTAGCAAGGACGGAAATTCTCCGTCTAGTTATAGGCCCATTAGTATGCTTACTGTTTTAGACAAAATTTTTGAAAAAATGATTCTCCAAAGGGTTAAAGAGTTCACGGAAACTAATAACATTATAAATAAAGAGCAATTTGGTTTCAGGAAAGACCACTCTGCAGTCCACCAGCTAAAAAGAGTTACAGATATAATTACTAAAAATAAAAATAACAGAAAAAGTACCGGAATCCTTTTCTTAGATATCGAAAAAGCCGTCGATTCACTGTGGAATGCTGGATTAATATACAAACTTAAAAATTCCATTACCCAATATACCTACAAAAAATAGTTAAAAGTTGTTTATCTTTTTTTATTTTTATGATTCTGCACCTATCACTTGTGGTAAAGTTTCTAATGCCATTATTAAGAGAATGAAGAAAGGTTTAGTGGCTTCCCAAAAGTTTTTCGACAAATGGAATATTAAAATCAACGAAGATAAGACTCAAGCAATTGTATCCCCTTATAATAAGTCTCCGAAAAGAATACCTACTCGCCAACTTACAATAAATGGAACACTAATTCCTTTACGGGATACGATAAAGTACCCTGGCGTTATTATGGATAGAAAACTAAATTTTCGTCAACATATCTTATACACCTGTGAAAAGGCATTAATTTGTGGATGAGCGCTATTACCACTTCTTAACAGAAAATCGAAATTAAATTCTAAAAACAAGTTATTACTTTATAAAATGTGCATACATACGTCCCATATTGAGTTATGGTTGTCAAGTCTGGTTTAGAAAATGTGCAAAAACAAATCTTAAAAAATCACTTGAAGGATTCAAAATAAAAATTTGAAAACTGTGTTTAATTTGCCTGGAAGATTTTCCACCAATCGTCTTCACAATAATTTTAATCAAAAAATGCTTTATACTGTATTTAATGAAATATTACTAAGATTCGAAGATAGCTGTAGATCTTCAAATTTTGATACTATAAGAAATTTGGCAAATTAACTAAATCTTCACCAACTTCTATAAAGAAGTTACTGAAGTGAGTAAAAAAAAAAATTCCTTAAAATCATAGGATTTTTTCTATCTTTTTACCTAAACCGTAATATTAAATAATACTTTTGTGATAAATTATGTTTTAATTGATGTAATACTATAAGTAAATTCTCATATTATGTATTCAATAAATATAATTAATTTTAAGTGACTGATGATAGTAAATAAATAAAAAAAAAAATTGAAATATGATTTACACAAAAACATGATTTACAACACAAAACACAAAATATTCCTGCTTTATTTAGCTCTTTTATAATAGTTATGAAAATATTTCTTTGACAGTGATCAAATACATATATTTATCGTGTTAAATATTTCTTAAGTGTGACCGTAGGGAAAGCATGTTTTCCCCTATTTCTATTTGACGCTATTTGACTATACAAAAATGGTCAAATAAATGTGCGCAGTGTGACCACAGAATAAAATTTTGTTCACTCAGATTTCATTCAAATAAGGGAGAACAAAATTTGTTCAAATATTTTCCAGATGTGACCGTAGCTTTAGCGATTTCACATAAAGATTTTCGTTTATTAGGAAATTTTTAAATAATTTCTCGCTCATCAGCCTAAACGTATGTGTTTCCACTGCGAAGAGGAAAGATCTAGTCAGGTCGAGGCCAAAGCAAGTCTCGGAATTTCTTCAATGCCAAGATATTTCAGAAATTATTAATAATTAATTATAGGACGTCATAAAATAATTTTTTTCCAATAACAGTTCAAATGTACGAATACTTTTTCTGGCTAATTATTTGTTTAATTACGTTTACTTTTTATTTAAAAATTAATAATATATATACATAATAAAATGCAAGTATATATACCCTTCAACTAATCTATACTAAATATACATATTGACCAGGTCGACTTAAAAACCTGATCATTTTTGAAATTGAAATTTTAGCCTTAAGGTGTACGAATATTTATCCTGGCAAGTGTATATTCAGGCCAACGTTAAGCATATTCATTTTTATGTTATAACACATATAGGTATTGTAATTACCTTGTCTTAAGTCCTAGTGTGTGAAATTCGTAGAAAGTTCTTTACTAGTTCTGTTAAAAGACGGCAAATTTCTCATTTTTGAATAAATATTCATCATATTCGGGCAAAAATTTCTGCTATGCTCGTTTAATGATCAATGAAAATTTAAAGTTTTAAAGCAGTATTTTCTCACTTAAAGCGCAATATTAACTAGGCCAGTTTGTGTACAACATACATATTCCTTGAAACAGTAGCAAATTCTCATATGATCCACATTAAAAAAAAAAAAAAAAATAACGCACAGCCACACTCAGAGACGTCTGCATAGCAAGTGAATTATTGATTCGTTTTGGCATTCGCTTCGCATTTTCTCTTCTTTTGTTTGCCAGTGTTTATTTTCAAAAGAATTTTATTTTAAAATCTTTGATGATCTTTCCAGAATAGAACTAAAAACTTTTCAAGGTTTTTCTCATTTCATTTATCCTTTAAAGATATTTTTTTTCTTTTTCTTTTTTCTCCAACATATGCCCTTCAACCATAAAAACAAGTGTGTCGCCGCATTGCCTTTACGAGGCCGCTTGCTCAGAGCAGGGTTGTCAGATCTTTTTCAAGCTTTTTAGCCAGATTCAATTTTTTAAAATCGCCAAAATAAATAAAAAATAATTTGTTCCGAATTCTTAAAATGTGTCAAAAATGAAAAAAAATTCATATATGTATACCATATTTTGTTAATTTTATTAAGCAAATGTTTACTATAATATAGTGTATAGTTTACTGGCAGCTATTTAACTGAAAAAAATAATTTTTATGGTTGATATAAAATACATTTTGGATGTATGTGGTTATATAGTCACATTATTGTTATATATCTAACACGCTATACACGTTATCGCTGATACATTTCAACAACATTACAACAAGTCAGTTTTTGAAATATTCAAAACACCTCCAAAATCGTTAATTACGGGTAAAGACCCGATTTTTTTTACCTTCATATACTTATAAACTAATAACTTAACTGAATACTATCTGAATTTAAGCTTTACGGTGAATTTAGAAAGAAGAGAAGTAGACCTTTTGAATGATGTTATACTTCATACATAGCCTTAAGGTGTACATACACTGGCGAGCAAAACACAATAAAATCAAAAAAAAAAAAATCAATATAAAAACATAAGGCCACTCCAAGTACTCAGTTTTGCACGATTCTTTAGTGCAATTTAGTATGGTATCCATAATCCTTTGTTTTTAATAACATTTTTAATGCGCCTCGGCATACTTTCAACCAAGTTCTCTTTAAATTCACTAGGAATATTTCCCCATTCTAACCGCACACGGTTCCAAAGTTCCTCAATATTGGAAGGCGCTCTATTATGTTTCCCAATTGTCTTTTTAATATGGACCACAAATTGTCTATCGGATTAAGATCCGGGCTCTGTGCTAGCCAACCATTTTTGGATAATTTTGGCCGTGTGTTTAGGGTCTCCGTCGTCCTCCGGATAGGCGCTGCGATCAACGAAATCGGGTAAATGGGTTTTCAGAATTTGGAAGTAGTTTTCCTTCTTGATTAAGCCATTAATCCTTACTACTGGACCCAAGCGCCACCATGCGAAACAGACCCAAATCATTAAGCTACCTACGCCGTGCTTAACAGTTTGCTTTACATGATTCTTTTGTCTGCTCCAAAAATATTCTTTACCATCAGATTGGAATCGATTGATTTTTGCCTCGCCAGACCAAATAACTCGCTTCCAATCATCAATGCTCCAATGCTCATGTTTTTTGCAGAATTCCAAACGTGCTTTTATGTTTTTACCTGAAAGAGCTGGCTTTTTCTTTTTAACACTTGCTACTAAACCGATTCTGTGAAGTGCTCTACGCGCTGTCCACTCACTGACGTCTTTATTTATGTCAATAGCAGCCTGTTTGGGTGTTTTATTCAATTTTTTTCATTTCTCGGACCATTAGGCGCGCGTCCGAATCCTTTAGTAACCGAACCAACATTCGTTTTAGGAGCTGCATTTCGCCTTTTTTGCAATTACTCTAGATACTATAGTATTTTCGACGTCAATATTAATTTTCTTCATTTTGGTTTTATTTTGCTCTATAAAGCCGTTTTTACTGATAAAAATTAACAATGATAGGAATTAACAAAAATAGACCACCAACGCATGCGTATTGCTTATTATTTACTATTTTCAGTATGTGACTCCCCACTTTTATTATACATATCGAAAAAGTGCAAAACTGAGTACTTAGAGTTGCATTATGTTATTAAATTGAATTTTTTTTTATTTTGTTGTATTATTACTATTCTAAATACATATTTTTATCCTAAAATGAATAAAAAATAGTTATTTCAAATTAGAAAAGAATCGTCCTCTTGGTTATTATAAATAAATTGCACATTTAACCAAAAAATGCTGATTTTGTACTCGCCAGTGTACATGTGCGTAAATTTCTCATCAATGTTTTCTAATTCCTTAAGTTAAAGCTTTTTTTTAATTTAGTTGCCAGTTACGAAAATTGTATTACATAAGTAAACTGGATCCTAAAAATCCATAAGTTTCAGTTCCATATAGGCAACAACAAATTTCTCGTAGCCGGAAACACAACTGAATTTCGCCTGACATCTATAATTGACAGATAAATGTATACCATGTTCATGAATTTCATACGTAAATATACCCAAATAATAATTTTTAATTTTTCCTATTTGTTATCAAAAATAGCCAACAATAAACGTCAACTAATTTAAAAATCGCCATATCGCCAAATCGAAAATTAGGACGCCAAATAATCGCCAGATCTGACAACCCTGATTTAGAGTTGGAAACTTTTCTTTTGATCGCCTTGCGTATCTCTCTATTCTGTTGTGTTTGTTTTTTTTCTTTTTTTCCTTCATGCATTCGCTATTTTTAAATAGTATGTGTTCGTGTTGTTTTACTTTATTATTTCCTATTTCGCTTTTTAATTTTTTATTGCATTTTTTAATTATCTGCCAATTTCTGTTTTTCTTTACTCGTACTTGTACTTCGTTAATCGTTGGATTTATTTTGTTCTTGGCATTTTTCAATGATGTTCTCGTTGTTTCTATTGTCTTCTACATAAATACATCCATATGTATAAAATACAGAGTCTTAAAGGAGGGCATTCTCGAAAAACTGATATTTGTTGAAATATTAGCTAGCTTTTATAACATACCTGAAAATTAAATATTGTAACAGCTATTAGTTCTTCTAATGGAGAAAAAAAATTATTCGAAAGTTTAATAAATAGCACTAAGACATGAAAACAATTTCGGTCTTATGCCCAATTTTGGACGTCCAATATTGCGCCACTTTTTCTAATAAAAAGACTTAAACTTCTCTTCAAGCATCTGGCGATGATGACAAACATCAGACGAATGATCAAGAGAAAACGTCACCTACTGTGAAAAAATTCTAATGCTAAGTAAAATCACCACCACCAGTTAGCAAAGATTTTCAGCACTACAAAATCATATGGAGGAGAGATACAGTAGCTTGAAAATCAACTTAAGTAATGAAACTGAAACACAGCAATAGAGGTTTTGTGAAAAACCAATACGCTCTCTAGAGTAGTGACGGAGAAAAAAAGATAAAAGATTAAATCTCACGACCTTGGAGGCCAATTGACAGGTCGATTTTTCGAAATAAACTTTTTATCAAATTTTGATATCATGTCTATGGTTGTGGTCGTCGCATGGCATGTAGCACCAAACCGTTGGCATCACATCTCGCCCGGATCGCTTTTATCCTTGCTTTGAAACAAAAAACCATTGATAATATGCAGTAACTATCTCTATTGACCGTAACGCGAATTTCGTCTTCATATTTATAGTTATCGTTACATCTCATCTCCACTGCCAATCGCTGAATACACGACGCAGGAGGAAGTCCTAACAGAATTCGCTTGAGAGAGCCATGGCGAGTTTGTGATTTTTAACTGATGGTTCTTAAATGGACAATATAGTGGGGTATGGTATTTCCTCTCCGGACCTTAACATTATAATCTCTCATAGACTGTCTGATCATTGCAATATCTTCCAGGCAGAGGTGACGGCCTCCGTGGAACATAACCACGGTTATGAGGGTAATGGCGGCAATCAAATCTCAATTTCCCCTACGGTGTGGAAATGCCAAATGCGTTACAAATATTTTTGACAAAGCATCTCCATCTTACACGATTCCCCACTGTTTATTTTGCTTTTTCCCATGTTAGATTGTTATGTCTTAGTTCCTGATAATTGTGTGTCTCTAGATGTTTCTTGGCCAACCACGGTTTCTTGAGTTTTGGAAATACCCACGAGCGGCATTCTGATTATACTATCGGGAATTTTTTGAATGATGTTCTCAATCCACCCACATTTTCTCTTCCTTTTTTGCTTCGGTATAGGTTCCTCATTAGTTATGTTCTTATGGTGTTAGACTAGAATATTAATATTTTTGTATTTGCACAGTCAGTTAGAGAGGGATTGACTCGATCTCGCTCGTCCCGAAATTATTTGCTTGATGAGTTTTTGGTTTTTTTTTCAGTTTTCACATTATAGCTCAAATTTTACACACTAGTCGAGGGCGACCTATATATTTAACGTAACCCAACCTAATTTATCAAAACAAAAAATTGTAACAATCACAAGTGAACTTTACAAGAAAACAGGTACCAACTGAGTGTGTTCTATTTAAATGATGCGAAATATTGTAAGAATTTTGATAAAAGAAAACCAAAATAAATTCTCAGAGAAAATATGTATGTACATATGTAAGCAAGTGTAACTCATTGAAGAAGAAAAAACAGAAACTCAAGGCAAAATGTACGCTTATTTTTCCTAAGTTACTTTTAAATTAAACTAAAGGGTTATCCTCTTCAAGTAACGAGGGGTGCACATAGAAGCGATATTTATTCATATAGAAATCTACCTCTCTTAAGTTAATACTCCTCATATACATATGAAAAAGAGGAGTAGTGAAGTAGGAGAAAATAAAAACGACCAGAAATTCAATTAAAAAATTACGTAATTTGTGTTTAGGTTAAATTTAACGAACAACATCACAACAACAATAATAATATGTAGTAAAAAAAACGTTAAAAGGTCCATTAAGAAAGAGAGCGCGTGAAGAAAGAAGAGTAAATAAGAAGTGAGTTGGATGAAAAAAATATCTTACAACTCATATTAAAAATAAAATGAAAAAAAGGAAGAAGAAATCAGGCTATTGTGTCATTTTAAGAATATTACGTTCTTTTACTCTTTTACTTTATTTTGTTGTTGTTGATTCTTCTAGCGATTATTTATAAATATTCGATTTAGATTTTTTCTCCATTAATTTTTATATATGTACACATGTATGTATGTATGTTTATATTATACAAATGTATTGTATTTATTTTGACGAAATTATTTCGACTATTTTGGAAACATTTAATTTATCGTATTCTGACTGTAATTGCTATATTGGCGCACTTAAGGTAGGATCACACGATTATCGTAATGCACCAATAATTCGTCTATTTTACATGCCAATCGTGTGATTATACAATTCATTGGCCCATACGGCAATTCACAATATTATTGTGCTTTTTTATCCCAACCAAATGCAACACTGGTGGGACAATCGTGTGAAAGCTTTTAAGGCAATCATGCACCAATGTAAATGACAAAAATACACCAATATTTATTGTATTCTTGTGCGGCAATTGAAGAAGACAATACTCAATAATTTCAATTTTTTAATCGATTTCTTTCTGAGAAGACACGTGTTTGTACGGTATTTATAATTTTCATCCCTTAAAATATGCATTTTTTATTATTTATATGTCAATTGCATCATAAACTTCTATCATTTTTTTAAATTATTTTGACTTTTTTATCAAGCGGACACACAGTAATCAAAGCCAATGCAATTTTTATTTTTTTAGGGAGCAAATCGTCTTTACTTTAGAGGATTAAATATAATTTGTAATTATATTGCAATTTAAATAAATAAATATTTTAGTGAATTAATTTTTTTAAATTTATTGAAATGTTTTCTCATATGACCCACACACTTCTTTTATTTTCTTTTTTTTTAAGGAACGAACCATTTTGAACACCGAAATAAAATGAATTTAATTTATCACAACAGCTGACTCACAGAGTTACCGCAAACTAGAACAATCAAGTGACAGCGTTGAGACAATTATTGTCAATTAATTATTTCGCGCTATTTTCTAACAACAAATTTTGTATAAAATAAGGCAACCGTGTGAATACAGAATTTTTAAATGGGACAATTTTATTATTGTCCGTTAATTTGTCGCAATAAAAACTGTATCACATTGGTATATTTGAGGCAATCGTGTGATCCCAGCTTTGTAGTTGACAATACTACCAAAAAAAAAAATTCTGCATTTAACATGAACGGAGAGCATTGTATTTTTAAGGCATTTTTGTAGTGCTGCCATTTATTTAATTTTCAAATGGATTTTTTATTTCAAACATGCCCAGGCGAATTTAATAAGGTGGTCTTAAGTTGAAAATGAATACAACACTGTAAAACAACATTTCTGTGTGTTAATATAATGCAACACTGTTGTAAGGAAAAGTTATCCACAAAATACAGAATGTTGATGTTTTTTGATATACGCGTATGTATCAGCTGTTGCTTACGTAGTAAATTAGGGCCACCTTATTGAATTCGCCTTGAAACATGCCCTCGTGCCAAACGTTATAGTGAATCATTGTGATAAACGCATAAAATGGTAAATCATCAATGGCAAACGGTGAATTTTTTTTAGTGTCATGCATGACTTTTTAAGGTAATTGTTCAATTTTCCATAGATGAAAGAACTTGATTTTGTCTTGCAAGTGTCCGTTTACTAATGAGTCCTGAAAAACAATATCATCAATAATCATTAGTGTTTTTTTATTAATGGGGAGTTGTAGCAGACGAAATCCTACATCGTGCAGTATATAGCCGACTCATAACAATGTCGCTAAATTTCAGTTTTTTTAGTATGGTGACAGTACAATGAATTTGTCCCTTCGTATAATTGTCACGAGTATATGTACATACTTACGTACATCAATGAAATTTTTTATTTACGTAATTGCATACATACATACAAATTTAGACAACCTACCTCCCGCATACCACAAATGGTACAGACACCGCGATTAAAAATTGTGTATCAACTATTGCAGGACAGTTTGAAAAATGTTCTAATCAAAGTACAGCAAAGGGCTTCTCTTGTCATAGAAAGTAAACCACATTTAAAATTCTTTCGCGTATATGAAAGTGAAACTATTAGAAAATGAAAAAGAAAATAAAAAGGACAAAAAAAATCAAAAGCAATAAGAAGATAATTGTAGTTTATGTGATAAAGTAGCATCCACATTTTTTGTTTTCAATTTCTTGATGCACAACCAACCTGCAACACTTAACACTAACAACAGGAAAGAAAACAGAAACAACTAAGAGGGGAAGTCCTAATTATAAGTAATACTCAGCAACATAATCAAATCGTTGACGCATCATTCACTTACATAAGTGTAGGTACGTCTTGACATAGGCTATAAAGGGACGACAGGCTATCTTTATTTATGGATCTGTTGTCTGGGCAATACAAATAAATCGCGATCTGAGAAGATATTCCGCGGCATCTGATCGACGCATACGGTGACGCACTTTGCTATGCTATATTAACTTTTGATTGCCTTAGTAGCTCGGAGAACGTTCTTTGCGTGGCTGTCAAGACGTACGCAATTACCGTGTAAACTTCGAGGATATGCAAGCTGCTGCGACCTTCCAGAAGGACGTGGACTATATTTATAATCTTCTATACTATTGCGTTTGTCGACTCTGTTCTTTTTAGCAGTTTCTTGTCTGACGGATTTCCTCTTTCACCTAAAGCCCTCTGCCCGCAGAAAATGTAGGATGATGGAAGTGTGTACATTAAAGAGTTTGGGACTAATGTTCATTTAAGTTCCTTTTCGAATGCATGTACGGGCGGTGAATGCTTCTGATCTTCTGTTCTAACGTACATTCTTCGCCACTTTGAGTTCTCTGCATGTATGTTTATGGATGATTCCAGAAAGAAATTAGATTTGGGGAAGAGTGTTCAACAAAAAGTTTAGAATTTTGGGAGATTTTAGTCTCGGATATTTATATAGTAAGTGTTACCCTTATGTGAGTGCCTGTACATGGTTCCAATATGTGGAATGTTATTGCATACAGTTTGGCGAAGAATAGAATGCGATTATCGAATCCGAGTTTTGAAAATTTTCTTGGCCTCAGTCTTTACTCACTCTTAAATTGTATAGCTTTCAAGCCTGTGCAATGGATTTAATGCATGTGGAATAGTAAGCCTAATTTTGAATTTTTATTGTTGTTTTGAATCAAGAACTCCAAAATTTGTGAATATAAACAGAGCTCAAACACGCGATCTGGCCGAAACTATCACAGGACACTTATAATTTACACTGAGAGAATAGTCTCCTATTTCTAAAATAGAAATACTTCAGAGACCTTTTAGAACTTTCGGCCAAAAGATTAAGAGATGCCTTTATTACGGAGAGCCATCAGCCTTACTGATCGCGCTCTCTCCATCTTTCCCTTTGGACCCCTGATCTTTTTTATTTCTATTCTCTATTGGGTTTTTTTTATTGTTTGTCCACTTAATTCCTATGTTCTCCTATCTTTCTTATTTTCTTTTCAGATACCACATTAGGTCCACCGGTTTTAAATTCTGTACAATAGTAAGTAGAGAATAAAAATAAAATAATAAGATTTAGATGGGCAACAGACTAACCGTAGAAAGGTCATAATTAGAAATGCCAGAGTCTGGAGAGGTTAAAAGAGTACACTCAAAAAAAAGAGTACATTTTAAATTTCTGCAATACCAGAATCCATCAATCGGCTAATATTTAGTGCACATCTGAACAAACAGCTTTAAATTAATTTTACATCCAGTTAAAGAAATATTTGATTATATACATACATGTACATATGTATATATACACCCGTAAGGGGTGGGCAAATTTGAGGTTAGAAAGTAAATTGGCTTAGAAACACATTTTTTTTGACAAATTCAGTTTTATTCATTCCAATATAAAATAGAAATATGGGAATTCATAATGGAATACGATGTCGGACATATGTCCACCTCTAGCACATCGGCAGACGTCTGCTCTTTTCACAAAATTTTTAACCACATTTTGCAACAAAGCTTCGCTTATCTCGTCAATGCAGCGTCGAACTTTATCTTTCAGAATGTCCGTTGTTTGTAGTTTGTTTACGTAAGCCCGGTCTTTCAAATGGTCCCAGAGAAAATAATCCAGCGACGTTTAATCACAAGAACTAGGCGGCCATCGCCAAATCGATAAATTACGTGACCGGGAAATTTCTCATGCAATAACTGAATTGTTTGGCTGGCTATGTGGCTTGTGGTGTCGTCCTGCTGAAACCAAAGGTCACTGATGTCAACATTAGCCAATTGCGGCCACGACAAATTGGTTATCATGGTTCGGTAGCGCAGAGAATTCATGGTGACGGAGTTTCCCTGCTCATTCTCAACACTTTGCTGTACAGCGGTAATGTTTGCATTACCGTCACCAACAGTATCATGAGCCTCGAATTCAGCGATTAAATTACAAGAACAAGCTGTTCGAATTTTAGGAAGTGATACAGTAACATTTTAATGACTAAATAAGTGTCAAAGGTTGACAGCTCAATAGTTCACATTTTATCATTTGACAGCCAATTTACTTCCTAACCTTAAATTTGAACACCCTGTATTGGTATAAAAGAGAGTACTTTTGAGATTTCTTTAAAAATTTTAGAGTATATATTGTAAAAATAGAGCACTTGTCCGCTTTAAAAGAGTACATCTGGCATCCCTAGTAATAATATCTCATTCTATTTAAAAAGCCAGTCTCAATTTAGTATAATTTCTATGTTTTGCAAACATTAGCATGTCATCATCTATTATACTGTAGGGTATCACAAGAGCCAGAATCAGAGGAATTAAAAGAAATGGTAACAAAAGATGGTGCAGAATGAAACTGAAAGACCAGCATTTTATTTCACTTTTATTTGAAAATCACATTACAAATTACGTATGTATAAACGAACTTGCAACGCCAGAACATGTATGCGACATACAACACACATACAGACCGCATCTCCATGCATGCAGCATAAAAGAAGTTTAAAAAGAAAAGCAAAATATTACACAGCCTAGCAGGCAGCCGGGCAGTTTTTTCTTATTGCCATAGTGGATGAATAAAAAAGAAAATAAAAAGAAAACAATACGAAAACATGCAACACTGCATTGCATTAAAAAGCGAATATAAAAAACACATACACACACACATAAAAATAAAAAGCCATAATGCACTTGCAATTGCTCTCTTTCAAGGCAAGAGAACAGAACTAAAGAAATGAAAAAAAGTTTTTATTTCTGTCTTGTATGAATTGCAATACAAGAACAATTTCTGCAAAGGCATTAGCAACCGGCTTTGTTTGTTTTGTTTTCAAGTTTTCTTTTCTTCATTTGTTTTACAATAGAAATTCATATGAACGAATATAACAACAACAATAACTATTAAAGAAAAACACACACAACTCAAACACAATTAACTTGGTATACAAAGTTGTGTGTAGAAAACATCAGCCGGCTTTTTATTGTTTATTTTGCCGGCTGCGTTTTGTTCTGCTGTTTCGTATTTTTTTTTCTATGCTGCTTACGTTCTATACTCGTCAAAGTTACTGCTCTGTTGGCAGAGCATTCTTTCAAACTACGACGTTATGGTTGTAGCTCGATAGTATTCTAATTTTCTTATTGGCTTCGAACGTCAAACATACTTAATTTCGTTTGTGTTATTTCAGGTTGCAGGGGAAATTTCGTTTTTGTTATTAATAAGGTTGCATCGTACAAGAATGAAAGTGAATTGATGTTATTTTTTGCTTTTGCTCTCACTATCAAGTTGCGTTCATGAAAATATGCATTAGTTGAGTATGTACATACTCTATGTTTATATTTTTGTTGTTATTGTTGCTATTGTGTTGTTAAAACAGAGTTGGGGGTGTCTACTTTGCTGCCGCCTGCCTGCCTAATTCTTCTATAATTTAATTTTAAGGGTTTGTATAGCTTTTTGCGCTTTTAGTATATGTATGAAGAATTTCGTTTTTCATTGTACAAAATAATTGTTAGAAATAAAATTTATTTGTCTGAATTGTATTTCTTTCTGCCCTTCTCTGCCCACTGTATTATAGGCAAATACATACAATTATGTATGGATGTGTGTACGTATTGTATGCTATGTTAGCCATTCGTGGTTTTTAATATTTGTTTGTGGGTTATTGGTGTAATTGACAAATTTTTTGTGTAATTTTACTGCATTTTGCTGTTGTCGTGACTGTTGATTAGTGAAATAGAAGGAATTTTAATTATTTGTTTTCTGTTTTTTTAATCCTTTTTTCTAGCAATTTATTAATGAAGGTGTTTAATGTTTATTATTTAGTGGCAGGTTTATTAAAATTGAGTAGACATTTTTTGACGGTTTATGATAGGAGAGTCATTGCTAGATAAAAATTACACAATTTATGAAAATGTTATTTATTTTGGTAAAGTTCATTAATGCTACATATGTTGGGTGATAAGGTAGGTAAGACCAGGCTTATAAATATTATAATGAAATTTTTGACCAGATAATCGTGATTAATCGAAAGTGTTTTATAATAATTACATAATTACATATATATATACTTAAGAGTGAAATATTTGAATGTGAGAATGAAAAGTGCAAGTGATGTGAGTAAACGTCAGATCAAAGCTTGCCTTGCTCAGTTCAATTTAGCAAATTTCGATATCAAAGATATACCTCGATCTGGGTGACCAATAATTACAAAAGTAGATGAAATCTACACACTGACACTCAAGCTGTCATTAAATACCGCAGGCACTAATCATCAACTGCATGACAGCTTGGAATCGCTTAAAAAGACGCGCTAATTAAAGGCTCAATTAATAATAATATTATTAATAAACCTTTCCCGGGTCATATCCTGATATCCATTCGGAACTTCTATCGGCGAGTTGTTTTAATTCCTTTATATTCGAGATTTGTTTGTCAATGTGAATTCTACGAGATTTCAGTGTCTGTAGTGTTGTCTTTCACATTTTCTACTACCCTGTGGATTGTATCCAAGGAGTCTATAACAGATTTCGGTATTGCCCTTCCAATCTAGCCGTATATTCTTCACATTATTGTTAAGCACACCAGTTCCATTCTTATTCTGGTCAACAGGTCTTTGTTGGAGATTCTCACTGGCCAAATGTTTGTAATTTATATCCTAAACGGCACACCCAACTTTATAAGCCACCGAGTTATTTGAAGATGCGAACTCTTTCAATATCCTTGACATATATTCGCAGTGATTGTTCAGTATGTGTATTATTCGCAAACTTTTTTCGCTTCATACACGAATCGACTGTTTGTTTTGTAAATTTAAGAGTTTATGCGATAGTTAGCATATATCGTCAGCATAATCTAGTAATCCCATACATAGTTCAGGTTGTCCCCCGAAGCGCGGAACGCAACAGTATCAATCACTATTAAGAAGAGTAGGGAACGGGGTTGGCAAAAGCCCTGGTATTAAAAAAATCCAACCCACCGGTTTTTATTGGGTTTTATAACTGCTTCCAAATATGGTCCAATCCCACAAAATATTTCGTTTCTTGGTGGAATCAAGGGGGCATTGTCTACAATGAGCCGCCAAACTCGGTGATCGGAGCTACAATTACTTCGCTTCAAGCGTGCATTACGGGAAAAACGACCGGAATATAAAGACAAACAGTTACTCTTTTGCTTGATAACTCTCAGCCCCATTTCACAAAAGTTGCCAAACAATTGTTAAAAACGATCATACGAAATATCTTGTCGCACTCTACGTATTTACCAAATATTGTTTCTTTTGACTACTGGCTGTTTTGATAGATGCAACATCTTTTGAGGCGTCACACTTCTTCTAAAGAAATATATATACAATCGCCTTCAAAGTTGTATTTTCTTAACGACGAGTAAGTCATTATTTTTTACACCTAAAAAACGAACGAAATTAATTTGTACTCCCAATACATAAATTTTGGATTTTGACCGGAAATAGACAAAATGGGGAAAAACGGTAAAAAAAGTAACGAAGATAATAATTAAGATAGGTTTTCGCTAACATATACATACATATATATATATATTTATGTAATTGTAAGGTGTTAACAATAATTCACACAAAACACATGCCACGAATTCATTCACCTATTTTTTTTACTTCCAATAAGCCCTAATAAGGAATACATGCTTATAATCACGTACTACTTTTATATTCTTTTTATTTTATTTTTTTGTTTAAACAAATTGAATTAATTTAACAAATAAATCGTTTCATAAATTAAACATCAATTTTATAGAAAAGAAAAATAAAAAATAAAATGAATGAATTTTATTTCTTATCATATTTGAAAGCCTTTAAAATGAAATTTTAAAATTCAGTTTGCAGTTGGCAATTATTTTTATTTATTTATTTGTTTTAAACAAATTTCAACCAAAAGAAAGCAATAATGTTTTCTTTGAAACCTTAAATAATAAAATAGATTTATTAACAAAATAAAAAAGTTATCGTTAAAGAATATTAACGAAAATATATAATATGACACCCGAAGATTTATAGGCGGTTTCAAATTAACGAATAAATTCTAATCAAATTCATCCAAATAATACGATGGTATTTATGTAAATCAACACTCTATTACGCGAATTCTATTTGTGCTTAGCATTGTAACACTTTTAAATGGTAAAGTTGCATAGTTATTCGAAAAGTACAAGTTTCATATCGATGTAGAGATATTGGTAGTTTATTGTGAAACATTGGTAAAATATAAATGTAATCAGGTTATTAGCCATAGTTAGCTATTCTCATCTTCCTGACAACATAAGGATCAAGCGCCAAAAGAACAAATAAAGTCTTTAGGGATGCTATTAAAACATAGTAGTGAAGTTTATTCCAATGAGAGGGTTTTGCCTTTATCGCAACGGATGATGGTAGTCGGACGCGGCAAGGTCGGGACTATAAGTGAGCGGTGTCCCACTTTAATGTATTATCTTCTAATAATATGTGACCGAGAGTTGTCGAGTGGTGGGCAAATCTGAGGTTAGGAAGTAGGGAAATCGATTATTCGACTTTTTTGAAAAATCGGTTTTCGGTTAATACTTATTTAATTAACCGATTAACCGGTTCTTTTATTTAAAAAAAATTTTCTTAATTCTTGAAGCAAAGAATAAGTAGAAGCTGACGGACAGCTTAAAATTAAAGTGGCAACCAATACTAAGAATAATTCTACCAAATCTCATAAAATCTATGTAATACTTAGTAGAGTATGGGATTAAGAGTAAGTATGTTATTATAGTTATAATTTAGGTGTCTAAGATAACAAAAATTAAATGTTAAACTTTGAATAAATCTATTAGTAATATACGAGTCCTTAATTGCCTCGACAAGAAAAGTTGTTTAGATTTCGAACAGCACTGTATGTAAATTCATGCACTACTTATTTAATAGCATGTGTGTCACTGTGGTATGTTAGGTAAGATACCCACCTTCCAACCAAGAAGTCGTCGGTTCAATCTCAGGACACACCATCTGATAATTTTCAACAGCGATGAGATGAGCAGATGAGAGAAAGTTATTGTTGCTCAAGTGTGCATATCTTTTTGGATTTGCCTTGGTTTTCAAGTTCTTTGTGAGACGTTTAAGGTTGTCATATATACAAAAATATAAACTAAATTTATACAAATAAATAGGTAAACGATGAGCATATTTGCAATAAAATAATATACAAACGTATCAAACGTATTATACTTATTTAAATTAACCGGTTATTCGTGTTAAATCAACCGGTTTATTTGGTATTTGAAAAATGAGAATTTTGAAAAAACTGTATTCGACAAAACCAAAAAAACCCGGCTAAAACCGGTCGAATAATAACCGTTAGATCTCCCTATTAGGAAGTAAATTGGCTGTCAAATGATGAAATGTGAAGAACTGAGCAGTCAACCTTTGACACTTATTTAGTAAAAAATTGGAAAATTTTAACTATGGAACGCTGCAATCTAGAACAAAGAAGTTTAATTGTGAAAATTTACTATCAAACGGGTGAAAAATTTACAGTACAGTAGTGTTAAGAACGCCGTTACCGTGAATTCTCTGCGCTACCAAGCCATTATAACTAATTATTTGTGGTCAGAATTGGCTAATGTTGACATCAGTGACCTTTGGTTTCAGCAGGACGGCGCTACAAGCCACACAGCCGGCCAAACGATTCAGTTATTGCATGAGAAAATTCCCGGTCGCGCAATTTCTCGATTTGGCGATGTTTATTGGCCGCTTCGTTCTTGCGATTTAACGCCGCTGGATTATTTTCTCTGAGGCCATTTGAAAGAGAACAAATCACAAACAACTAACACTCTGCTGCATTGACGAGATAAGTGAAGCTTTGTTGCAAAATGTGGTTCAAAATTTTTTTAACAGAGCGGACGTCTGCCGACCGAAAAGACCGAGTTTACGTGAACAAATCACAAACAACTAACACTCTGCTGCATTGACGAGATAAGTGAAGCTTTGTTGCAAAATGTGGTTCAAAATTTTTTTAACAGAGCGGACGTCTGCCGACGGGTACTGGTGGACATTTGCCCGACATCATAATCCATTATTAATTCCCATATTTCTATTCAATTTCTAATAATTGCTTCACCCGTGAAGCTCTCATAAAATTGGGTGTTATAAAAAGTTCTGTCATAAATTTTACCAAAATTTATTTTATCTTAAATGCATCTTAATTATTATCTTAAATGCTATCTGAGTTATAAATTTTACCCTTTTTCCCGTTTTGTCCACTTCCGGTCAGAATCCAATCATTTGTTCATTCTAGAAAGACACTGTTGATTCTGCTTTTTAGCAGTCTACAGTCTTCAAGAAAACATACATTCATTTTTTATAGTATACAGCTTTTTATTGTTTGAACCTAATTTAGATACTTCTACTATTGCCGTTCTCAAGATATTCAAAATTTTATATTTACTTTGTATGGAAAGTACTACGCTCACTAGTGCTTATCTGCCCATTTCTTGCCTGATCATTTGTATTGACTATAAAGTCATGCATATCTTATTCAAAAGCTTTTGCTTTAACCGTTCTCAAGATATGCAGCAATATTCAGTTTGTATTGGAGGTACCACGCCCCCTTCTTGACTAATGATTTTAATTGAGTACGAAGTCATTCAGACCAAATATTGAAACTTTGGCTTTAACCGTTTTCAAGATATAATGAAATCAATATTTAGTTTGTATGGGAGGTGCTACGCCTACTTGTCCAATTCCGCCAACTTTTCGTTAACTCTGAATCTATTTGGGCCAAATTTAGAGAATTTTTTCTGTTACCATTTTGAAGGTTTTGACACATAACTATACACTTTGTACAGGTTTGCACCGCTCAGTTAGAATTTTGGAAATTTATATAGCTTATAGCTCCTTCCAGACATACAGGGAGATACTGTAAAAATTTCAAGCAAATCGGTTAAGCCGTTAAACATACAACCAAACACACATTCGTTTTTATATATAAGATATTTCAACCGAGCTTTATTGAACCAAGTATGTGCCGTTTTGATCGATAACCTTTTGGCCACATTCTGGGTTTTCTGTGCAAAAAACTGATTCAATTGCGGTTTGCAGGTCTCTATACATTTTAAATTTACATCATTAAAAAAATTCTGCAGAGATAAAAATATGATAATCTGAGGGTGTAAGTTAATTTCCCAGCTAAGCTCTCTCAAATTCTACCGGGTCATCAAAGATGTGTGTGGTCATGATGGAACACAACATCTTTTCTGTTGATCAATTCTGACCGTATTAATTTAATTGCTTGCTTTAATCTCGTTAATCTAAAAAAACACACAGCATTACCTCTCTTGGTATTAATACTGGCTTTGCCACCGCCTGCTTCACCTTGTTTCGTCTATTTATCGCACATTTTAGTCATCCGTTATACAATTATCATCGCCCGTAATCATTCGCTTCAGAAATGTATCGATTTTGTTGTGTTTTAGCAGTGAGTCGTAAATGCAAATTCGAGCTTTTTTGTGTATCCAGCTTTCTTGAAATGATTGATAACCATTAGATGATGAATGCCTAGTTCTCTAGCAACGTTTAACTGTTTAATGGATTTTTTAGTGATTAATTAACCAGAGCGAAATGCATATTTAACATCAAAATTATCAGATCGAAAACGCGAAAACCATTTCGCTGCTGCTTATCCAGTCACAGCAACCTGCGACGCATTCTTACCTTTTCTATAACAGAAAAGCAAAAATGATGGTATGTTCCGAATTTCAACTCATTTTTAAACGTAGTGAACTTCTCACAGAATAATGAAACCTTAATAAGGTTTTCTAACAAAAATGTGAAATGTAACCTTTCAAACAAGCTACAGTGTTGCCTAATACAATTAATATTACAAGAGATAGATATTACATTTCAGAGCCATATACCTGCAATTTGTAACTGAAGTCACATCATCCACAGAACATTACCAAATATATTCAGCTTTGGTGTCTAATTGACTGAGGTTACATACAATTTCTTGCTCTTCGGCTTGTTGTTAGGGATCCATATTTCATCGCCAGTAATGATTTAATTCAAAAATAAATTACTTATTTTTATGCCGTTCAAGAGACATTTCGAAGATCATTGTTGAACGTGCAACTCTCCTTGCTTTTGGTTGAATATTCCTGTTGGCAAACGTTTTGATGATTTGAAAGTTCTTCTTGAGGTTGATAACAATAACAAATAGAGTAATGCTTCCAATCCATTATCTTTAAACTTTTTTTGCTGACCCAGGTGATCTTTATTAAAACAAAAATTTAAAATAACAATTTCTGCCCTTCTGTTCATGAAGATATTGTAACCAAAGTACCGATCGCAGTTCTGTTTAAATATAATTCAGGAAAAACTAAAGCTATGTAAAAGCTATGTAAAGTTATGCCTATGAATCAAGCCTAGAAATCCTTTTTTAACTTTAGTAACTTTACCTCTAAGCGCTGTCATAGCCAAACCTTTAAATCGGACATAAGCAGTGAACTTATTGTTTAGGATGAAATTTGATTTCATTACACGTCCTTCGAATTATAGAACCACAATAAAATTACGTCTTTAACGTATCTTTAGCGTACTAACGCACAAATTCCATTTTATTCAATTTTTCTCACCACTTACCAGCGCAAATCCTTGCACTATCACAGGCAAACTGTGACTGAAAACCTCTCATAATCAATGGATTTGTTAAACCCCGCCAGTTGGAAAAACCAACAACATTTGAAAACGAAGGAAAGATTTTTTTTCACTTTCGAGAAAAATATACGAATTTGAGCGCCAAAAATATTTGTACGGCAAACCGAAACTAGACGAGACATAACAACCCTGAACTCAAACTCCAATAAGAAACCTTGAACTGTAAGGGTATATACACACGACTTTCAACTATTTTTTGGGGGGTAAAATTCTATTAAAAAAGTAGTTAAGGGTGACTCTATCGAAAAATTGTACCAACTAACACCCCTAAAAAAACACAACAAATTCAAATAAGAAATTGTATATAAACCAATGCAAAGGGGAGCGATTTATTAACTCCCACCCCTGGCTGAACATCACACCACACATACACTAGCTACAAAAGAAAATAAAATTCTAAAGCAAAAATAATAGAAAATTTCCCTTTAGCATAAGCGCAAAGCAAATATAACAGAACTTTACTTTTAAAAGTGTGAATGAGAGAGTAATATAAAGAGAGAGAGAAAGAAAAAAGCGTTATTCTGGAATTTTGCTTACAACCAGGTTTGATTTAAAGACCGGCGCACTAAACATGTTTGAATGGAACTTATGGCTGCAAGCATGTTACTACTGCTGCTGCTTATGTCCAAGCAATTGTTGTTGGTATTGTTTTGCTACGTGTGTGTGTGTGTTTCACCACTACGTGTATAAGCGTTGTCGGCTTCATTCAATATTTTTCTTGTGTGAAATTTCTAGTATGAATTTCGCTTTCTGCTAAACAAGTTGTGTTGAATGTAAGAGTTCGGAACGTTTGGAAAAGAAGAAAAAGAGAAGCATATGCAAATTGTTTTTGTAACTACCAACTCTTTTTTATTTATTTGTTTTTTTGTAAAGTGAAGTGAAAAAGAGTGCATAATAATAAGAAAAAGAAGTGAATAATAAAAGGAACAAGAATTTTTTGTTAAATAAAATAAAAGAATTTTTCTTATAAAACAAAGTATTTACAACATATAGAAAAAATTTTTTCGAAAAAGAATTTTAACAAATAGAAAAAACATTACCACTACAAAGAGAAACAAAAACAAGTCTTGTTTCTTTGGATAAATAATAGTAATAAAACAACAACTAAAATTTTCTATTTAATTATTGAATCAAACTTTTTTATAATCAAAAAAAAAATATATAAACAAAAAATTGTATACCAGCACACTAAACACACACATGCATACAAAATAGAAAAGAAGAATTGAAAACAAAAACAGCCAAAAATACACAAAAAAAAGCATGAAAAAAAGGAAAACAAACAAGAATAATTGAAAAAAGACGACAGAAGAATTAAAATTTTTTGCTTTAATCCAAAAAGCAAAAAAAAAAACGAATAAGCAAAACAATGAATTAAAAAAATTAAAAACCAAAATTTATGAAAAATCTAACTGTAAATTTATGACAGCGAGAGTGAGAGTAAAATAAATTTATACAACAACAACAAGTTATGATAACGAACAAAAAAACCGAAGAACAAATAACAGAAAAGTAAATAAATTGAGTAATAAATAATAAAAACAACAACAAACACAAATCTATATGAAAATACAAATTAATGAAATTGTTTTTGGATGCAATCATTTGAGTTTGTGTGTATTTACTTGCTCTGCAATGAGTACAACAAGAAAATTTCAGGCAGAGAAATACAAGAAGATGAAGAAGGAAGAAAAATTTTCGTTTTTTATTTGAAATGAAATTAAAGAAAAAAACATTTTAAAAAGTGTTTAAAAAGAAACAAACAAAAATTGTTTTAATAGTTAATTATTATTGAATAACAGGTATTGCAAGAAAAAGTTATGGAATTTAGTGACAAAATAAAAAAGTAAAACAATTTTTTTTTGAAAAATTCGTGCATATTTATGTGAACATTATTAGTTAATATTTATTAGTGGGGGTGTGTTTTCAATAGGATTAGTTGAGTTAATATTCCAAAATTTAATAAATCAAGTTAAAAACATAATGAGTAAAATTTAAAATGTTTTCGGTTTTGCATTTTCAGCTCCATATTCTTAAAACATAAAACGTATTTAAAAACTACTTTAAGAAAATTTTATATTGAAATTTTGAAATAAAATACATTTCAAACAAAAATTTTAATTTTAATGAATAATTTAGATTTTCTATAAATTACTATTGCCATTAAAAGAAATTTAATTCAAATTCTGACGAGTCTTCGTTGACCTGGTCAAAAACATGGTAAATTCTGCTGGAATAGATTTTTCTATACGAAATTTATATTCTACGTATAAAACCGTTGGTCAAAATTCTATAAATACTATACAATAATAAGTTTTCATAATTAATTTGAAAATCGTTGTTTTTATTTTAAATTTGTTTCCCACATATTTCCATTCTTAATAATAGAATGAATCAAGTAGTATTGGTTCCAAAAATATCAAAAAAGTTAACGCTTTTTAACGCTTGTGTTTTCAATGTTTGTCAACTATAGAATTTCTCGTTAGGAGATGTTTTTTTTTTATAAATTTATAATAAAAATTTAATTCAACTTAGATATATAAACAAAAAATGTTCTATAGTAAAACTTCGATATAACAGAGTTAATTTTAAGGAAAAACTCAATAGGTACAACTATTATTTCTAAGTCCTTGAAAAATAACTCTTTTTTTTTGTAAAGTTTTTAATACAAAAAACCTCTATATAACGAAGTATTAATTCAAAAGTCTGTAGAACGAAGTCGGAATAAAGAAAAATTTTAAGTAAAAAAGGGAAAGTCCCGTTATATCTGATAATTCCATTTGAAAATTGCACAAATAAACAAAAATTACACAATATTTTATTAAATCCCTACAAAATAAAAAACCAAATGTTAAATTTTTTATTTACTCCTTGTATAGAGAGTTTTTTTTTTGTATTTTCATGTAAAAAAGTTCATATAAGAAAGTCTAGTTATAACATCTTAAAATTTAGTTATTAAAAGATTTCTCTTATATCGATGTTTCACTGTATAATTAAATATGAAAAAATCATTAAGCTTTACTAGCTTTTTTAAATCAAATCGGTTTTCGTTTAAACAGCATTAGAAAGATTTCTTTCTTACAAGTGCTGCAGTAGAATTTAATACTTTTCAGGACTTTTGCTAATATGTACGTTTATGGTATTTTTCATAAAATTTAATATTTTCATATAATTTAGAAAAAAAAAATATTAACAAATATTTTCGGTAATTATCTAAAGGGTCCGCCAAATAATTTTTTTTTTTTTTTTTGCAAATGCTATAAAAAAAAACTACTGAATATTTTCTCAATTTTTTTTTTATTTGAAAGTACAATCCTTCCGGTCAATAATGGAAAATAATTTCATTCAAATGGCTGCCTCAGCCGGCCATGCAGAAGCCTACACGATCGGTCCAATTTTTAAGCACATTATCGATTGTGTGCAGCTGTATTTCACCAATGGTTTCACGAATATTGTCCTTTAAAGCGTCAATTGCCTCCGTCTTGTTGGCGTAACACTTATCTTTGACGGCACCCCACAAATAATAGTCCAACGGTGTCAAATCGCAGCTCCGAGGTGGCCAAACGATATCAGCTCTGCGGCTGATAATGCGATACTCAAAAACAGGACGCAAAACATCGAGTGTAGCTTCGGCTGTGTGGCACGTAGCGCCGTCCTGTTGAGACCAAATGTTGCTAATATTCTCCTCTTCAATTTCTGTGAACAAAAATTCGTTCAACATGGCCCGATAACGATCGCCATTGACTGTAACGGCCACTCCTGCTCATTTTCGAAGAAAAATGACCCAATTATGCCTCTGGACCAAAATCCGCACAAAACAGTGACTCATCTTGGGTGTATCGGCTTTTCAATGTATGCGTGCGGGTTTTCTGTGCCCCAAATGCGACAATTTTGCTTGTTTGCATACCCGCCAAGATCAAAATGAGCTTCATCTGAAAAGATGTTTTTTGTGGCAAAATCGGCATCTTCTGTAAGTCGATCGCAGGCCTAGATTCCCAGCGTTGTTCAAGCGTATACACAACCATATTCGTTCAGCGGAAGGATAGAATTAATTATCTGTCAAATCAGACATGAGCTAAATGTTACCATTCACGAAATAAGCACTAGTTGAAAAAAAACGTTAGATGGCGGACCCTTTACAATATCTGTGTGGATATGGAAGAGTTATTTAAGTCAACTTAGACACATGTTTTTATGATAAAAAACAAAATACGAAGAAAGAAGAACCATCGAATACGACTAGAGTTGCCAAATAGAAGTGTATAAATGTTAAATTTTTTTCCGAGATTGCCTCAAAATATGATAGATCTGTGTCGGTATAAAAATAATATTTAAAACTTAAAACAAAATTAAAAAAGAATTAATTTTTTTTTAAGAATTAAACCTCAATATTTTGAACGCCAAAATAAAGTGTACACCCTCATGCTTTACCATACAGTCTTTACCCAATAGGTGGTATAACTCCGTAAATTTTCATCGCATTTAAAAAAGTGATGAATTATTTTATTAATGACTAAGCATACTATTTCATTAAATCCTAAAACAGGAAGGTTCCTATAACTGTGAGCCAGTGTTAATATTTTGCTTTTTAAGTTAGTTGTTGCATTAAGTTTCTTTTCTTACTCTCTTTTATTTTGTTAAAATTATAAAATTTACAATTTAAAATGGTTTAGATCATATTTAACAAACAGGAAGCAAATAACTTAAGTAAATGATATTAAGTCTCATGTACATAACAAGGATTACGACGAGCCACAAAGATCAATTTTGGGAGCACTAGTATTTATTATGTACATATATATAAATTATAAACCCAATATATTGATTAAGTGCGAGAGAGTTTTGTATGCTGATGACACGCCTATTTTTACGGAAGGAGAATCTCAATATATGTAATAATAATATGAATAAACTTACATTAAATGAGAATAAAACAAAAATTATGAAGACAAATACAAACAACAATACCTACAATTTTTAAAATAAATAATCAAGTAATAGAAAAAGTAAAAGAAATAAAATATTTAGGATTGTTATTGATAAAAGCTTAAAACTTAAATATCATATTGATTACATAGATATGTAAAAATATCAGCAAAAAATTAAGTTTTTTAAACGAATAGAAACCAAATTTCAAATTTAACCGCAGTTAATACCATGCTAAAGCCTCACTTCGAATACGGTTCAACAATACTATTCACATGCTGTACATCTCAACAAATTGAACAGCTACAAAAATTATAAAATAGGCCAATGAGAATCATACTAAAGGTCAACAGATATATGTACGTCCATTCACTTAATGCTTCAATCCCTAAAATGGTTCATGTAGAACAAAGGCTTAAACTGAACACGCTAAATCTTAACAAAAAATTAAACACAGAGAAACATCAGAATACCTAACCGAACAAATATCGCACATAAGAAACGCTCTATCTGAGAAACGTGGAACATTTTAGAATTTAACGGGTATCATCAACTGCAATGCAGCGGTCACTATTCTATAAGGTCACTATTCAACTTTACAACTCCCTATCAAATAACTAAATAATGGAACGTAGTTTTAATGTATATGAAAAACAAATTGCCTTTTTTGTGAAATGTAATATGTAATATTAGATAAAATTTTGAAATGTGATGAAATTGTAGTACAATTACTTTAAAAGGTTTTTTTTAATACTAAAAAAGAAATATTAGTAATAATTAATAATAATAAAAACGTCTGTAAACTTGAAACATTATTATTAAATTATATAAAATTGTTGCGAAATATACACAGATTCTTAAAGTTTACTTAAGTAAAGTATACACAATTTAGAAGGTCTATACACTATTTAATCTTTTTTCCAAAACCGCCAAGAATCTTTGAATCGGTAAATTCCAGAGAATGAGGGTGCTTACTTAATTTTGACGTTTATAGTACAAATATCATTTAAGTAAAATTAGGGCATCTTTCTGTATTTCTCAAGCAAACACATTTTTCATCCATTTTTTCTCTCTTCAAATTGTTCAGTTATGGATGCGCTTTTGCGCACTAATTTTTATACGAACCTACATATTTTTGAATTAATTAAGAAACAATGTTTATTTATGAATATATAATTCAGTTATCGATGCGTTTTTGTGCAATAATTTTTATACGAACCTAGATAATTTTTGAATTAAGAAAAAATGTTTATTTATGAATATAACTAGTCTTACATTTTAGAAATCGGTTGAAAGTTGCTGATGCTTTTAAAGTTTTTAGCATAGAAACATGAAAAATAAAAGGTGTTCTGAACCCAAAAAAGTGATTAATTTTTGTGATTGTCGTCTAAGCCACTATCGTTTTAAATGCTCTTGCATTTTTGAAATCGAAATGACGTAAAACAAGTGATGTTGGCACTCCTTACAATTTTTCTTTAAACACGGCGAATCCCCGAATTTTTAGCCGTATAACGAGATAATTTGTGACGTAAAGCTAAGGTGTTCCATAATTAAGACAGGCCGTTATAGTGAAATGCTGTAGAAAGAAAGATCGTATCAAAAAGTATGCGTTACTTTATTTTGAACTTAAATACGTTGGAAATGTCCAAACATAGTTAGAAATTTTGCATTTTCCACTACAATTTGAGCATTTTGAGTGTAGAACAGGCAACTTTAACTTTTTTTTTATAAAATTTCCGAGTTCGTAATATGAATAGCATCCAAAGAGAATTTCAAAATTTTTGTATTAAATAATTTTTTAATTATGCAATTTCTTTTAATACAATTAATTTTAAATATTATTATTTTTAACAGGGAACAAATGCATTAAAATTAAAAAAGCAAAAAATTAACCTGCTGGAGTAAAAGTTTTTAAAAAATCTTAAAAAATTTCCTTGAACCTTGAAAAAGTAAAGAAAAAGTGATTTCATACTTTAAAAAATTAAACAAAAAGGAGAAAATTTAATTAAAAATGAAATCCTGAAAAAAGTGAAAATGTCGTAAAACATACAAAAAAATTTTAAATTAAATTGAAATCTAAAAAGAACTATTTTTTTCTTTTTTTTAAAGAAGAGAAAAGAAAATGTTTTCAATTTAATTGTAATAAAAAAAAAGATAAAGAAAAGCAAAGGAATAAAGTAATAACCCAGCAAACTATTTAATTACTGCCTAATTAAAAACGAAAAAATTGTGCTGAAAATCTGCAACAAAATCAAAAGCTACTTATGGCGCCGCGTCGCAATCATAATCATACTGGAAATATTGTAAGCCAACAGCCGTTACAACACCAGCATCAGCAACTTCAAACGTCTAGCTTGGCCTCATTTGTTTCTACAACGAATTCTTCATCCACTACAAATTCGGCAATTTTTAATCATCATCATCAATTCTTTACATCATTGCCAGAAGAATCAAATCATACGCCGAGTAGCAGCAGCAGCAGGAGCAATAGCAGCATTAGTATCAGTGCTAGTAGTGTCAGCAGTGTTGATAGTGGTACCAGTCTCATTATGTCGCCTATGCAAACCACTGTCAACAATACCAATAATAATAGCAACAACAACAACAATAACAACAATTTAGCACCGAATCATAATAAAACGTTGGGTGAACAGTTTGTACGTTGTTGTTATCCGAATGATGAGTGCTTTAAGGCTGATCTCATCAATTTAGATGATCTGAGCGAATGCATTAAGGTTATCTGCAATAATGAAAATTGTAATGTGGGCCAGTATATGCATCGAGAATGTTTCGAAAACTGGGAACAAACGATATTGCAGACTTTAAAATCTATGGGCGGCAGGGCCCGTTCCTGGTCGGATCGTCAAAAGGCTCAGAATTTGTGGACTAAAAAAGGTTATGATTTGGTTTATAAAGTATGCGGTTGTAAATGTTCTAGGGGACATTTACGTAAAGATTTGGAATGGGTGGCTCCTAAACCGGGTCATATGCTAAACGGTCAGAGAATATCGAATGGCCAAACAAATGGCTGCAGTAGCCTGGAGGATGAGGATAAAAAGAAAAAGAAAAATAAACGTAATCGCCAGCAGCAGCAGCAGCAGCAACAGCAGCAAAATACTAAAACTCATAACTCATTACAAACTACTAATGGTGCTGCAAATCAAAATCAACAACAGCAACTAAATGGTACCAGCACCAACAACTCTACACCGGAACCATTACAGCAAATGCAAAAAAATCATCTAAAGAATGAAATTTCAAATAGCGCAAATAACACCAATAACGTTAATAGTAATGGTGTTGGTGTTATCGGTTCCGGTTTGCAGCAGAATGTTGGTGGTAGTGGTGTTCAAAACCAAACCAATCAACAACAAAATCTTAATCAAAAATCCACTACAGATTTACCACCGAATGTGGTAACTTCTCTAAATAATCTACTAAATGGTCAAAATAATATATTGGGCCTTGATTTACGGCCACGTGCAAATAGCATTTCTTCCAATTCCAATAATAGTGGCACTACTTCACCCTCAGCCATATCGTTTTCATCTGTCGATTTTAATGCTACTAATGCTACGGCGGCTCAAACGCCTCTAACTACTTTACAAAATCTAAGCCTGAATGGTTTCTATCATAATACACAAAATAGTAGTGCAAACAACATGCAACAACAGCAGCAGCAGCAGCAGCAATTGCATGCCAACCTATTGCAACAATCTTCTTTGAATGCTGTCTCATTGACAAAAAACATTTTAAATGGTTTACAATCATCTGGTTTGTTGGGTAATGGCAACAATACCAATACCATCACCAATGGCACTAATACACAGAATAACAACAATACAAATGTTGCTGCTACCACGAATGGTAATCTGAATGGCAGCGGTAATGCCTTAATAACAAATGCTGCGGCAGCTGCTACTACAGCTTTACTAATTAAGCAACAGCAGCAACAATGTGCTGCTAATTTATTAACTAATGGTTTAAAACAACAACAGCAGCAACAGCAACTTCAATTAACACCATTCGAACAACAGCAATTGCTGTTGCAACAGAAAGTAAAAGAAGTGGAAATTTATTCGGAAAGAGTACGGTAAGTCAAAGGCAACTATTCTGTTTTTTTTTTTTTTATTTTTTAGTATAAAATTTAGTTTAGAAACAAACAAGCTACAGAAGTCGAAATAACCCTTCGCTAAAAACCGCCTATATGACGCTCGCTTGTAAGCCGTTTGCTCCAGATAAGAGTAAAACTGTCTTATTACATGCATACATAGGTACTTTTGTTTTCAAGTAAAAATTTACTTGGGATTTGTTCGTTGTGTTATGTTGTTCAGGCGATCCCAAGGGTGCTGACCCATAAGTTCATCAGATTAGCTTGAGGCTGCGAATAAAGCCTGTTTAGTGAGAGAAGAAATATCTCTTTCGGAGTCACCACATAATCTCCTTGGAACCTCGCCCTTTAAGTCGAAATACCTGGGCGCTCACTCACAGAGTACATGTTCAGATGGCTCGACACAAGAACTTACACCGATCATTCTCAACATTTTCCAAAATACACTTATGTTATCTAAGCACACAGTGCCAGGCAAATAGATCCGTTAGTACACTGAACTGGCTCTTACTGTGTAGCAATAGTCTTCTGGATCTACAGAGAGAAAACGAAATATACCTCCCGGCCTATCTCATACCAGAGGCTCTCCTCCAATGCCGAGAGATTTCCCCTTCAGCCAACAGTCAATTCCCCATCTTGTGTATTCCTGGTCAAATATTGCTACAATACATTGCAAATTTGGGCGTGGCTCTGATGTTCTCAAGTATAGTAGGTCGGACTTGAAACTTCTAACGGATTTTCTTACGTGCTATTGTAGACTTAGAACACATCTGAAGAGGTTGGCGAACACGGATGTGGATGTTACTGATATTGTGACGATGATTTATCGATGAACAAATCATAGTGATAATGTCGCTCAAATACTCCACCGGGATTGTGACCTTAAAAAATTTAGGACTCAATGCCTCGCCCACCATTAGTGCTTTGTTTAGTTGTAATTACAATTTAATATAAATTTTAATACATTTTATAGGATTTTTTTAATACTCGCATAAACCCTGTATTTGGATTGTCATTCTATTTAAATTTTTTTTTAGAAATTTATACCAATTTTGTCATCTTTTTTAAATTCAAACATTCATTTTCACTGAAGCGTGTTGTGGGCCCGCATATCATTCTTATGCAAATTTAATGCGCTTCTCCACTTCCGTTTTTATGAATTGTTGTTCTGTTTTGTTTTAATTTTTGTTAATAAATTAAAAAACAACTTAAAAAAATTATAAATAAAACATTAAAATTAAAACAAATGCAGCAGCAGTTCGTTAAGAAAAAAAAAAAAAAAAATTAAAAACAAAGAATTTAATTGATTCTGAATAAAATATTAAAACGAAAAATAAAAAACGATTAACATTTTTCGATAGCATATGTTTTTAATTAAATTTTAATGTTTTTAAGCAGCTTTTTGTTCACATTTTTAAGATTTTTATAACTTTAATGTTAGTAGTACCCATGTCAGAATCACAAAAGTAACAAATTTTGTAAAATATGAAATGAAATGAAAAAAATCATTCTTTAAGCGATTTTTTCTTAAAACAAAGACAATCCTTTTTTTAAGCCTTCAATAAGAACTAATTTCCTCAGTGTTCAATACGTTTAGTTGGCAACGCTAAGAGAAAAATCCTTTGAATTTGCTCTTTAAAGAAGTCTACGCCAGGGACGTATATTTCTTGTTACTGTTGCACTTGAGCGAAAATAATTTTTTGTTTGTTTTTTAGTGACCTTATTGTATGGACTGACTACAGATTTTTCACTTAATTAAATTTATTATTATTATACTTTTTTTTGATTTAAAAGCCATATGAACTTTATCAATAAACATTTCATTTAATAAAATAAAAAATAAAAAAATTAAAAATACTCAAGAGTACAATCATTATCTGTGCCATTATAATTATAATAACACAAAATGCTTTAAAAAAATAACGTCAGCCACTTTGCTTAAAAAATTGTTTTCTTTTTTTGCTTATTTTGCATAAATAAAAATAAAAATAAAGAAATAATTGCTATTGTAGGTGTTGTAGCTGTATTTTCTTTTTTTTTTTTTGTTTTTCAGGAAAAGACTTAATTTTATTCAAATAGGGGTCCCTGTGTTTATTTTTATTGCTTTTAATGGAAAACCAAAAAATTTTTTTTCTTTATTTTGCGAACCACATAAAAATCGACCTTGACATTGAAAAACAAAAACAAAATTTTGTCTGTTTTTGTACGCTTTTTTTATTTTTTATTTTATTTTTTTATTATTTGTTAGCTAAGGAAATTACGACGAAGATAAACTGTTTGGAAGAAAACTTTACAAAGTGAATACCTATAACGTACTACCTGCTGACGAAAGTTTGTTGGAAAAGGAGACTTGTTTGCTTGTAATTGCCCTAAGCTAACTTTAAGGTGGGAATGCAAGAAATTTTTGTAAAGTCTTATACTTGACCTTTAATTTCTTGAATTAATTTTTCCATCAATTTTTGAAGCATATGTGGTTCCAAAAAACATCCATTGCCTTGATTCAATTTCATTAATCAGTTGATTTTAAAGCTAAGAAGAGAAGTAGTCTACTGTACCTTGCCTCCATGTGATTGTATAAAGAGCTTATTTAGCATTGCTATGCTTCCAAGATGGTTGTGTTTTCTCCTGAGCATACGTGTAGTTTTTGTCATTATCGTCAGGGATAAACTGGAATCTCAGGAGTGTTTTTGGAAGAATTCGCCTTGAAGGGGGTTGAATTAAACACCTGATAAACTGCAATAAATTTTTATACATGTCCTCTGCTGAGGATTCCAACGTATGTAGCTTGCGTTGTATGCGGGAATTCTAACCATTACACCACGTCATCCCTCTAAATTTCGGTAAGGTCATAAAAGTCGTACAAGTCATAAGATTAATGTGTGTGTCTTACGTACTTATACGATAGACATAAACGACTCTGGATTCGTGTTAACGAAATCTTGGCAACATTGCTTTATCATGTAATTATGGGAGTATCTAGAGTTCACTCGTTCGACCAAAGCACTACTCAATCGTAAACAGCCCATTGTGTTCCAATAATTTAAAGTGTGGTATTCATCAAGGGTCTAACCAAAAAACCAGGAGCAAATCTTGAAATCACCTCAATTTAGTTAAGGATTTTGCTCACCTTGTTCTCAGTGTATCGTAAGTTGTGCAGAACAATTTCATGATTTTTGCCATATTATCTATGCAACTTTACACTCGTCGTTGCTTTCCTCATGTTATGTCTCAATTCCATTTTAATAAATCCGAGTGCAATCCAATGAATGCGGACTTAAGCTTTGTTTTCGTAGATGCACGTTCTCACTAAGTTTTAATGACTTTTTGGTCTCTAATTTCCTTGTATACATTTTCCAATTATCGAAGGCTTTTAGTCCAATATTGTCATTTATCAGAAAACAATCGTTGTTTTGCCATGAGTGCACACGTGTTTAGACGTCATGGTAACAAATCCTTGAATTGCTGCTGTATTCAGTAGAGATCTCAAATGAAGCTCGTTGCGGGTTCAGTCTCGTTAAACCTTGACAGTAGAGATCAAAATCAATCGATTGACCCGGTTGTAGATCCTCATAATGAACAATTCCCAATTCCAATCTTACCAGACATATAGTATTACCTTTCTTGGTGACAATCCTGACTTTGTCACCGTCCGCAAAGCTTTACCTTGCTTAGTTCATTCTTTTTATCGTACGTGATCTACTTTTTATCGCCGTAATCAATTGCTTCAGAAATTGTTCGATTTAATTCTTTTTTAGCCAATGGAAATGCGATCCATTTAACTTTTAACTTTTAATTCATGTGGCATCAAAAATTCGAACTTCTTTGTGTATTCGGTTTTATTTAAATGGTTGATAACTGCTTGATTATGAATACCTAATTCCGTAGCAACGTTCACGCTGCTAATGTGTCGGACTTTTCCAATTTTTTCCATGATTTCATCGACTTCTTTTAATCAGTTTGAAAAGTGGAAATCATTTTGCTGCTATTTTTTTCAGTTACAGCATCGTCAACCTTTTCTATAAAGAAAAGTAAAATGTTCCGACACTCATTCTTAATCCTCGTTGAAATTTAGCGACTTTGTCAGTTGAGTCGACTACATGCTGAAATTTAGCGACTTTGTCACTTATGATTCGTCTTTACGCTGAAATTAAGCGACTTTGTCAGTTATGATTCGACTACACGCTGAAATTAAGCAACTTTGTCAGTTATGGGGCGACTATATGCTGAACGATGCAGGATTTTATCTGCTATATCTTCCCGTTAACGAATAAAGCACTAATGATACCCGATTATATTGTCTGTGAGGACTCACCAATAAACAGACGCCTGCAGGACCAAATACAATAACAATCATTTAAAAAAATCATCTATGACACCAAAGAAAATTCATCGTCAGTAATCGATGATTTACCATTGTCGGCGTTTGTCACGATGATTCACTTTGATATTCGCCACAGGGCAGCTATAAACTTTTGCTTTTGTAAAACTCTCCATACTTTTCTAAAGTGTTCTATAAAATATTTTAATTATATGCTATGGTTGGTTGGTAAGCACTCCAGAATTTATAAAATTTAAATTGATAACGAATTGTTTTTATTTATTTTCATTTAATTCGTTTCAATTTATTTTGTTTACATTAAAAAAAATAACGAAAGTGAAAGCTTTTTTTATTGTAGATATGCACGTATGTATGTACATATTGCGATGTAAAGTCTTATAATAGTAATTATATATTTTTTTCATAAAATATATATAAAAAATATCACAGATAAGAAGAAAAATGCGTCATGAGAGGCAAAATTGCATTTAATAATTTTTGAAAAAGAACAACAACAACAACAGAATTTTTAATTATTAATAGCTTTTAAAAAAGATTTATAAATATTTTTTTTATTCAATATTGTATAGACACAGAATATTGAAAAAAAATGAAATGAAATATTTATGAAGTAGAAGTAAAACGCCAGACGTTTCAGTAAAACAAAAAACAAAAAAAAGACATGATGAGAATATTTAATTAGAAAACCAAAAAACAAAAAAAAAAAAAAAAACAATTACATATAATAATAAATACAAATGAAAGATGATGGTGAAAAAATATTTATGAAAATTAATAAAAAAAAATTAAAAATAAATTATGCAATAAAACAATTAATAAAATAAGTATGATAATATAGAATCCCTTTTTTGAAAAGATATTTTTTTAAATTAAATTAAGTAAAATTTATGAAAAATAATAAATAAGAAAATTATGACAAAAAAAGTCATGATCTTGAACATGAAATACTATACGGGGGTTTTTTTTTATCAATAACTAGGATTTGACAGCTAAGAATGTCAACTTAAGGGCAATAGTGTTGAATAAGGTTTGGCAAACAATCATGAATCGTTTAACGCCAGAACAATGCTTCCACATTGTGTACATTTACTTAACACATGGGCAGAAAAGTCCCGGGCCTAACACATAGATGGCGCTAATTTTATTGCATTTACCTCTTTTGCAGTTAGTGCTGACCTTCATAAGACGGCTGTTAAAATTTTATGATATTTTATTAATTAATTTGTGAGTTACCGTGCTAAGAGTGATGCTACTTTTGTTATTTTCAGAACAATGGATCAAAAAGAATTTCATGTTTTAATGCTACACGAAACGAAGCAATGGCGTTATGAAGTCTCCGCTCTATCAGAAACAACAATAAAATGTTGGCTTGCTGATGGTTGTAGAGACACCGATGATGCAGAACACAGTGAACGTCCTAATGAGGCGGTAACACCATAGAACATAAAAATCCACAAAATTGTTTTGAAACATCGAAATTGAAGTTGCGTGAGTTAGCTGATATCGTAAAGATATCAAAGGAAGGTATTGGCTTTATATTGCAAGATCATTTGACTATGAGAAAGCTCTGTTCAAAGTTGGTGGCGTGGTTGGTCACTGCTGATGATTCTAAATTGCTCCCACATCTACCGTATTTGCCAGATTTGGCTCCCAGCGACTACTGACTGTTCGCAGACGTCACAATATACTCGTCGGTAAGAAATTTCACACGAATGAAGAGGTTATCGCTGAAACTAAGGCTTTTAAGGCAAAAGAATTGAAAACCATTCTACAAAGGCGGTATTGATATGTTAGATCGGCGCTGGAATGATTACATTGCTCTTGATGGAGATTATGTAGACGAATAAAGCTAATTTTGAACAAAAAAAGTGTTTTCTTTGTTAGGCCCGGAACTTTTCAGCCCATGTGTTAGATGACTATATACAACCGTTAAAATCAGTAGCCTGGCTAAGATTATTGTTCCAAACACGTCGATCTAATGCGCTTCTTCTCCAGTCTTTTAAGCCAATTTTAAAAAGGTCTGCTTAGCCTTTCCACCGTAGTTTTGGGTTTCTACTTCTGCACCTTCCTTCAGGATTAGATTCGAAGAATTTACTTGCTGGAACGTTTTCATTCATGCGCATTATATAACCTAGCGTAACTGTCGTATTTTGATACGCCTACCAATATTAATATCTTCGTACAGCTCATACAGCTCTTGATGCATTCGATAACAATATTTTACGAAGAATTTTTCTTTCAAACACCAAGAACAGCTTCATCTACTTGAGTAAGTAGTACCCACGCTTCAGCGTCTTATAAAAGCAAGTGTAGTATAAGCGTTTTATAGATCGTAATTTTCGTCAATCGAGAGAGGATTTTGTTCCAATTTGCTTGCTTAGTCCGAAATAGCATCTATTGGCATGAATGGTTCTTGATTTTATCTCCAAACGGATGGTGTTAATTCTATTTATTGCCGAGATAGATGAACTCATTGCGTAAGCTTACTTTATGAAAATAAATTTGTTCGCGAAGTTCGTCCACTTCGGAAGCTCATTTCTAATTAAATAGCTACGTCAATAAGCAAAATTGGCGTATTTGGAGCGAAGACAATCATCAAGCCGTTACCGAATCACCTTTACATCCAATTAAAATGGAAGTTTGGTGCATTTTGCACGCTGGCGGGATCAGTAATCTTTATTTCTTTCGAAATGAGCTACCGTTTCGGTGAATGACGAGCGCTATCGAGCCACGCTGAATGAATTTTTGTTTCCAAAAATTAATCGAAAAAAAAAAAAACGGTGCAATTCGACATACAACGCGCTTAACACTCAATTTTTTACGAAATCAATTTGGTGACAGCACTCTTTTCAGAAGTGGTCCTGTTGACTAACACCCTTTTTCGTCCGATTTAGCACCTGTGGATTACTTTTTATGTGGCAATGTTAAGTAATGCATGTATACCGGCAAACCAGCAACTCTTGAAGCATCCAAAGCTAATATTAAAGCGCCCATTGATGACATACGGCCAGATTTATTGGAAAAGGTAGTGAAAAATTGGACTGATAAAATGGACCATGTAACTCGTAGCCACGGCGGGCATATGTGTTGGGAGTCATATTTAAAAAATAAATGCCTTGAAATTATTTACCAGATTATTATAAAAAAAATTATTCCAAAAATTTTCTGGTTTGTATTATCATTTTAAGTGCTCAAGCTCTTAAAAAAACACCATATATATTACTAATATTGTCAATATACTTAAAAAGTATTAAAAATAAATTTATACCTATTATCGCTTTATTTTTTTTGTTGTTTTTTCTTTTAATTTTTTTTTAGCAAATTTTTTTTTTCACTTTTTGCAAAATCAACAAAAAATGTGTTTATTGTTATCGTATTTTGTATTTTTTTACTTGATTTTTTTCGCTTAATAACAAATTACGTTATTAAAAAAATAAGAAAATTTTTTTACTGGTTTTTTTATTTTAAGCAGGGAGTTTCTTCCCTATCTTGTTTATTTTTATTAATATATTTCAAGGTTTTTCTTTGTTTATGTTTTTAATTTTATTGGGTGTATAATTTAAAAATGTGAAAAATTCCTTAGATAATCGCCACAGAGCGTTTGGCAGAACACAAAAGGGATCTGCAAGCGCCACGATCTGCTGCACTTCTAATTCAATTTCTACTCAAATGACTTTTTAGCTAGAGCATCTTCATACATTCTCACAATATGATCCAATCAACGTAATCGTTGTAATTTTATACGTTTAACTATGTCAATATCGGTACATAGTATATACAACTGATAGTTTATACGACACCGATGTTCTCCGCTAACAGAGATGGGTCCATAAATTTTGCGAAGAATTTTTTTCTCGAATACAGCAAGCACTGCCACGTTTGATTTCGTAAGTACCCATGCGTTAGAACCATATAACATGCACGGGTAGTATTAGTGTCTTGGCTTTGTTTTTAAACTCAATGTTTAGTCCAAAATAACATCTATTAGCCATTAACGTTCTTTCATCTCAAAACTGATGTTGGGATTTCAGTTACAGATCGACAACAAATTTCTTAATTACACGGCGTATGCAAATGATATATGCTTGCTCTTTCATAGACTTGGTAACCTTACAGACGATCCTAGACCTCGAAAACATCACAATTTTCCAGACTAAATTTACTGCAATAAAGGGACATTCACTTGATTCACCCCGTGCTCTTTTTTGATAAGAGTCTGCTGAAAGATGAGAGTAGAAAATTATTAGCATCGCTTCAACCATTTCACAAGGTTTCTGAGATTCGGAGAGAACTTCTTAGCACTTGGAGAGCGGAGTGAGTTGCTCTGAAACTGGATAGGAAAAACTTAATGAAACTCTTGAGTGCACTCACGCACAAAACACACATTACAGAGATACATTACATACATGACATATGTATATTATATACACTCATACATTACATACATTACATGCTATGCCCTTGAATGACAAGTGGAAGCAGAAAAGATCAAACTTCACATTACACACATTATACACATGATATACATTACTCACATTACATACATTACTTACATGACATACATTGCATAGATGACACACATTACTTACATGACGTACCTGCATACACCACACACATTACTTACATGACGTATGACATGCACTTTACTTTACATACATGACATACATTACATACATTACATACATGCCATACATTACACATATGACATACATTACACACATTACATAAACCATACACATTGCATACACTACAAACATTACATACTCCACACATAACATATATTACATACATTACATACATTACATACATGATATACATTACACACATGACATACGTTACATACATGACATACATTACTTACACGACATACATTACACACATGTCATACATTGCATACACTACATACCTTGCATACACTACATACATTACATACACGACACACATTACTTACATGGCATGCACTGCATATATGACATACGTTACATTCATGGCATACATGCATTACAAAAATGACATACATGACATAAATTACATACATGACATGCATTACGTAGATGACATATATTACATATGTACATTACATTATTAAAAACAAAAATCCCTAAATAATTTTAATTCATACTTGCCAACCCTGCATTTTACTTGTATCCACTCTCACTTCATACTCTACTTCAATCCATGTACAATATGCAAATACTGCTCTGTGAACTCTTGCATTTTTTCTTTTTCTGCCTTTTCACTCTTAATCATAACTGTTATTCTTATCTATCTCATTTTGCGTTTTGTGTGTTATATTTGTATGTAATAAAGTTACTTTAGTAATTTATATATTTTTTTTTATTACGCACTCGTACACTTACAAAAATAATGGGTTTTTATTGACGATGATGATGTTACATGTCAAACAATATTTAACTGTCATTGCAGTTGATATTTCAATAGTTGAATGCATTGATTTTTCTTAAAAAGAAATTTCTCTTTTTTTAGGTTCTCTCTTGACTTTATTTTAAATAGGGAAAGAAATAAAATTTAATAGGAAATAAAACTTTAATAAAAAATAATAAGATACTTACGCGAATATACTATGTACGTATAGTAGTAAAGCAAATAGAGGGCGGCGGCATGTGTATTTGTTATATGGTATAATCCAAAGATCATGTAAGTAATTCAAGGGGAGTGACAACTGGATGTTTGGGTTTTCTATAATACATGTGCTCCTACAAACTACAAAATTGACATGAAGTTGGCGTATATTTTTCTATTTTTTTTAATACGTTTGTATAAAAATAGTTGATGTTAAGGATTTGCCGGGAACTCTTTTGATTTTTTTTTATAAGTCTTGTTAATAGTATCAGTTAATTTTTGTTTTATATATATCCTACACCATTGCAGGAGCTAGGGTGTATACACATTTGTTTTTTGCCAATGGTAAAAATTTCACTTTAATTTTTGGGTAAATGGAAATACATTCTGGGTTATGCTTAAATTTTATTTTAGGGTATCAAATTGGTTGGATTTTACCGACTTATGATCTCTTGTTATATTGGTTTGTTATGTTTTGCACTTTGATTTCAGTTGTATTGCTCTTTTTCAATTTTTTTTTTTAAGTTCTCCATCAATTTTAATGCAGACAACTACCAAACATCATCCAACATGCATGTCAATATTGTCGATTAAAAAAAAAAAGAAAAAAAGAAAAATAAAGAAATATGATTTGTTGTTGTTGCTATTGTTATATTACATGTACGAATTTAGTAAATGCAGCTGCAAATGCATCATCTTGTGTTGTTTTGATATTCCTGTACTGCTCTGCTGCCGCTGTAGCTGCTCTTTGTCTGGTGTTGGTTTGGTTGGTTGCCATTTTACCATGAACATGATTTTCAAATCAAGTCAGTAAAGCATGTCAAAATGTTTATTTTACTAAAAAATAAAAAGAAATAATAAACTCAAGGAAACAAATATCTTTTTTTGTTTCGTTATCAATACTACCAGTGTATATTCGCATATTTTTTTTAAGAAATTTTATATGACATGCAGATAAAAGTTTACGTATTAATAGAGTAGAGTAGTCTGAGTGGGTGGTTTTAAGTATTTTCTATAAATAAATGCATTAACACAATATATTGTTTAAATTTAGTATAAAAGTGTATTTTTGTTTTCTTATTCACTGCCTCTAGAATAGGTATGGAGTCAGTTTTTTAATATGAATTTCTTTGCAAATTGTTGAAGTAATTGCGAAATTTGTTAAAACTTTTTTCCATGCCGTTTCGCTTATTTTGTATCATGTATTAGTCATTTACTGAATATTGGTGTTGTGTTACTATTTAATATCCCCTACAATGGCAATTTGATATTTAAGTTAATAGCGAAGTTTTGAAGAAACGAAAATTTTTAACAAGTAACCCAATCAATTAATTAACAAAAACTGGTTCACCGGTTTAGCCTTTGAAAACCGCCAGATTTCGAAAATTTTATTGTATATTTTCAAATTCAAATATTTGTTACACAAACCACCAAGTTTCTTAAGTTAAATTGGTTGTTTAAATCATTCTGTCATACGTATTGCTTTTAAATATGATTTAGGCTTCTTCTAGATATAGAAAGTTCGCTTTAACAAACCCTTTTTCTTACAACATTCCGCTGTTTAGACTAGGAAAGTTTTTTTTTTCATATTTTTACGCGTTTTTGATTTCTTTTTACCGATATTTAATGTGCTGCAAATGAGAAACGAATACTAAACCAACTTGCAAGCACAAAAAAACTTACTTTCACCTTTATCCCTGTATATCTTACTCAGCTAAAAATCTAACGCTTTCCAAGCTAAACTTAATTACTAATTAGCTTGTTTGCAACGAATATAGTTCGAACATCAAGATGATAGCAGAGAATATATGAAAAAACTACTGTGTGTTAGTTTTAAAAAATCTTTTTTATTTACCCTTAAATTTTCCTCTGTGCTTAGACAGAGAAAGTTTTCTTTGCAAACTTTTTCCACCTATTTTTTATGTGTTGCAACTGACAAAGGAAAGCAAAACGAAATTGCGAGCACATGGAAACTCACACTCACTCTCATTAAAGTATTCCTTACTCAGCTAAAAGCTTAAGACATTTCAAACTAAGCTTTATTAGTAATTAACTGTTTCATTAGACCGGTTTTTCTTTAGAAATTTAGTAACCAATTTTTGTCGTCTCATAAGAAATGCTGAGAAGAGTCAATATTGAAAAAGACACCCAAAATTCATCTTTTAGCTTGTCACTTAATTGAGTACTTTTTTTAAAATAAAAATTAAAGATTTGTTTTGCGGCTCTTTGTTTCGCTCTCAAAATTAAATTAAAAAGAGCGGATCTTTTGTTTCAAATTGCTTATTGTACTGAAGCGTTCAGTTGAACTACTTATTTCCAGATCTGTCCCAAGACTGCAACCCGTAAAAGTTTTTGTTTATTTGTGAGTCAATGGCTTACTTAAGATGGCGCTTATATTAAATTGTTCAGGCAACTGAAATGAATTACTCCACCCTGTTTAATTCTTCCGAGAAACCTAAATTTACTTTCTTTGAAAGTTAAGGATATTTTGTCTTTGTTTTCAAAATTTAAGTAAAATGAGCGAATATTTTTAACTTAAACTAGTTTTTTAAATTAAACTAGTTTGCATGAATTTTTTCCCAGTAGTAAAATTTTTCTTTATAGTTTGTCTTAGTAGATGATATACTAAGTGTACGCTTATATTAGTTCAGAAAATTGAAATGAATTACATGGTCCAGTCTGTTTGTACCGATATTGAGAAGTTCACCTTCATTGCTTTGTCTTTTGAATTTAAGCTCTTGAGTTGGACAAAGAGCAAGTATTTTCTGAACCAGGTTCAGGTACTAGTTTGCATGTGATATTTCCAAGCTTAGGGAACACTTAAAGTTCGTTTTAATAGCTTACATAAGTGAGTGCTTACATAAGTTCAATTACCTAAAATTAATTACATTGTTCAGTTTGTTTGTTACGAAAAAAAGAAGTTGACTCATTGCTTTACCTTTAAAATTAAGCTATTGATTTGAAAAAAACCTTATCTTCTGAACCAAGTTAAAGTTTAACTAGTTTGTATGTGATATTTCCAAGCTTACCAAGTAGTTACGTTTTTCTTATAGTTCGGTTTAATAGTTCACCTAAGTGAGCGCTTATATTAGTTCAATCAACTAGTTCAGTTTGTTTCTTACGATAGAAATAAGTTTACTTTCATTGTTTTGGCTTCAAAATTAAGCTTGGTTCAAATCGCTTATCATCGTGCCGAATCATTTAGTTAAACTAGTTCGTTCTGTACCTGCCACAAGCCTAGTAAATTGATAGTGTTTTGCTTGTAAAACATAATAATTTGTTTAATTACATTTCCGTGTTTCCTCTGAAGTGTGTTTGAAATTCTTTATAAGCCTAACCGTCTGTAGAATTCCCATTAAATTATATTTCATTTCCGCTAACAGAATTATATACAAATGTGTGAATATTTATTTAAAATATATATTATATACTCGTATGCTGGTGGTATAATATTTTAATTGCATTCAACTAAAAACTTAGTATTGGAAATAAATTAGAAAAAAAAAGTCCGGCATATCATAATAATAATAAACTAATTACTTAACCAATAAAAATTCTAATTGTTTTACGCCTGTTTGTAATAAATATGATTTTGTTATTTAATTTCCCACCACTTCCACCACCTCTACAACCGTAAATGAAACACCCATTAGTACAACATTGTTTCAATCGTAAATAAATCGTAAATTACAAGAAAATCATAATTTAATTCATCTGCGATAATAACGACGACAGCGATGATAATGACGATGATGAGTGTGAATTTAACGCTTTCCCCTTTGTAATATGGAAAAGGGGGCTTTTGAGTATTGGATTATTTACTCGTATTTATAATTTTAGTTTTTATTTTCTTAATATTTTCACTTGCGCTCCTTTGCCTTCCGCAATTCAAAATTTATTTGAAATTCTAAACATAAAGACTTACAGTAGAATGCTTTGAAAGATGGGGGGACGAAAACAGTTAAGACAAGTCAGCCAGCCAGCCAATACTGAGCAGTTAACACGTACTTTGTACGTGCCAATAGTTGAAAATTTTGTGGCAACAAAAAGCAAAATATAAAAACAAAAATAAAAAATTAAGAATGTACGAGTATATGATTAAATGAAAACAAAATTATTAAAAAAAAAAAAATATTAAAAATGTTTTTGGAAGTGCTTTTTTATAAGACGGCTGCCGGCTGCTTAGCTAAGTCAAAATAAGTCGTTTAGCAATGATCAGGGTAACCAAAAATATGATATGACAAACTAACGTAATGGGTTATGTTAAATGATAATTTACGTCTAAGTTACGAATGCTGGAAGTGTATCGGCTTGCCCATTTAGTGGTTTCACAACCGCAGGTCTGGCAAGGCTATCAGCTGTTAAATATCTGTCACTGTTGGTGAAAGTCATTTATTTCTTGGCATATAATAATCGAAGAACGTGTAAAACTAAAGGATGGTCCAACCAAAACGCACGATTTTAATTGTAAATCAAACAAAAAGTTTTCAGAGAAATATTTTTTTTATAATAGAAGGATCTATGACAATTATGTGCATAACAAAATATCGGCGAAATGCTCGCCAGGGCTTCGATGGCATACCTCCATCTGTCGGTCCATATTTTCAACGACTCGGAGACATAAATGTGGTTCAATGTAGTTAATGTGCCGAATTATCTAATCTTTTAGCTCTTGAATTGTTCGTGTCTTATTGACGCGCACTTTTTTTTTTAAATATCCCTCAAAGAAGGAAGTCCAACGGTGCTAAATCACAATTAACATCATCATTGAGTTACTCGCGCAAAAGAGTCATTGTTTCGTTGGCTGTGTGGCAAGTGGCACCATCCTGGTCTATGTCCTCGAAATCTGGCCACAAAAAGTCCGTTATCATTTCGCGATAGCGAACACCATTCATGCGTGGCCGACATCATCGAAGAAGTACGGTCCGATGACGCCGCCAGCCGCATAATGAACTGGACGAGCATACGCAGTTGCTTCCACATATCCTACAGATCCGGTTTGCTAAAATTTGTGCACAATTCCCTTGATTGTTTACACATTTGGTCGACACATTTGTGTACCTCTCCACGGTCGAATTTGTCAAAGACTGAAACAAAGAAATGTAAAATTAAGTTGTGAATAAAGTTGACGTTAAGGTATGACTCACAATTAACATCGTGCATTATGCTCACATTTTGGTTGGACCATAATGCACGAAAACCTTTTTGCAAAAATTTTGAATTGGTTAAGTCGACAAGCAAAAGTGTCGTTTGTGGGACGCGGAGAAGTTAGAAGTAATTGGGAAAAAGCCATTGTATCCGGAAAAAAAATGAATATTTGTTATGCTTTATGGTCTGGAGGTGTCACTGAGTCTTATTTTTCCGAAAATGGCCCTGGAAAAGCTTATTTTGGCCTGCAATTGAAGATTATGAACTGATCGATATGTGGTTTCAACAAGATAGTGTCACTAGTCACACATGAACAACTTACTGGCCGCGTAATTTTTCGATTTGGCGAGACAAGGTTTGGTCGCCAAGATCACGCATTTGTCTAATCCAATTGCGTTTGCAGGCCTTTACTGCAGAGATGTAAGCATTTGATTATTTGTACGTGCTACATCTGGTTTATATCAAAACATCCCAGCCAAGCTTTTTCGATTTCTGTCGGGTCAATAAAAAGATGTGTGTGTGAGCTGGCGTTGTCATTATGGAACGCAACACCTTTTCTGTTGATCAATTCTAGGCGTTTTATCTCGTTAAGTGTTGACAGTAGAGATCAGAATGAATGGCTTGATCAAGCTGTAGGCGTCCATAATCAACAATTCCATTCCAAACCAACCAGAAACCCAGCATTGCCTTTTTTGCTGTCAATCCTGGATTTGCCACCGTCTGCGTAGCTTCACCTTGGTTTATTATTGTTGTATGTGACCCACTTTTTATCACCCGTAATCATTCGCATCAGAAATGTTTCGATTACTTTCTGTTTTAGCAGTGTATCGCATAAAATTTTTGACTAATAATTAGTGGGCATAAAAACATCGAGCTTGTTTTGTATATTCAAATAAGTGTTTGGTAATTATTTCTTATTTCCATAGCAACGTGCACGTGGCTTATGTGCTTTTGTGCGGCTTTAAGCGAAGTTCAAAATGTCACCTTTCAAACATGTTACACACAATATTTCATATAAAAATTATCATACTTGAGAATTTTTTTTTCTGTTATTCTTTTTGTTATTCTTTTATGGCAAATAATGCTTCAAAAAATTTTGCAATAAAAATTGGTAAAAATTCGTAAATTAATGATGATATATCATCTCTCTCATAATTCTACAATATAATATTTCTAGGAGTATAAAATACTATATTTTCTACACTATTTTCGGTTGCCCTGAGTAATGATTAAGTAAAGCTTCTCGTGCAACTATCATATTGTAAATCAAAATTGTTTAATTGCTGCAAATGTCACTCGTATTTCAATAAATCTCGACGTTTTTTTCCCACTTTTTTCTAATTTATTTTTTTATATTTTGCCGTTATCGTAAATTGTGTTCGTTTTTATTACTCATTTTACATTTTAATATTGTATTATCGATAAAAAATAATTGAAAAAAAATATAAAACTACAGTTTAATGTAGTGGGCTTGTTCTAGGGTGGGGGTTATTCAAATGAACAAAATACATATAAATGTAACAACAACTGTTGGGCCAGCTGGCCCATTTATAAACCCATACCAACAACATTGTTTGTGGTACAATAAAGCCCTGCGCAATAGTTTTACTATTGTGGTCTTAAAGTGGCCGTAATATAATAATGGTGGTGGGAGCTATTTTGCTATTTCTATTATTTGTAATCTATTTTCTAATAAGTTATTAAATGAATGACTGACTGCCAACTTGCACTTGGCTGCTGCAATAATTTGTTTTTATTTTGGTTTTACAATATTGCCATTTCGATTAATTTATTTGTGCATGATGACGGCTACAGGAAGTCTAAGATTTTATGTAACCAGACACATTGAAAACAAAAACGGCGTAATTTATATAAATTTTATTTTCTTATTTTTTAAATTATTATTTCCACACTCAAAATTCTTTTTTTTTAGCACAGAAATTATTTTAGAAATTATTGTGGGGCGGGATTTTACTAAAATAAATTTTAGTTGATCCTACACATTTTTTTGAAGTTTTAAGGCTTAAACTTCCTCTAAATTTTTCTATTTCATGTTTAGCATTAAAAACTAAAATAAAAGGCATAATTAAGACTTCAATTAGGAAGCTTAAGAGGCATTAAATTTCCATTTGCTACACTAAAACAAGCATCTTAAAAACATGATGTTGAAATCATTTGGCGCGGGCTATATAAAAAACCCATTCACAATAGACCCTCTTTAAAATGCAACAATAATGGATTTTGGATTTTTTGTGTATTATTTATTAAATAAAACATGTATTAAAAACAAAAAATCTACCATTAGTTAGTTCCCCTACTATGTAGATAAAATTTCTATTCAATGTGTTTTAATCCTTTGCTAACGCTAGCCACTACCATCATTCATTATTAAAACTCACTTTTGCTACTATTTTTTTACTACAATTCTAGTACTACTACTACTACGACTACACCTACCATTGATTTACTTGCTGTGCTCTGGCTACACTACACAACTCTACTACGAAAATTTTTGTTTTTTACAATTAAGCCAACTAACTAACGAACCCTATTGTCTCTTTTTTGTTTTGTTGTTTTATATTGTTAACAATAGGCAAGTTTTTTATGTGTACGTGAGAGCGAGTCTATGTTTACAAAGGCTATTAATGAAACACCATATTGCCTTATATTATTGTTGATTTTTATATAGGCATCATCTCTTTACCAACACAACCAGTCATCTTGTTCGTTTCCATCAGCCATCGTCATCATCATCGTTTATTTCCCGACATAGGCTGATTTGATATTGCCAGAGCCTTTATTGTTTTGTATTGTTTCTCTGTGCCTATGTGTGTGTAAGTGGCGTGGTATAAATTGCAATTTTTTTTTATAACAAAATAATGATTTTCATTGCCAATGCCTTGTTATTTTTTCTTCCTTTTCGTTTTATCCATACAATGTATAAAGCGTATAAAACACATTCACATTAACTCTTTGTATTAAACATGCACTCTTTGTTGCTGCATGCATTTATTGTGTAGTAGTTGTTATTGCTATTATACATGCAGATTTGTATACCTATAGAAATGCACATTACTACTACCAACACCCACCCACCCCTTCATAACAAAGTAAACATAATACTGACTTTAAAGAGAGAGATCAGTTATAACTTAAAAGGCTTCGCAGAGAATTATGATGGTGTATGTGTGTATGAGTATTTAACAAGCAGACCTGATAAATCAACAGACATGACAATAGAGCATATAGTAAAAATTAGTTACATAAACTCAATACTATTACTAAGACAGTTGCTTAAAATAGTAAATTCCTTAAAAATGTAAAGACAAAAATGTTAAATTAAATTTCGTATGAAGAAATGGTACATTTAAGCAGTTTTAACACTTTTATTGCTCTGCGTAGGTTTTTCTTACATTTACTGGAGTTAAGTTTTTCATTGTTTTTAAATTTAGTTCTAGCAATATGGTATATTTCAACTCTTCTGCTTGGAGTTCTAAACCATAAGCAGCTTTATACATATATATGTGGTACTCACTGTACACGTTGTACGGAATTTAACCTTGAAAGTCTACTGAGGTACTGCAAAGTGTTACCTGTCCAAACTAAAGAACTTAACTTACAATATATTGTTTTAAATGGCCTACTGTTATGCAGTATACAATATGGTGTAGAGTAACATAAAATCGAACCCTACCAACTATAATTTATTTATTTGCCCATGCCTGCTTGCTGATTTTTTCGTATCTCTTTTTTTCGTGTCTGTAAATTATTGTTGTCAAGTTGTAAAAAATGTATTTTATACACACTCTGTTATACATTCTTACATACATACATATACATTAACAAAATCGTACTTCTTACTACTCTTCTTTGTTGCATTTTCAATGATGTTTTATTTTTGTTGTGTCAGAGTAAAAGTACATACACGGGATATGTGTATGTATTACATGCAGTTTTACAATTACACATTGTTACGTTGTAAATTGTAATATGGGTGTATCAACCTAACCTAAACACCAGTGATTGACAGAAAGAGAATATAAAATAAGAATTTTTGCTCTCTTTAGTAGTTTTCCTTATAAACACTAACACAAATAAACGAGTCCACGGGCCAGTGTTGCCAAATGTGCAGTTTTCCCAAGCATTGGGCAGTTTTCCAGTTATCTTGTAAGTTGTGCAGATTTTAACATTTTAATTTTTAAATTTCAATTTTGTTATTTTAATTACAATTTCTGAAGCTAAAACTCCACCTACTTTGCTTAATATAACTGTGGTGAGGTTCACTCGTACCTTTTTTAATGCGACGATGTAATTATTCTTTTTTTTTCACCACTGGTCACAAAGAAAGAGAGAATTCACAGTGTGTGATACACACATTTAGGTCTAAGAAGAAAGGAATATGAATTTTTTTTCGCAAAACACCGGGATATAATTACATACTACGTAGTACATATGTATGAGTGATATATCTGCTAATGAAATACGAACGTACTTACGTAGTAATGTCATGCCACTGTTTACGTGAATATATGTTGTGCTACCTCCTCCATTTTTGAAATAACGGTATGTCTCGAAAATAAGAGCTAACCTAGAAATACGATTCGCACCACTGCATTCATCGTACTCGATCCGATATACCACCGGGTATTATTCGTATGCTTGAATAAAAATAGACTATGAAATAAGTTATCGGGTATGTTCTGTAAACCGAAATGGAATGAAACTTCAGATGGCTATGATTTTCAAATCAGACAAGATTTTGATATTTTTTCTTATTAATACACGTAATTACCTATGAAATAACTTCTTTGATTATCAAAAGTTTAAAATAATTGGCGAATTTAAGTTTTATTTGTCTTTGAAAACTTACTCGACTTCAATTTCACTCGTTTTCAGTTTACATAAAATACCCGCAAACGCATATTTTTTAAATTTTTTTCACATGAAAATCAGTTTTTTCTTAAAAATTTTCAGTTCTAAAAAAAATATGGCAACACTGTTCCGGGCGATAATGTTGCGAACAGCGTTGCCGCTTTGATCCAATCGGACCAAAGTTGGTAGTTTTTCGCTGTTTAAAACAATTTGGTAGTTTGGTTGGTTTTTTGGATTTTCTTATATTTTTGGCTTCTTGACTGATTTAAATAAATAACAATTTTCACTAATACTGCTTTAAAATAAAAAATATTTTAAATTTGGGCACTTGCTCAGAGACTGCTTACCCTGCTTTTACGCATATATCAGCTTCCAAAGAAACCATTTTGTTCACAGCTTGTCCCGAATTACCTTCAAGTAGGTTCAAATATGTGAAGCAATCTTTAGTTGTATTAACTAAAACTTAATGCCAACCGCAGCTGCCGGTACGCATTGCTAAACCACAACGAAACTGCTTACATCCATGCTCTGTCGTTGGTATCAAGTTTTTATATCGCAGTTCCTAGTTTTATCGCTAAACATTTTGTTTTCCTCACAATGAAATATTGTATAATAAACTTATTTTCATTGCTCTGGCGCACTATAGTCTTAGGCACAATCACTGTTTTTTGGGAAATGTTGAGAATGATCGGTGTAGTTTCCGCACTATTTATGCCGAAACATCAATCAATCAATGTGGTGGTGCATTTTGACCATAACGAACATAACTTAACACTTATCGCTCAACACAACTTTAGGATAAAGAATGTAGTAAATGAGTATATTGCAACTGTCAAAAAAGTACTTTCATGTGGCTGAAAGGTAACTGAATAAATTTTCGATTTAATTAAAAAATTAATTTTTAAATTTTTTGCCTTTATTATTGGTAGGCTGCTAACTTTTTTTGTAGAATTTAGAAAATTTTTGGTGGGAAATCAATTTATTGTGTGGCAACGCTGGTGGCGAATATTGTTATACACACATATAAACATATGTATGTATGTACCTATGCAGAGTAAATTTTTGTATATGGATTTGTTTTTACTTATTAATTTTTTCTCTTTCTCTATGTACAGGATATTAAGAGAAAAATTATATTTTGAATGCATGTACATATCATATGTATGTCTGTGTGCTTTTTTATTTCCATGTTATAAATTATTTTTTTATTCGATTAGTAAAGTGTGTATGTGTGTATATTTACATGTAGAGCATTTCATTGTTGTAATGATGAAGAAAAGAGTACGTTAATGTTTTGATATCTTGATTAAATCTCTATTATGAAGTTGGAGTTTGTTATGTTGTTATTTAAATTAATACAATGCATTTATATTGGTGTTTGAAAAAGTTCGGTTATGAATTGGAAATAGCATTTTATATATTTGAAATGATATAATTTAAAACAAATATGTGTTTTGCAGGCCTCTACGGAATTAAAACTTACACCATTAAGAGAGCTCTGCGGAGATCGAAGTAAATGTTAATTTAAAGGTGCAAGATCCTGGCTATATGGTGGGTGCATCGCAACTTACCAGCCAAGTTGCCAGGTCATCAGAGATATGTGTGGTCTGTCGTTATCATTATGGAAAACAACAGTTTGTTTGTTAAGAAATTCTGGTCAGTTTCCGCTGGGTCATTAAAGATGTATGTGATCGGGTATTGACAGGATAGAACATATTTTCTGTTCAGCAACTATGGTCATTATAATTGAATTACTTGCTTTAATATCGTTAATCGTTGACAGAAGATATCAGAATCAGATTGCAGACTATAATGAACAATTCCCTTCTAATCCCCACCAAACACACAGCATTACCTTTCTTGGTGTTAAGTTTGCCTTTACCATAGTCTGCGACGCTTTATCTTGCTTTGTCCATGAATTTTTCGCACATTATTGTCGTATGTATACCACTTTTGATCGTCTGTAATCATTTGTTTCAAAAAATGATTCGATTTCGTTGTGTTATAGTGGTGAAACGCATGTGGAAATTCGCTGCATTGAATTATTTACTGTTAATTCATGTTGCACTCAAAAATTAAGTCTCCTTGTGTATTCAGCGTTCTTTAAATGGTTAATAACTGTTTGGTGGTGAATACCTAGTTTTCTAGTAACGACCATGAATTGTGCCGGGCTTATCAAAATTGTTTATTTTATTTAATCAACCACAAAACAACAAAATTATCAGATCGAAAACGAGCAAATCATTTCACTGCTGTTTTTCTAGTTACAGCATCGTCCTCGTCTGTTAACTTTGCAATTTTTTCAGCAGCCTGAAAGGTATTCTTACCTTTGCTATAATTTTAAAAATATGACAGTAAAGTTTCGAAATTCCACTCATTGTTAAACGTAGATAATTTTTCATAGAGTAATGCGAAAGCTTAAATGTCACCTTTCAAGCAAGCTATAGTATTGCCTAATGCAATTAATATTACCGGAGATATTAAATTTTAGAGCCATTTATCGAAAATTTGTAACCGAATTTCTTTAAAAGCCCAATATTTACTCATTTAGAGAACAAAAATATAGTATAACTTCTTATTTGAGTATCTTTCAATATCGGACAAAGTTTTATTGAATTTAAAAGCAATGAGCATAGAAATGTTGTAATATATCTGAAATTTCTTCCAGTTTGTAAGAAACTTACAATGCATTTTTTTACCTACACAACCGTAACAGTTTATAACATCATTCAAAACCTGCGCATAACTTCAGAGAATACTTTTTATTGATATAACAACCCTGTGGTGAGGATTTCTGATGCACTAACCTAAGGTAAATAAAACAATCAGTGTAGGTTTCACTGCACGCTTTTAAAAATGTAAACTCTACCGCCGGAATTCTATCAGTAGTAGTTTAGCAGTTACAAATATTAAAATTATTGCATCTTCCCATTATTTTGCCCTTTACTGTATCACATCATACTTAACATACGCTTAAACCGACACATGCAGACTTTTGTTACTCAATTATTTACCAAAAATAAATTATTTTGTATCTAATGGCCAGACAAATTGCTTTTGAATGTGTGTGTGTATTTGTACATATAAAATAACTACTGTCTTCCAATTGTTTTTTTTTTTTTTATATGAATTTTCAAAGAAAATTGCATTTATTTGCAAAAAAAAACTGACCTCAGGCTTTGAGAACATAAAAAATAGACACTACGAGTGCAACGTTAAACAACAACAATAACAAGTATAGAAAATTATAACATGTTATGACCATTATAGACAGTACGAAAGAGAGAGAAAGAGGGCTTAATAATGTCTGTTATAAAGTACTGTAACATCAGCAATGTATGGGAAAACAAGAATAATACTGTGGCAAAACATTGTTTCGTATAATGGGAGTTATTTTTGTTTGTGTTTTTTGCAGATTCATTTAAATTAAGTTGACTTCGTCTACAAAATAAACAAAAAATGTATTAAAATATATAAAAACAACATTCTTTTAGTTACCTTCTAGTAGATTTGTTGAAATTTAGGATTTTTTTGTGGAACTTAAATAATTTCATTTATTTTTAATAAATGAGGAAAATTGCAAAAGAGGGAGTAATACGGAGGGAGTAACTCTAATACATAAAGGATTTCAAATAAACAGAGAGGTTGTGGCGGCCAAGAACGACTATAGTTTACACTGCTTCAAAAACATATACAACCCTGATGCATATGCCGTCCTATAGCAGTTCTATACCCCCACATTCATAAAAAATTAAAATGTATTTGAAATCTATCTTAAGAATGTTTTCTATGAAACGTAAAAAAGGGGCGATTTTGGGCTTATGTATGTTGCTGCTTCGCGCTCAAACCCGTCGATCGATTTGAAGCATACTTATACACAAGGTACAGTGTCCCACAACTTATTTCGTGAGCGTTCAAAATATAACTTTGAATGCTTATAGCATCAAAACTAAGGATGCTATCAAAAAGATTTAAACGCACAATTTTAACAAAAATACTTCTTTATTAAAATTAAAATTAAGTATTTCATGCTTTTAAATATTTGTACAAGTAATTTAAAGAAATCTTAAAATATATGAAAAATTCAAGTCACAGTTTATTTTGTGTATTGTTTACAAAAAACTTAGATGCAACATGGTTCAGTACTTGGTGTGACTTTCTTTTTGATTAATTACATCTGTAAGACGATTTTCCATCGAAGTAACAAGTTTTTGGGTAGTTTCGGGGGAGTCATGTTCCACTTTTTAACCAGTACAGTTTTTAAATCATTCTGATCACTAATCTGCTTCTTATGATTCACAACTACAAAATTGCCCACAAACTCTATCACGTTTAAAGAGAGAGATTTTAGGGAAAGATTCATAATTGCAAAATACTTGATTTTTGTGTGTCGTGTCATAGTCCTAATAATACCGAAAATGATAGCGTATATATAAAGCATTAGTACTTTGCAACAAACTGACTTTCAATATGCTTAAATACATATTTTTATTCACTGTGCCATCAATAAAAACAATGTTGTCAACTCCAGGGGCAGGCATACATGGCCGAGTAGCTCGCAAAAAGCCATTCATATCGAAGAAGAGTATTCAAAGTCGGTTCAAATTCAATTAGTAATATGTGGCAAAGTCAATTCAATTCTGGAAAGACGTTATTTTTCTCCCAGAATAAACTCTTAAAATCGGCTATCAACCACTGTGGTTGTAGTGTGTTGCAGTGTTAAGCTTGGTTAAAATCGTAAATCTCATGTGTACAATAAGTAAAAAATCGACTTCTATATATTTACCCATATCTCTTTGTATGGCCTTTCTTTTTATAACGGCCTGTCCGAATTATGGAATACCTTCGCTTTACGTTACAAATACCTCGTTATACAGAAAAAAAAATCGGGGATTCAACGTTTTTCAAGTGTGTAAGGTAAGCAAAAGCAACTCGTTTTACATTTCGACTTATGGCCCAAATTTTCGGAATCTAACTAGACCGTATAAAGAGGTATGACTGTTTTTAGGTAAGTTTTTGTATATTCATCATTTAATAACTCGAGAACAACTCAACCGAGTTACAATTCAATATATGCGTTGAAAAGGTCTACTCGCTACTACTGCTGACTTTTTTTTACCGACAGTGCCAATTCCACTGTATTTGTTGCTATTTTCAAAACGGTAACAGTAGGAGTCTCTCAATTTTGTCCAAATTCAAATAAGTGTTCATGGTACCTCTTCTACCAAGTAAAAATTGATTTTTGTATATCTTGAGAATGGTTAAAGCATAAGTTTCTGCATTTTGTCTGAAAGACTTAATAGTCAATACAAATCATCAGTCGAAAAGTGGGCGGAAGTGAACAAGTGGGTATGGTAGCTCACATACAAAGTAAATGAAAATGTTTGTATATGTTGATAATGGTAGTGGTAGATGTTTCTAAACTTGGATTTAAACAACGTCATGGACAATACATAATAAGTGGGCATGTTTGGTTCCGCCTATACAAAGTAAATATAGGGTCCGCAACATCTAACTTTTTTTTTCAACTAGTGCTCATATCTGATTTGACAGATAATTAGTTTTATCCTTCCGCTGAACGAATATGGTTGTGTATACGCTTGAACAACGCTGGGAATCTGGGCCTGCGATCGACTTACAGAAGATGCCGATTTTGCCAAAAAAAAAAAAATCATCTTTCCAGATGAAGCTCATTTTGATCTTGGCTGGTATATAAACAAGCAAAATTGTCGCATTGGCCGAAAAGCCGATACACCCAAGATGAGTCACTGCTTTGTGCGGATTTTGGTCCAGAGGATAAGTGGGTCATTTTTCTTCGAAAATGAGCAGGAGTGGCCGTTACATTCAATGGCGATCATTATCGAGCCATGTTGAACGAATTTTTGTTCACAAAAATTGAAGTGGACAATATTAGCAATATTTGGTTTCAACAGGGCAGCGCTACGTGCCACACAGCCGAAGCTACACTCGATGTTTTGCGATCGCATTATCAGCTGTAGAGCTGATATCGTTTGGCCACCTCGAAGCTGCAATTTGACACCGTTGGACTATTATTTGTTGGGTGCCGTCAAAGATAAGTGTTACGACAACAAGCCAGAGACAATTCACGCTTTAAAGGACAATATTCGTGAAGCCATTGGTGAAATACAGCTGCACACAATCGATAATGTGCTTAAAAATTTGACCGATCGTGTAGGCTACTGCATGGCCAGCCGAGGCAGCCATTTGAATGAAATTATTTTCCATTATTAACCGAAAGGATTGTACTTTCAAATAAAAAAAGAAATTTGAGGAAATATTCAGTAGTTTTTTTTTATAGCATTTTCAAAAAAAAAAAAAAAAAAATATTTTGCGGACCCTATATTAGTTTTTTGTGTATCGTTAGAACCGTTAGAATTCGTAATTAAATAATAAATAAAATTATCAGTCAAAAGTGGGCGTGTTTGTGTGTGGAGAATGGTACAGATAACGAGGCTTGTTATCTATTCACATCGAGAAAGAAGCGGGATAGATTGGCTTTTTTCAAAAGTCTGTTTAGTCTATATACAGCTGAAGGCTGAACCTTTAAACCTTGGAGCCGGCAGAAGATGAAATGTAGGTAAAGAGTAAAGAAATCACAATTAAGCTAGAAATTAAGGTAGGGGGTGGCGATGCACGCCAGAGTTTAGCTAGTTTTGTATGAAAAATTTGAAATAAAATACAATAAATTTAAAGTCGTTTTAAATTTTATGAATATGGGTGTTACTATTATTCAACAAAACAAATATGATATTGATATTTTTAAAAAAGTTTCCAAAATTATTGACAAAAAACAAGAATACTTGCAATGATTGATGTTCTGAAATATCCAAAACACTTGACAATTTCTTTAAGACATTCTCAATAAGTCTGTATCAGTGTAACAAGAGTTTAATTGGGCTTGTTGGAATGCTTATGGGGGAACATATTTTATCATCAAATATCTATTAAGTGATCCCACAAACAACAGCAGTGCAACTCCAACCAGTCAAGTGTTAAAACGTTCAACATATTTGAAACTGACACTCATAAAAATCCAACTTTAAAAGAAAGAGAAGCAGAGCAAATCATTTTTAAATAGCGAAAAAGGGGTTCAATGAAACTCTCGTCAGTTAAAAAAAAAAAAAAAAAAATACCAAATCGTTAAACAATTAAATGTCATATGCTGTGCAGTCAAGTCGAGTCGATTCGAGTCAGTCAGTCAGTTTTGTTTTTTGTTTAAATGCATTGAAAATGATTGCCACAATTAAATTAATGTTTAAAAAGAGTAATAAAATAATTTAAACAGAAATTTTTTTTGCATTTTGGGGTGTGTTGTGTAGATTGTTTTGAAACGCTTGGCGGAAAGCAATTTCTCTAAAGAATTAAGAATTAAAGGGTTAACTTTTGTTTTTGTTTTTGAAATTAAAAACGAAATTAATTGTGGCCATAAAATCAAAAAATTTATTTTTTATAGAATGATGATGATGACTCAGTTCCTGGTAAGTACCATATATATATGTATATATATGTCATTTTGCTTCCATATCGTCATCATCATTTCAAAGTCATAAAAATTGCAGCCATTATTTCTCAAAATGCTTTAATTTTGCTCTGAAGTGACTTGTCAAAAGACATTTGCGGTGTCGGCAAGCAATTATAGTTGCCGTGAACCACAGTGTTGTTGTTGGGAAGCACATCATTAAATTCGTTATTAATTCTTCTTTTTTGGGTTTAAATTAATGTGCTGCGTGTAGTACCTCTTCGGTATTAACAAACGTCATGTGGAATACTCCAGGCAAGATGGCAATTACTGCCTAAAATTTTTATGTTTTACAATGACTGCCACCGCTGTCTGCTGACTGCAACTTCATTACTTTATTTGCCAAAAATAAAATAAAAATCAAATTAAATTAATTGCACCAAAAAACACAATGAAAATGTGAAACGCAAACATGAAAATGTTCAAACTTTTAGCCCAAAAATAAAATTTTTTTAATCTAAATCGATTTCATTTTTTTGCCACATGACAGACGAGATATAAATATTTAAGTATTAAATTAAAAAAAAAATAATAATAATTTCCGTTTCAATTTATTATTATTATTTTTTTTAATAAAAACAATTATTAAAATTTGAAATTATCCCGAAATTGTTTAGTCACGTTTGAGTTTGCCAAAAAATGTAATACAAATTTTGGGGCGATACAAAATAATTCTTAGGTAGGGATCACAAGATTTTTGCATATGCTCCAATATGACACAATTTGTATTGTGCTTTACTATGCTATTAAAATTGTCAATTTATTTTACGTAAATAAATGACAAAATTGTAATATTGGCACGTATTGTCCACTACATTTGTCACTCAAGAACACAATAAATAATGGCGCATTTTTGACATTTTTGTTGCCACATTATTGCTGATCGAGACGTCACACGATTGTTTTACCAATAATTGGAGCATTGCGTCAATCGCGTGAGCCCAGCTTTAGTAGAAAAAACCCTTTTCGGCGCTGGTTTTATGAAGTTACTTAGCTTTATATATAGAAGCTGTGGTAGAGAATTTTTAAACATTAGAGATCAGATCAGGATCGTAAATCTGGTTCTAAAGAATTAAAAAAGTATTAACATAACAGGACATTCAACAAGTCCGTAGGATAAGTAAGAAAAAAAACGAAATTTTGACAAAACTCGAGTATACTGATATACCAACTTTCCGATACCACTTTTATAGTACGATTTCTCTTTTTTGTCAAAACAATTACTTCATCGTCGGACTTTAATTTGTTTCCAGAAAGCTTTCCCTGAGATCTGAAAACAGGAAAAAATCGATGGCGGCTAAATCTGGAGAATGCGGTTGCTAGGTAAGCAACTCGAAGCTCAAATCATTCCAATTTGCCGTCGTTTTCATTGATTTGTGGCACCCACGTTTAATAGAGCTTTTGTATACGTGTAAAATGGTAAAAACACTGCGATCCGATATCTTTACAATGTCAGTTAGCTCGTGTACCTTCAATTTATGATCGTTCATAACCAATTTTTATGGATTTTTGTGATGTTTTCTGTGTCATCCTACGGACTTATTGAATTACCTGTTATAGTTTTCTGTAGCTAAATAGGTTGGTAGGTATGTAGGATCAGAGAAGGTGGTGTTCGCGGACTTTATCCGGAGATCCATTGCAGAAGCCTTTCAGAAAGAGAAAAAAGATAGTAGAAAATAGGTGAAAGAAGATAGAGATTTAAGGAATCAAAGGAATAGCAAAAAGAAAGAAGAAAAATATAGAAGACTTGAAATCGAACACTGACACTGAAAATTGCTTTAGCAACCAAGGATGGCCGATTTAAATTCGTCCAGCTCACAAATCTTGGTAGATGCAACCGTACCAATGCCACTGAGAAACCCCAGGCTTGGCAACTTGATCCTGCGTCTATAAAATGCAAAACTAAAGAACAGGACGTTTTTCACTCAGGCTCAAGCTCTCCTTCATTGCTACATACTCTGCGGAAATTAGGGGTACCCACGTCGAACAAGGCGAGGACTTGCCCTCAGAGCACAGTGCCTAGTCAGAAAAACGATCGGAATACCAAAATCTCTCCTACGCAGATTCAGAACCCCCTCCGTCCTCGACTGGTCAAGTCTGGGCCATAGTATTTTGACGCCCTTGCAGTTCCTTCTGTCTCTCCGTGTCCCATGTACGACCCGCTGAATCCATAGGTCCACTAAGCCAAAGAAAAAAGTGAACAGAGGTCTTAAAGATCCTTCCTCTCACGCCAGCTGATCAGCAGTGTCTGTCCCGGAACTCAACACAGTTTGGTACAGTTTCTGTACAGGAGTGACGTAAAGGCCTTTCTACATGTACGCTGCCATATAGACAGCAACAACCTCAGCCTGATAGACACTGTACTCATCCGGAAGTCTTTAAGATAGTCTTAACCCATTATCCAATAAATAGGCCCTGCAGTGTTTTCTCTGATTTCGAGCCATCCTATCAACACCAAGCCTAACTTCTAAAGGGAAATGTCACCGAGGGCCTCCTATTAAAATCTCAGACAATGATCATATATTCTATGATCTTTTTTCCTTTTTAGGGTAGTGTTCTAATTTCCTCACTATAGAGCTTCTGTGGTTTGCCGGCGGAAAAGTTGTCTAATTAATTTTTGGAATCCCCTCGGTTTTTTGCCCAGCAAAAAAGTTAAAAAATGGTTGTCAGACGGTGCAATATTAGAGCTATACGGTTGGCATAGAAACTTTCCAGCCAAGGACAATCAATTTTTGACGGATATTCAGAAATGTGATTACTTGATAGCTTTGTATAGTTGTGAGCTGTAGAGATGATAATTAATCATTAGATTGTCTGATTATAGCAGCAGGACAATTCCTTTCCCGCCAAAATATGCACTTAGCACATAACCTGGTCCGCGGATACAATGGTGTTATGGCAAATGAGATCGCTGAAGAACTGGCATGGCAGAGCTTGGCCACTAAACTTGTGAGATTGGAAACGTACGATAGTAATAACGGATCAACGGCCAGGGAAAAGATCGATGAGTGACAACATGAACACTGCTCGTCATTTTGGAACTCTACTTTCAATAGGCGGCCGTGTGCCGCATGGGCAGAGCGACTATAAGGATACTTATTGGTTTTGTGACGGGCGTGACTTCTTCTGGATGATTACCGCCAAATTCAACTTAAGCATTAGCGGGTCGAATCCCCGAGTATTTGTCATAATAGATCTTTTAGGTCACAGTGCCATGGCTATTTAGGCCTCACAACTAGTGACAAAAAATTCGTGGATATTTTTTATGTGACAACGAAATTCCTTACTTTTAAGTCAAGTAAATACTGCATATGCAAGATGTTGCAAAATAAAATGCAACAAAAATAAGCAAAAGTTGATAGAGCAACCAAGTTGACTGTCTGTCTCTCTGTCTGTTTATCTGTCTGTCTGTCTGACTGTTCGTCAAAAAACATAACAATTGATAAAGAGAGTTAAAAATAATGATTATGCGTTTTTAACGATATTAAAGACTAATAACAGAGATTACAGTGGAAATCATTGAAACGTGAGATATTAAAAGTTTTTTTGGTTTGTTTTTGTTTTGTTTTGTTTTCTTAAAGAAAAACATTTACAATGATTCCTTACATTGTAACAACAACAACAGCAACAACAACAACAATGAAACAACAACAAAAAGAATAAAAAAATATAAAGAAATTATTTATGCCGCATTAGTTGAAAGAGAGACGAACGAGACTAACCGTATCTGATATTTAAAAATACTTCAACACTTAAATTATTTTATAGAAAGAGATGGGTTGGGTAATAAACAATACATACATACATACATACATACATTTTTTGCAACAAACTTTATTTTTTGGTTTAAAACTAAAATTAAAAACTAAGTTATAATTAAAAAAGTAAAGAAAAAACTTTCACTTTTATTGACAATATTCAATAATTTTTTATTGGTTTTTGTTTAATATGCTGAGTTAAAAATAAAAAAATGAAAATCTTAAGCTTTATAAAATATTGAAAATTATTGTGAATAGTAACTGGTTGTTCAAAAGAGCAGCCCCTATTATTTCTTGTTTTATGAGGATTTTAATGGCATTTTAAACTATTACCAGCCATATTGCATTTAATTTGTAGTGCTTTCCTTTGTAAAAAAAATGGCTTAAAGGTATACCAACCAACACACAATATGAGACAATTAAGAGGATGACGACGTTATTATTAAGTTGACGGTTGTTAGTAGTGGCTGCTGGCTGGCTTCTCCACACACACACACACACAGTATAAGAGTAACCAGTTACTAAATTACCAGTCAATGTAATATAAACTTTTATTTTTTATTTGCAAAAAACACACATTTTACCTTTTATGGTGGACTAACTGAATGGGCAAGACATATACACATACACACCAACATGCCACCACCGTCTTTTTGAACTGCTGGTCAAAATATTTCAAGAAAACGACACTTTCATTTTGGCGCCAATACCATAAATAAATAAAATCTTGCAGAATTACAAATAAATGTTAGAGAAAAATTTGAAAAAAAAGAAAAAAATTGTATTAATAAATATTAAGAGGGATTATGGTTGGTAAAGTGATTCAAAATACTTTTAAAATATTACATATAATAACTACAGTCGAGTACAGTTTATAACGAACATCGAAATAGCGAACATTTTTTATAACGAACTTATTTGATTGTAATCTTTGGTAAATTTTTATGAAATTTATAAAGTTCGTAGCGAAATTTGCAAACTCTTTGAGTTCGTTATAACCATGTTCTATGGTATTAATAACAATTAAAATTATATTAAAAATGAACAAATTTTATTGGAAACAAAATGACATCAAAAAGTATATATTTTTTAAATTAGTCAGGACCCATAGGGCGCGTATATGATCATCAAATAACTGATCATCATAAATAAAATCAAGTTTTGTATTCCTTCAGCTGGATACTTTGTTAAAAAAAATGTGAGCATTCTGTGAGCGATATTATGTTATGTTAGGTTGGCCAGGGTCAAATCGGATCTTTTCTGCAGCTCCATAAGTTAATCACATCAGAATGAGACTGCGAATATAGCCAGTTACCCCTTTTCCAGTCACAATAGCAACCTCTAGGCCGCAATAGCTGGGCACTCACAAAGTTCGTTGTCAGATGTTTTGGGATAAAGATCACAATGCCCAGTGATGTTAGTACCCTGACCTTGCTCTTATCGATTAGCAATAGTATTCTGAATCTACAGGAAGAAAGCGTAGTTAACCTTCTCGTTTGTCTCATACCGGTGGCACTTCTTCGAAACCAAGCGAATTATCCTTCAGGCAAGGAGTCGACCCTCATGGCGTATGCCAGAGGGACATCGAAAAATGGCTCAGACCTAATAAAAACCTTGCGAGCTCCCTTATTGCCTAAAGAGTCAGTTCGCATAACCACGGACCCAACATAGAGTAGTGCTGTTATGAACACGAAGTTCTTTAAAAGATGTTATGCGGTCCATCACAACCCTTAACTCACAGGATGGCAAGGCTAATACTTGAAATGTTATTAGCAACATAACAAAACACATATTCCCTAGAGTTGAGCTTATATGAACTACTTTGCTCAGTTGTTATTTTCGATGGACACTAAAACACTAAAGCGACAACTAATATTAGCTTCTCGAATATAAGCTTTTGTACTAAACAGAACAGATCTACTCTATAAAGCTCACTCTAATGAAACATTTAGCTTGTTCGTTCGTCAACTATCGAAGCCTAATTACAACTTTAAACAAAGTTTGTTTGAGTCCTGGAAAGCTATTTAAGGTGTTAGGGATAACTGCTCTCAATCTAGTGGCTCTTCATAACAAGTCTCAATTTAAAACATTGAGGGCATCACACGGCTCTGAGCAAATTTTCTAAGAGATGTTATTAAACATTTTATTCAACATGTTTTATTTATTTTAAAATTCTTATTATGATGCTCTTCTTGATTTTTGTTGTTGTTGTTGTTATTGCTTTTAATCTCTACATACATATGTATGTAAACTTAAGAAGTGTGAAAATACACCTTCCAGTGTAGACAACCATTTATGCAAGAAAGAAAATGCAATTTTCTTGCAGTGTGCTCTGAGATAGAGAGACACTCAAATTACTACCACAGTGTAAAAAATACAATGGTATTAGTTTGCCTGTCGCTGATTTAAAAGGAATATCGATATTTTATCACACAGACTGTATGTTTTTAAATCTCACGCTTTTTTTTGCAATTGTTCTCATAATACAATACACACACACATATGTACTTACTTACTTTCCCATTATAAAATTAATAAACTTGAGAACAAAAAGAAGAAAAAAATAACCATTACAGAGACTAATCAAGCTTGTCTGTGTTGTAATACAGTTACATGATGTTAGTTGTCTTATATTAATAATAAAACAAATACAAGTATGATATGAAGTTGTTGTTAGTTTTTTTTTTATTTTCTTATAGATTAACACCATCAGCAAATACATACATACATAGATATGTACTAATGTATATACATATGTACTTATTATTATTGTCAAAGTCATGTTCTTTCTACTTCGACGAAATCATCAGAGTGATGACGATGATAATGATGACAATTATCTGTGTTACATTATTATTACACACATCATTGTGTTCTCTCTATTGTCTTCTTTTTTACTCTTTTTTTTATTTTTCATTTTTTATTCATCTCCTTGTTATTACTGCCGTACATACTTATACATACGAGTACATTCCTATGTTTGTTTGTTTGTAAACAAGTTGAATTTCTTTTGAATGTTGTATTATGTTGAGAGATTTTTTGTTGCTGTTAAAACGTTCAAAATCATTAGGTTTTATGATTATTGGCTTGTTTAAGAGTTCTTTAAGTTAATGCAACATTGCTTATTTATTCTCTCCTATGTTTTCTTTTTTTTTTTCTTTGTGTGTGTTGGTAGTGATATTTTGTAGCGTTTTTTTTTTTCAAACGTACTAGAAACGTATTTTACGAGGTTTGTTAAAAAATTAAATAATTTTTTAATTTTTGTGTCATTTTAATTTTTTAGTATTATCCTTTTGTTTCAAGCATAAAGTTGGTTCTTGAAGATTATTTTTTTGTAAATGATATTTTATATTTTATGCTCCCCTTCTTAAATTTTTATAAGAATTTTTTTCTTCTTAAATTCATTTTATAATTTCTATTTTCCTTCTCTTTTTAGGTAAGTGCCTTTAATTATAATAAAATTTTTTAAGTGTATTGGTAAGTAATTATTTTGTTCATTTCTCTGTTTATAGTAATTTGAATTGAATTTCCTTGCTTCTTTCTCTCTTTTTCTCTGAAAATCTTCTTTTAATAAAAAAAAATATCTTAAAACAAACACTTAAATTTAATTTAATGGTTCAATGCCATTTCATGAAAAATTATTAATGCAAACAAGAACAACAACAGTAAATAATAGAGACAACAAGAAAAAAAATTAACTTTCTTACAGCTAATTTAGTACTTTTTTACTTTAAAGTACTCTCTCATTGTCTGGCTTTTTTTTCCTCTTTTTGCATAAGAGAGTTCTTGTGCTCGTTTTTCATTAAATTACAATTGAAAGTTGTATTTACTGCATGATTTTCTCAAAGAGTTTTATGTTCTCTTAGGTAATGTTGGTCAATTCTAAAACGCAGCAAGAGCCAAATAATCTTTTGCACAGCCCCATGAGTTCAGCACTTCAATTTGAGGCTGCTAATAAAGTCGGTAATCCTCTTTGATGAGAGTAGAAATACTTCTTTCGGGGCATCTCTTACGAAGCTCATCCTTTGGGCCGAAATAGCTGCACATGCACAAAGTACAGGTTCAGAGTCTCGGCACACTGACCATTCTCAACATTTCCCAAAACACACTGATGGTATTTAAGACCACAATGCCCGGTAATAGACCCGTTAATATCATGAGCTCGCTCTTATGAGCAGCAATAGCCTTCTGAATCTGTCTGTCTAACTAATACCGGAGGCACTTTTCCAAAACCAAGCGATTTTTCATCAACCCAGGAGTCAATTCTGGCCCTTGTGTATCCCACAAGAACACCGAAAAATGGCTCAAGCCAAATAAAAACCCAGCGGGCTTATCTGTACGTTTTCAGGATGGCCCCCATAGCCAAAGCCCCAACATACAGTAACACTGTTGTAAGCGCCAAGTATATTGAGAAATATCGTGCAATTCAAAATAATCCTTCGACCTAACTTCAGTGGCTGACATCTGACAGCCTGAATATCTGACAGTATATAAATACTAAAAACCCTTCATCTCCTTTTTAGACATTCCCTATCGTAAGTGAAAATGGGCTAAACATCCACCTGGAGAATTGAAGGGTATTTGTCCATATATTTGTCCCTTTAGAATTTGGAACAAACCACACTGGCTTCAGTTTCGTCTAGCCAAACGTATTATTATGCAGACATTCATCTGGCTTTGATATATGCATACCTTAGACATCACGTATTTGTCGGAAGTCAATTGTGCTATAAATCTAGCCAAGAAGTGAGGGAAAGAATGGGTGTAAGAATGAATTGTTAAGAGGCGTATCACGCTACATGTACATTGCGCTTTGAATATATACCACAATGATAAGGCCGATCCTCATCTCTGAAACCTTTCTCTCGAGAAAAGCGGTTGACAAAAGCGTATCTCTTTATTAATCACGGTACCATCTAACGGCGGCAGATGGGTGGATCAATCTTTAGGCAACTGAAAGATTCAGCAATAACTAACATCGATTTTGTCATAGATATTTGAGATCTAGTCACCATCTACATTGACCACTTAAAAACGGAGGAAACCACAGGTTTGGCTTATACTGTGATAAACTTGATATATTAATCTTTTTCAACGATTGCCCTACCAATAATTGATGCATTGCGTCAATCTCGTGACCCCAGCTTTAAAGCTTTGCCTACCAATATTTGCGCGAACTGTATTCATTTACTGACTTCACATGGTCAAACTGTTATAGAGTTGTAAATTGCGAGTCAAGATCAAGCGATTTGACCCACTAGCCTATTTGTTGTAGACATACGTAAAGTCTCTCGTTTACAGGGACAATTTCAGTTCTCGAAGGCAACACTACAACTGCCATTTGTGATATTTTGACCGAAATGCTTATAAATGTATGAAGACTGGAGTCCATGGATGACTACCTACTGCGTAGCCGCAGGTAATAATCTTTAAAAAGTAAATGACAGGCATTCATTTATCGCCCTAAATAAATATATCATTTACTTGTGCAAATTTTTTGTGTTTTTCTCTAATACCCAATCCAGAATACTCTGGTCTTCTCTGATAGCAAAAAGGATTAAAAATTCCTTGATAGGAATTCGATTCGGTTTTTACGGACATAATTACTGTTCAGCGTGTGATTGGACATACATGTATCACAACGAATGGATTATCGATTTTATAACTATTGTAAGAGTTGTGTGGATAAAGAAAAAGTAAAATGGATAGAACATCGTTCTAAGAAAGCTTAGAATCTCTTATAATCTAAACTCTCTCTGAAATGTGTTACTAGCAAATCTGCTCGCATTTGTCAGAAGTACTAGTTGGTTACTAGGGGAATTACAATTATCCATAGGGTCCATGATTAAAATCGCTAAAAGAGCGAGAATGGGGTTGTAAATTAAAGCAGTAAGTCTATTATATAAGAACTAAACTTTTTGTAAGTAAAAAAATGTTTCTTGGGTTACATTTCCTCGAACAATTTCAAGTGTATGCGTGCCGTCATCAGTAAGTGGTGCAGTTGCTTGAAAAACAGAATCTTAAAGTATATCTTGCAGGCTTAACTTGTTTTGCATTTCAATGTTAAAGATGCTCAAAATGAAGGCATTAACCAGTGTTGTTGTGTGAATATGCAATTTTCTTGTTATCTCTATAAGAGAAGTTTCTGTTTAATTTAAAATATTTTTTTTTTTACTTTTAAGGTTTCTTTAGCATTTTTTCTTGTTATTTATTTAACTCTTTTTTTAAGAAATATTTTTTTGCAGATTTTTTTTTGCCTATTGTTTGCTTGTAGTTTAACTTTTTTGTTGTCTGTGTGTTTTTTTTTTTTTTAAATTTATTTATTTAACAACTTTTTTGCTTGTTTGTCTTAATAACTTATTCAGGGATTTCTTTTTATTTTCGTTTTGTTTTCTTGTATTTCTTTAACTGCTGTTTTGTTAAGTTTTTTTTTCTTTTCATTTTGTCAACTTTTATCCTTAACCTTTACTTGAAGAGGTTTTGCCTTAGCTTACGTTCTTCTTCTTACTTGTGCTGCTATTAAAGGCATTAAACACTACTAACTTGGAGACTCTCATTATCTGTTAAGGTTAACGGAAAATGTATAGAGAAAAAGTGTATTTGTATACCCATATACTCGGTATAATCGCATTCTTTGTTTAGTAATATTTCTTTTCTTTTTTTCTTTTTTTTAACAATATGTTGCAAGTTATGCTGCTAGCTAACTTAGCCACTTGAAGCTTCTTCCATACATTGCAATTACTTTAGACAACATTTTAAATGTTTTATTTCTACTTATTTTTTTTGCTTATTTTTTTTTTAACTTACGCATATCTCTACCATAATATTTTAAAAGTTTTATTCTTTATTTGCTTTCTTTTAAGTTTCTGCTCTTTTTGTAATCACTTAATTCTCAATGGGTTTTAAGCGTTCTGTTCCAACAATTTTATTTTATTTTTTTGCTTTTAAAACTAAAAGAAAACGTTTTTTTTGTGCTGTTTGTTCTGGTTTAAACAATCCTTTGCAATTGCTGGAAATTGAAGGAAACTTTGGAATTTTAAATCACAATTAAAATTTTTAAATAGTTTAGTTGTTGTTTGATCGGTTAACGTGGTGATTAATTGCTTGCAGTCAAGTAGAGACAAAAGTACTCCGTTTTTACAAGCTCAGATCACCCGTCATATGTATTGTTGTTTACATCGCAATCTTGATGAGAGAGGGCTCTCTCCTCGGAAACGACGGGAATGACCATTAAGTTGGGATGCCATTTTCCTCTTGCAGACTTCTGGTTCTGGGGTACATGCTAAACAGGCCACAGATACGGTGGGAGAATGAACCCCCAGGCTCTGTATCAAGACAAACCTGGCTCCTTTACCATAGGGCTCGTTCGGAGCCTATCTTGAGGTTGTCGCGATATAGGTTACGAATCCTAGTGGCTGTTTTCACTTGGCCATAGGTAGCAGATGCGCTTGCTAGGAGTCTGCCGTTTAATGGTTATTGTTGGAGTTGAACCCCCAGGCTCTGTATCAAGACAAACCTGGCTCCTTTACAATAGGGTTCGTTCGGAATCTATCTTGAGGTTGTTGGGAATCCTAGTGGCTGTTTTCACCTGGCCATGGGTAGCTGATACGCTTGCTAGAAGTCTACCCTTCAATGGTTATTGTTGGAGTTATCAGTATTACTAAGAGGAACATGCTGTCGAGCATTTTCTATGTCAGTGTCCGAATCTCAGATATTAGCATTGCTTTCTTTAGCAGTCCATTTCCTGCATGCCATATCGAACCTGGCTGATATAAATGTCAGCGGGCTTTCTTCCTTTGTGCATGCGTCTGATTGGTTCGTTTCAGACCGGGGCGTGGGCATATAGGTGCGCTTGGATGCTGGCTTCTACGGGCATTGGTATTGGACCCAAGTGAGCTTGACCAGTGTCTAATTACCCGTTGTATCTAACTTACTACAATCTAATGTATACCAGCATGGTATTAGAACTATCCTGTAGCTCTGAAATATCTCAGTATGTCATCAAATCTAGACCCAGATATGGTGGGACAGTATATAGTTGCAAAAGAAAGGGAAGTATCCTAGTAAGCTAAGGCCCGGAATTTCGGGCAAAGAAGGTGAAATAGCCTTTCCTTCTTTTTCCTGTAATTGAAACTCCAAGGTGACTTGCATGCTTTGATAGCGTCCACTATTCAGTCATTACTGTCAACAAACTTTTTCCAGCATTTCCGCTGGTATTTCATGCTCTGTACACGAAAATAGTCTTGTGGGGTCAAATTGTAAGATCTTGGCGTTAATGATCTGCTCCAAAAGGTGAGATTAATTAATCACCAAATTCTCCTCAATAGGTTCATGGTATTCCGTGCCGTGTGGCATGTGGCACTTTCTTGTTGAAATTCAAATTCTTCCATTTTATACCAAAACACGGTATCCCTTGATCCATTAATTGTAACTCTGCAATTTTCACTGTTCTTGAGGTGCGGTCTAATGATGCCGCCGGCCTACATATACCGCACCAATAAGTGCATATTTTAAGGTACATTGGCAGCTCTTGAACTGCCCCTGGTTACTTTTCACGCCAAATTCTGTGATTCTGTATGTTGATGTATCCATTGAGCCAAAAATGAGCTTCGAAGATAATTTTCAATAGCAAAATGGATCGTCATCCAACTTTCCTAAGACCTATTCACCAAACAGACGTCGTTGTGGTACGTCACTTCGCTTTAGTTATTGCAGCAGATATATTTTGTGTGGTCTCATATCGAGGCCCTTAGGTAAAATTTTCCACGTGCTCGAACAACAAAATCCCAATTGTCGACAAGAGCGACGAATTGATATATGGCCGCCTTTATTGACAATGTCCGATACAGCAGCAATATTACACTCATAGGGGTTGGTGGATTATTGACCAATAAAGTGAAACAGTTTCGAAATTCTCCTGCTTCGGTGGGTTGATTAGGACGACCATAAAATGAACGTAATTTGCGAATGACATTTGTCAATATCAAAAGTTTTTCTTTAATTTCTCCTTCACGTTGTCTTAATCCTTGGTGACTAGCATTCTGGTGACTAGCACAGGGACAAAGTTTCATGTGTGCCTTGACTTAACGAGACTGCGACTCCCTCATATCCTATACTATAATCCTTGTCATCCTAGGCATTTAATTAAAAAGAAATTGTTTAACGTTTATTCGGAAAATGCAATTTTAATAATTTTCGTCATTGTCTGTATTATCTTTTATTATCATTTGTTATTATAATTTTTTCTGTCATTTTATTTTCTTGCCAAAGTTGTCTGCATTTCATCATTAAAAATCATTGTCTCTCCTAAAAAAAAAAAATCTTTTCAGACGTTTTCGTTGTCTTAAAAGGAAACTTTTGGCTTTTTTGTTTAAAATACATTTTAATTTTAATTCTTCTTTAAACTTCTCATTGCAAGATGAATGGTAAACTTTTCTTGTGTTCTCTTGGTTATTATATTGTATATCCGGGTCTCAACTCTTTTGCTTAAATACTATAGAGGCGACTATTTCCATTGAAGTCATTCCCCAAACCCTATTTAATTTTTTTGTTTTTTTTTTTGTTTTTTTATAATTCCACTCTATGGTATGCTTTTCGTATAGTCTATGACCTAGACATTCTTAAAGTTTTTATAACCTAAGGAAGGAGAGTTATTTTTCGTCACTCCATATTTTTATTTTTCAATTTAAAACTTCCATTGCCTCTTCTTTCTGCCTTATCATACTTATTTTAATAGAGTTTTTTTTTAATATATTTTGTTTTTGTTTTACTACAGACTGGTTTCCGTTTTTTCTGCTATTTTTGAGAGACGAAAAATTTTCTGTTGTTTTATAATTTAATGGTTTATTTTTCATTATCGTCTTCTTTTTTCGGTATTTTTTTTTTTGTCATTCATCTTCATTGTCATGTTGTTGCAATTATAGTTGTTTTTTTTTTGTCTATCAGCTGATAATCTTTTATACAAAAAAGTACCAAATAATTATAAAAACAAATATGTAGACAATGTAAGCGCCACTCATTTTCCTGATATACCAGGGCCTGGTATATATTTTTTATTATAAAATGAATAATTGAAAGATACCTTCATAATAAAAAGAAAAAAAATACTCGTAGTTAAGTGCTTTTGTCTTCTAAAGCGAGGGTTACGAGTTCGATTCTCTATATACGAGTAGAAAAAATTTTACAAGGGCAGCTCATTGTACTGCCAATAGTAACAGTGTTATAAATATTTGTCTTGTGTCCCTAAATATCGGGTGAATCATTATGATCTTTTGATCTAAAATAGAGTTGAATGTCGGAATATTTATTGTGATACTAAAAAACCATCTCTAACATTAACTTTTCAAAGAAAATTTCATTCAATAGTTATTTCGAGTCTTTACCGTAGGTGGTAAAAACTTCCTAAGTTTTGTTCCTAATTGGCTCTCTAATTCGTAATTTAACCCCCAATTATGAGCCGAATTACATAATTCGCAATAAAAAATTTTGAGAACGAATCACTCGAATTGTAAGAAATTCAGTCCCAGTCGCTATTTACGTATATGACTGACCATACATTCGACGTATCAAATATTTGTAAAGCTCAGAAAGTCACTAAATTTTTTCAGCACTCGTCGTATGTTGGTATTTTTTTTTTATTAAATAGATTTAATAGTTTAACCCTATTTGCAACTCATTTTAATTTTTTTTTAAATCATGTCGTGGGTTTAAAAAAATTGGGAATGTATCCCACAACATATTTGTTGACAATATTTTAATTATTTCTAATTTATTTTTTTTTTTTTAAAGTTTTTCTGAATTTTTTTCGCCTTTTTCATAATATATTTATTTTCTTTTTTAATTCACTTTAGGAATATCACTTTGAAAATGGCCTTAGGATTATACGTTTTTGTAATTTGCAGTTTTGTTTTAATCTTTATTCTGCTACTATTCTACTCTGTATGCTAGTCTGAAAGGATTGATTCATACATTTTCTCCCCCTTTATTCAGCTGTTTGAGTGTGGTGAAGCTCTTCACTTTTTTTAATAGGAATCAGCGTTGCCACAACTTCGAATTTTTTGTAACCAAATATTAGTAAAAAAAGTAACCAAACAAAATAACCAAAAATTTTATATCATAATTTTAATACAAAAAACATTAAAATATAATTTTATATATGGAATTTATAGTAGTATTGACTGAATATGAACTGGTCAAAATAACTTAGTACAACAATTGATGAGGCATATTCTCCTAATTGTTCTAAGCATTTTAACTATGTATTAACAAACTTCGCTCAATAGAATATATCGTTCTCTCATATGTTTACTTATGATGAAGTTGTAGTGAAATGTCTGATATTTATCCTCACTTAGCCACTGAACGAAAGAGTATAAACAGCGAAGTTTTATTGCTTTGATTGCTTGCCCTAAACTTATCCTGAATATGTTCCACTGTACTCAATGTGCGAGAGATTATTTATACAGTTCAAGAAATAATGATTGCGTAGAAGGCATTACCCTATGAAGACTATTTTTGAACTAAAAAGCTACACAAGATGAAACAAATTGTAGTGGCATCCAATCATTCATTACTGGCGATGAAAAATAGTTCTATTAGAACAACGCTTAACCAAATGTTCCAAGATGAGTTGCAACTATTTAGAAAATAGTTTCGCCGCCAGATCAAGATCTTACCTCTCAGATCGGAGTACCTTTCACTTTAGAACAGAGTATAAGAAATTGTCTCGATTCGTCTTAGCCTCAAAAAATCTACAGTCTTTTGCACGAAATCCATATGTTCCAAGAATGATGAGAAAGGTCATCGCATACTCACAAAAGAAGGCCAAAGGTTTGCAAAAATTCTTGGTTTTAAAGTGATACACTCAATAAGAACCTGGGTAATAACCGTTAAAAGAAATCATTATATAGGGTCCGCCATCTAACGTTTTTTTTCAACTAAAGCTTATTTAGTGAATGGTAACACTCAGCTCATGTCTGATTTGACAGATATTTAGTTTTACCCTTCCGCTGAACGAATATGGTTGTATATACGCTTCACTAAGAGGGCCTGCGATCGACTTGCAGAAGATGCCGATTTTGCAAAAAAAAAAAAAAAAATCGTCTCATTTTGATCTTGGCTGGTATGTAAACAAGCATAATTGTCGCATTTGGGGCACAGAAAACCCGCACGCATACATTGAAAAGCCGCTACACCCAAGACGAGTCACTGTTTGGTGAGTATTTTGGTCCAGAGGCATAATTGGGCCATTTTTCTTCGAAAATGAGCAAGGAGTGGCCGTTACAGTCAATGGCGATCGTTATCGGACCATGTTGAACGAATTTTTGTTTACAAAAATTGAAGAGGAGGATATTAGCAACATTTGGTTTCAACAGGACGGCGCTACGTGCCACACAGTCGAAGCTACACTCGATGTGTTGCGCCCTGTTTTTAAAGATGGCATTATCAGCCGCAGAGCTGATGTCGTTTGGCCACCTCGGAGCTGCGATTTGACACCGATGGACTATTACTTGTGGGGTGCCGTCAGAGATAAGTGTAACGCCAACAAGCCAGAGACAATTGACGCTTTAAAGGACAATATTCGTGAGGCCATTGGTGAAATACAGCTGCACACAATCGATAATGTGCTTAAAAATTGGACCAAACGTGTGGGCTACTGCATGGCCAGCCATTTGAATGAAACTATTTTCCATTATTAACCGGAAGGATTGTACTTTCAAATAAAAAAAGAAATTTGAGAAAATATTCAGTAGGTTTTTTTTATAGCAATTTCAAAAAAAAAAAAAAAAATATTTGGCGGACCTTTTATTTATTTATTTTTGACTTCAAGAAAAAAGTAACCTAAATGGCAAAAAATGCACATGTACACATCAAAGAAAAAATAACCAATTTTGGGTTAAAATCAACAAAACGGCAACACTGATTGGTATAAAACTTTTGTATCTATCTGTTGTACTAGACGAAAAATAAATCCTCTTGTTTTTTTCATTTATTTATTTTTTAATATGAAATTTTTGTTTTAATTCCCAGACATCATTAGAAGAGGCAGCCAATGGTAAAATTTTTTTTAATTGATATTTGAAAAAAAAAATTTTTAATTTTTATTTTAATATTTGAATTTTGAAAAAGTCTGTTCAGTAATTATTGTTTTTTTTATGTGTTGTTTTGCTCAGAACAATGTATTTCAAAAAATTATTTTTCTAACTAGAATTTTTGTTAAAAAGTAAATTTTTTCAATTCGTTTTTTTTAAGAAAGTCCTTGTTTGTTTTTTAAACTTTAAACAAAAAAAAAAAAATATTTGGCGGACCTATTATTTATTTATTTTTGACTTCAAGAAAAAAGTAACCCAAATGGCAAAAAATGCACATGTACACATCAAAGAAAAAAATAACCAATTTTGGGTTAAAATAATCAAAACGGCAACACTGATTGGTATAAAACTTTTGTATCCATCTATCTGTTGTACTAGACGAAAAATAAATCCTTGTTTTTTTTTTATTATTTATTTTTTAATATGAAATTTTTGTTTTAATTCCCAGACATCATTAGAAGTGGCAGCCAATGGTAGAATTTTTTTTTTTTTTTTTTAAATTGATATTTGAAAAAAAAAATTTTCACTTGCATTTGTTTTCTCGCGAAAAATGTTTTTATTTTAATGTTTGAATTTTGAAAAAGTCTGTTCAGTAATTATTGCTTATTTTTTAATGCATTGTTTTGCTCAGAACAATGTCTTTCAAAAAATTACTTTTCTAACTAGAATTTTTGTTAAAAAGTAAATTTTTCAATTCTTTTTTTTTTAAGAAAGTCCTTGTTTGGTTTTTTAAACTTTAAACAAAAAAAAAAAAAAAAAAAAAAAAAAAATTAATTAAAAATTTTATTCGATTTTAATTGATTGAAAAGCTTTTTTGTAATTTCTTGAATAATTGTATGTATTTTGTTGGCTCATTTTAAAAATCTCATCACGTCTGAGCCTTTAAAGAAATAAATTGTAAATATTCTCAAAAATCCCATAACTAGAGGAGTCATCAAAAAGCTATTTGAACCATAAATTATAGCAGTTTTTTTCGTTTTGTTTTGGGCGCTTATATATTATTATAGCCATACAGTAAAAATCTGTTTATTAAACTGCTTTAAAAAAATTATTTAAAATATGAGATTTTATAAAATTTAAATTTGATTTTACTGTCTATGTTGTAGGAGATTTTCTGTTTTTTTTTTTTTTTTTTTTTGTTTGCAGCTATATTTTTTGCTTATATTTTGGTTTTTTGTTTAAAAGCCATAAAACTGCCAGCTTTTTGGATATTTTCGCTTATAATGAGTTTCAAGTTTAGAATAAATAATTTAAAAAGAAAATAACATTTTTTAAATTGACAGAAATTATATGCAATTAAATGTTATCATATACAAATTTACATAAAAACTTATGAACTGAATAACTGAATGCGAAGTGTGTTTCGAAAAAGTAATCACTGTTGTATCAGTTTTTTTTTTTAATTCTCATAGAACTTTAAATAACAATTTTGGTATAACCTTGCAATGCACCAATTATTGGTACGGCAATCGTGTGAGCGCCCAACAAGTAATAATGCGGCAACAAAAATATCAAAAATCTTGTACGACAATCGAAGTTGACAATACGTACCAATATTTAAATTTTGGAATTTATTTCCGCCGAATAAATTGGAATAATTTTAATATATTACGACAATAAAGCACAATCGAAATTGTGTCATATTGGTACATTTCCGATAATCGTGTGACCATAGCTTTACGCTTTTTCGTCAATGTAGTCTTTTTCGTTGTAAAACTCTTTTTCGAAAATTAATTTAGAATAGGTTCAAATTCGGTAAATACAATGATCGTAGCCATGATCCTGCTGTAGTTTACATAGCACAACTTATCTGAAAGAAGCATTATTAAACGATTTATGGCTCTTGAATCACGGTAATACTAACGATAGTTATTATTTCATGTAAATGTTTGTTGGATTAAGATTTTATATATTTTTTTCACTTTGGTGTGACACAATCAAATTAGTATTACGCCCGAAACATAGGCATCATCTGCATCTTGGGCTGAGATCAACGACTTTTATGAAAATTCTGTCTCCTCGATACAAAGATACAAGATGGTCGTGAGCGTAGAAAAGCTGAAAATGATTTCGATTAAATCAAGAAATACATTTTGGTTTAATCAGACGTGAATAGCAGTCGGATCTAGAGAATAAGCATTTAAGAATTGGCGCAGCAATAGATGCGACCTTACTGATTTGCTGCCTAAACAAACGAGATCTTAATGTGTCGCAGTATTTAGGTGCAAAGAGGCTCTTTTTAAGATCAACTCCTTCGTGCTAGAGTTCTTACTTTTCCTAGGGGAAGTAAGAGCTTTTGTTCTCCGTTGAAAGACTGAGAAATATCGTTAGTTCGATTTCAGTTCTTTAAAAGAATGACCAACCAATCACAACTCCGTTTGAAAAGGTAAACCTTTTGGCTGAATTATTAGCAAGTAATTCCTGCTTGCCGGAGAACATTCAACCACTACCCGCATGCGAAAATGTATCAGTGACTATGCAGACATTCGAGCACGTGCTGTATAAAGGTTCTTGAAAATCTCAACGTTAACAAGGCCGAATGGCATAATGGTTCTAAATCAGTGCTCTTTGATGCTTGCGCGTCCATTAGTTAGTTAACCTTTTCAGTGTGGCATATCGTGCCGGTATTTTGTTTATCCTGCTGGAGTGGTGCTAATGCAATACCAATCCCTAAAAAGGGTGAGGGTATTGCACCTGAAAACTACCGCCCAATAGCAGTTTCTTCGGCACTTAGTAAATCCAACGATTTGCTATGCGATTGTCAGTAAGACTTACGCAAGGGTCGTTCTATTGGTAACTGCCACCGCTCTCCGAGAGGTGAAACCAAGCATTCAAGCAAAATTTCCAAGGTGTTTGCTAGAGTTTGGCGCTTTATGACAGCAACAATTGCCATTCATATTCTTTTGATCGTAGGCCGAATCGTTTAGAGATTGTGTCGACAAGACTGAATATGAATGACATACTCACGAGAGACTTGACGAAAATCTCCGAGTGTGAACATGGTTGGTTTTAATACCCAATGTTGTTTTCTGACATACAGACTTGTTAATGTTGATATTATCTGTGATCATGGGTATTGAGGAGTCAGGATTCTCATGACCAGAATTTTTGGATTTCTGGCCATGAGAATTCACTACTACGTTCGGGCGAACGAACATATTTCAAGTGTCATAAAAAAATGAAAATTTTGTCGGAGCTTTTGGACGGATTACAGGAGAGCTTAATGACGGTAGGGCAGCCAACTCTATCGATTTGTTAGATCATAGTCGCAATATGGCGAGTGTTTCATGTACTCTGCCAAAATAAGAGAATTGATTCCTAATAATCACATATTTTCACGCAGTACTGGTTTTTCTGGTAGAACGTATCTGTTTGTCGATGATTTTTCAACGGATTTTTTTTCCACACCGTTTGTCTGTGAAACGATCTTTCCGCGAAGGTTTTCCTACCGCTTACGACATAAATAAATTTAAATCAAACGTGCTTAAAGACTACTCCCTCTATTACCTTTCCCACAACCTATTTTTTCTAGTACCAGCACAAATGCACTGCATGAGTAGGTGTAATCCCATCAAAAAAAAAAAAAAAAAAAAAAAAAAAAAAAAAAAAAAATTCTATAAACCTCTTTAGTTTTCAAATAAACCTTGTTATAGGGACTTATTAAATTTGCTTTCAGCATAATATACAACCACCCACCTTTATTCGATAACGGCTAATATAAAGTCTTAATTAATTTTCTAAGCATTCCCTCTCTAAAGTTATTATCGATTGTGATTTTTTTTCCTCAAATTAACATAAAATTGTTAATAAAAATAGATTTTAATGAGTTGTATAGATGAGGTACATGTACTCGAATTTCGTTTTTAATATTCGTTCCTAAACATCTGGCCATTTGCCACACGTATACGTTGTTGTTTGTTTCTAACTAACGCTCTATGTGAACTATGCCGCCAGATATGGTTAGAGAAGCTAAAATAAAAACAGTCTCCTCTTAATTAATATGCTGCTTAAGTTTTGCTAAATTAAAAAGCCATTTAGAAATAATAAAAAACAATAAAAAGCTAATGGATGGATTTACACAACGTTTTTGTTTTAATAATTGAAATTTCATATGAAAATGGCAACGAAAATTAGATGACAAGCCATTATTGTTTTGAAAATATCAAAAAATGACCAAATCACTGACTGTCAGCTGGCTGGCTAGCTATATAGCTGATTTGGCTTGATTTGGCTGTGACCGAACAGTTCACAACTCAAGTCAAGACAAATATAAAATAAAATAAAACGTTAGCAGCACAAAAATTGAGTTTATATGTCAAAAACATTTGACCAAATACGGCTGACATTGATTCCATTTGTTATATGTTATTAAATAATATAAACATACATACATATATACATACATAGATAATTTTATAATATATTTGGTATATTTTCAAAATGATTAAAACTTTTTTTTTTAAATTTTACTCTTAAAACTAAACACGGTACCAATAACAATTAAAAACCGGTTGTTTATTTTGTTAAACGCTCCTCAAACAAAATACATTTTATTAATAATAATTAAATATAAAAAAAGAAAATAAATATAAAATGAAAATTAAATTAAATGTATAATGTTATTTGCTCTGTAAAATAGATCATAATTTGTTTGCACATATACTATAATTATTGGAATTTTACCCGGTTTTGTTTAAAGAAAGCTTTATTAGGAAAGTTGTATTAAATTTCAAGTAAATAACTTTTAATAAAATTATAAAATTTGAAATTTGTATGTTTTAATATACATATACACATACAAATACTATTACACATAGCCCAAGTAAACGTTTGCTATTATATGCCACGCCTACCTTAACATAAAAATTATGTAAAAATACATACTGGGTCACATAATGATGTCTTTTCCAATATAGCGCAGAACACTAATTTGATTCGGTGTCAAACGAATAAGTATTTGTAAAGTGTCATATTTCAGGTTTAATAAAGACAGTTCTTTAACTCTTAGAAGGTGTTAAAAGGTTATATTGCTTTGAAAATTTGTTAACTATCTGAAGAATTACGCTATGTCAAGCTTTGGTAATATAAAAAAGAGCTAAAACACTACAAAAACATTTCCAAAAGTTTAAAAAGTACATTCATACCTCTCTACACGGCGTAGATAGGTTCTGAAAATATAGACCTTAAATCGAAATGCCGTATAACGAGGTGTAAATATGTGGCTTTTTGTTTGCCTTACACGTTTTGTAAATCCACGGTTTGTTAGCCGTAGGCCATGGTAATTGATCAAAAAGTTCCCGGAATAACAGCCGTGTGGCGGTCCCCTCGTTCCAATTTAAGTTAAGTTTTGTTAAATCTTAGCGTCATAGCTTGACATTTGCAAAAGCTACATAGCCAAGAGTACATCTATCTCTATGTGAGTTGGCGATTTTTTACAATTTAAAAAATGGATTTAAACTTGCAACAACGAATTTGTATTAAATTTTGCGTAAAAAACGGATTTAATGATGCGCGAACGTTGGAAATGTTGAAAAAGTGTTTCGACAACGTTTCTCTAAAGAAAACAGTCGTTTAGCAGTGGCACGAGCGGTTTAAAAGTGGTCGTGCCTCAATCGAAGATTGTGAATACAGTGGCAAACCATCGACATCGAAAGCCGACGAATATATTGATAAAGTAAAAGAAATTAACCATCATAGAGATAGCGGAGAACTTGAACATTGTCTATGGATCCGTCCACGACATTTTGGTTAATGAGTTGGGTTTCCGTCGTGTAGCAGCAAAGTTGCTGCCAAAAGACCTCAATTTCATGCCAAAAAGAGACCGTGTTGAAGTCGCAAAAGACATGATTTGCGAGGCTGAATCCAATCCCATATTCACCAAAGGATCATTACTGGAGACGAGAGACGTTTTCAGTCAAAAAAGAAGGCCATGCTCATGGTTTTCATGAATTACAATGGTGTAGTACATCATGAATATTTGCCAGAAGGGCAGATAGTAAACGAGGAGTATTATTTGGGAGTTATCAGGCGTTTGCGTGAAACAATTTGCCGAAAGAGACCAGAATTGTGGGCAGAAAACTCGTGGATTTTGACCATGATAACGCACTTTCGCACAGTGCCATCATTATTCGAAATTTTTTTTTGGACGAAAAATGCAACAAATACCTTCCAACAACAGCTCCTGGGACTTCTTTCTGTTCAATCGAGTTAAAAAATCATTACGGGAAACACGTTTTAGTAGCCGAGAGAAAATAATGGAAAAAATCGCAGGAAGCACTGATGGACATACAGGAAACCGAATATAAAAAAGCTTCCAGGATTGTATCAAGCGCTGGCATAAGTGTGTTGCAGTCGATGGGGATTACTTTGCAGGGGACAATATAGATATAGACGAATAACTTGTTTTTTTTTAAATTTTATGAATACAAGTAAATTCCGGGAACTTTTTGATCAAGGTGGTATGTTGCATAATTCAAACAGGTCGTTATAGCGAAGTGCTGTATAAAGAAAGGCATTCAAAAAAAGAAAAGAAAAATGTAGCCGGTGAAGCGAAGAAGCCGTCAGAAAATGGCCTGCTCATTGAGCATCGACCACATCATAGTTTGGAATTTCATATTTGAAAAAGGCTAGAAAAGCTCGACCTTGGGTTTGGTTAGGTTATCTGACCATACAATTAGACCGTTTTGAAATTATAACAAGACCACATACCACACATAATAGTTAGCCCGAGGCGTCTAAAAAATATGGATAATCGAGGGGATTCAGGTCTTCGCATTGCACCCAACCATTATAGAATGAAGAAGAACCGCAATCGCCTGGCCACCAAACCTGGACACCCAAAGTGAAAGCGAATATTTCTTTTCCTCTCAGAAGTGTCCAGGCAGCTTCTGCAGTGAAGGATAAAGGGCAAACCTATTTTCCCTGCCTGCAATCCGATTGTCCAGTGTCTAAAGCCCAGTATACACTGCTATAAGTTTGAACACGGAGGCCATTGTTTCTTCGTTATGACAGGGTAATGGACCATAAAAATATCATTGCTGAAATTCGGTGATCCTTCGACAAGCTTACAATAAGTCTTCGGTGGTATTGAAGCAGCTGCAATCTAGGGAAATAATCTGTTCTGATCTCTACTGCTTACAACTCAACCGTTTGAATAAATTAATAAGAAGAAAGCCAACAAATTTGTTCATTATAAAGAATGTTTTGTTCTATCATAACAATACCATAACATTTACTGCTTCCGCTGTTACGGATTTTGCACAGCCTGACTACCATTTATTTGTGTGGTGCAAAATGCATTTCATGGTAAAACAAATTTTTTTTATCTTTGCTTGTTAACAACAAAAGTTCTAAACTTATGGAATTAGGAAGCGTTGACCATCGCTTTCAACGCCCATTTAGACATCTATTATTAAAAATTAAAACTTATTTTATTACAAATTGGGTCGTAATATCACATTAAAATTTTTCAATTTATTATGTGTCGGGTAACGAAAAATCACTTGCGGTTTCGAGTGTTTAATTAAGGGATTTTGACCCCCCTCCAGACAAATTCTTCTTAAGCGAGGCGCCCTGACATTCCAGCTTACCTCTGGTGATGATGACAAACATCATACGAGTGATCAGGAGAAAATGCCATCTAACGGGGAAAAATGGTAATGGCTAGTAAGGATCACCACCACTACTTAGCAAAGATATTGACCACTACACAATCAGTAGACTTATCATCCACTTAGCTTGAATATCGAATTAATAAATAATTAAATAAGGCAATTTATATTATGAGGAAAGCCATATGCTCCCAACAGTAGGGACGAAAAAAATGTGCCTTATCCATGATTTAAATATTTTTAGTTGAACATATCGGTCGGAATATCTGTCAAGCATTATATAAAAGTATTTGTGAAAATAAAATTTGATTTTTGACAGACATGCCCCGTTGTCGAACGTTTTGACAGACAGTCTATCTACTCCATTTTAAGGGAATCAGATACCATATCATGCATGCACATCAATTATTATGGTGGTTTTAAATAAAGCTGATTTTTCTAACGTAGTCTGTGCTTGATGTGCATGCACGACCGTCTATCGTATGGCTTTTGTGCAATAATAATTTCTATAGTATTTCTGCAGAATGTTGGCTTTATTTTGACTAAAAAGTTATATGTTATATATTAATATGAACCTTCCTCTTTGTTCTATTATTTTGACAGCAGCTATATACTATTAAAACTTTTTTCTTAATTTTGGTTGCATACTTTTGAATTTTGAAAAGAAATTTGACATTTAAATAAAAGTATTTATTTAAGCAGTTGATCTATTTAACCTCCAACGTTCTAAAAAAAACTTAAAATATGTAGCTCCGTCAATACCTCAAGAATTCTTGTGATTTTTCTTTCATATTTGTTGCACATGTTGCACATTGTTGTGAAACAGAAACATGACATGTTAATGAAAATGAAAATGCCACTAAATTCCCAGGCATAGATTTGCATACAGGCAAACATATGCACTCAATAAAAGATTAAAAACAAATACAATAAAACTTTATTATGATTATTATTAAGAAAAGAATAAAACTGGATTTTAACTGTTTAAGCTGTAAGAGATACAAAATAAAAAAAAAAAAGTATTTGCAACAGGTTTAGCAACGTACCCCCGAGCAAATACATTGTTTTAAACATGATTTATATTTTGCTTAATTATCAAATAATTGGAAATAAATACGATATATTAACATTATTTCTATGAGTGTAATTAAAACAATACTGTGTTGTTTGCTGCCACACGCATAGTTTGTTTTATTTTCCCCAATTAATTTCTTCTTAACACATAATTAATTGCCATTTTTTAGCGCGTATTTGAATTAAGTTTTTTTTCTTATCTTTAGTGTGTTTTAAACAGAGGGAAAATACTCGTATATGTATCTTGTGGGATTTTAAATTCATTGCAAGTGACATTTGTTTCTCTGCGTAAAATGTGTTTTTTTGTTTTCAATATTTTATCTTTTTGCCTCATCTTTACGCACTTGCAGTTAAGTTTTTGTAGCTGTTGCTTCCAAAAAGACTTTGAAAACATGTATCACAGCAGATAGCACGCTGTGGTGGTGGTATGTTTGCAATGCTAGTGAATTTTTTCATTTTTTACACCAGATATGAATGATGGGAAAGTTTAAAGTTCATTTATGATAAATATACGGTTTTTTTTTCGAAAGAAATTTAAAAATATGTCACCACATTGGAAGATTTTTTTAATGCCAAGTAGCATTTCTTGTTGGCACTTAACCTCTAAAACTTAAATTTTTTCTTTGTAAAGTCCTTATGAATTTTGTGCCAAAGCCCTTTATATTTCGAGTTCATAATCGAATTAAATCAGCGATGGGACTTTCTTCTATGCTCTATTCGATTAAATAAGTTATTCTACTTATAAGATAAACTTTGCAATTAAGAAGAAATTCGCTACATTTTCTTATCCGCAAAGCATCCATTGCTTGGTTTCATTTTCATTAATCAAGTCGATTTCCAAGCTAAGTAGATAATTAATTTACTGTAGATCGCCTCCATTTGATTGTATAATGGTAAGGATCCTTGCTAAGTGGTGGTGGTGATTCTTGCTTAGCATTGTAATTTTCTCCTGAGCATGGATTTGTCTGAATTGAGGTTGTAGTCTCTGTATCAAACGCTCGAAACCGCAGTTAATTCTTTTCATCTTGTTCCTTTGCTGGGGATACGACTCTGAGCTGTGTGTTGCATGCTTGCGCTCTAACCACTTTCACTACGCCACCCACTTTCAACATACCTTTTTCACCTATCAGAAAAATGGTATCACTTTCCAGATATTTCAAATTCATTCGTTTTTGATGCATAGTTTTTCCTTGTCCACTTTTTTGATGCGTATAAAATAGAGTTTTCTTCGTAGTTGTTGTATAACTTTGGTTTTGTAAAATTTTGTTGTCGTTTTAAACGTTAAAATTCACCGCATTTTAAAAGTCTGAAATATAAGCTAAATTCTTACTTTTTTTTAACGCTCACTGTATGTGCCGTTTTGGTGAATAATCATGTGTCATTTTTGGGGTAAGTCCATTATTCCAACAGCGTAGAACTTATGAGTTTTCTGAGCGAATAACTGATTCAATTATGTTTTGAAGGCCTCTACGGAATTTGAATTTATATCTGTTCTGGGTTATATGGTGGATACATCAAAACTCTTCAGCCAAAAGATCTCTTTCACTCCATAATATTTTTTGCACATTATTGTCGTACGTGATCCACATTTCATCGCTTGAAATCATTCGCTTCAGAAATGGTTTGATTACGCTCCGTTTTAGCAGTGAATCGCAAACGGAAATTTGGTCCTTTTAACTTTTCACTCTTGATGCATGCGGCAATCAAACATCCAACTTCTTTGATTTATCAGCTTTATTCAAATGATTGATAACTGTGTTTGGTGATGAATGCCTAATTCTCTATTTCTTCCCATAATTCCAACACCTATTTTTTAGTGGTTGGTCAACCAGGGCAACATCAGAATTACCAGATCGAAATGAGCAAATCATTTCTCTGCCTTTTTTCTGTTACATTGTTGTTATTGTTTTCGGAAACTTTAAAATTTTTTTCAGCTGCCTGCTACGCATTCTTACCTTTTCTATACAAAAAAAAAAAAGCAAAATATGAGGATGTTTCGAATTTTCCTTCATTTTTAAACGTAGATAACTTTTCACTGAATAATGCAAATTAAATAATGCCTTCTAACAAACTGAAGCTTAAAAAGTCGCCTTTCAAATAAGCTACAGTGTTGTCAGATGCAATTTTCAAACATCCAATATTATACGATAATGTTTTTGTTAATTAAATTATATGCACCGTTCAATTGTGACAAATCATATGGGTATGGGTCACATTCCAATGTGTTGCAATTCATTTCAAATTGGCAAAAAATCTAATCGAGTTTAGTTTCTAGATAACTTTATCAACATTTATGATTTTTTTTTTCTAAGATTTAACTGTCAGATATAATATAAAAAATACTAAAAGGTAAACAGGCAAGAGTACTAATAAATCAGCCAACCGACACTGTATATTGATCAAATTGCTCAACAATTTAACACGCTAATATGACACAGTCTGAGGCACTAATTGATAGGAGGTTAGAGGTTTACGAAAATGATTTAAAACTATGGATAATCAATTAAATTTATATTATAAGCGGGCCTTAATAAAATATTGGCAGGAGAGCAGCAGCAATAGCAAGAATTATGAACATTTTTCATAAGACACATACAGTAATGGTCTCAGAGATTTTTCTTTTCATTAAAGATCACTATCAAACAGCAAACAAAAAGAAGAAAATTTTCAACCAGTTTAGAAATAGTTTTAATTTAATTTTTATTTTTTTTTTATTGTTGTTGAATATTTAAATAAACAAATTGTCTACAAGTTGCAAAGTGAAAAAAATCGCCAGAGATTTTATTTACAAGATTGGCTGTGCTTTTGCTATTCATATATGAGCGGCTATGCAGCCAGCAATTGCTTTAAAGTTTTAGGTTACTTATGCTCGTTATAAATTACAATGAAATCACGATAAAAATATCAAATAACTTTACAGCAGTAAGAGCTAAAAAAATATAATTTTTTTGAACTACAAACTATTTCAGATAAAACCTTTTTATATCTTTTTTCTAATTTAATGGCAATTTTTTTAAAATAAAATTAAGAAAATATTGCGAAAATTATAAAAATTATTTTTTGTTTAACCGCTTAATTGGCATTATTGCCTTTAAATAGTTTGGTTTTTGTAATCTTTAGTTATGGGTCACATAGTGTAAGAAAAACCCACAACTTGTGTCTTGGACAACGGGCGACACACCTTGTTTTACGATAGTTTTTAAGTATTTTTTTTAATCATTATCTTCCCTCTTATAAAAGATCGTCCACGACATTTAGACAGATGTTAGAAAAAGTGAAGGCAATTTTTTTATACAGTCAATATTATTCAATATTTTTTTAATTAATGTTTAATATTAATAAACTTTTAAAGAAATTATAAACATTCATCCGACAAACTGACATATAAAAATAATTTATAACTGTTTTGAGTATTTTAAATTTAAAAAAAAAAAAAAAAAATTAATAGTGTGTTATTCCAGATAAAATCCCTATAATAATGAAATACGATTAGAGAATGGCAATAAAGGAGGTGACTGAGGCTGTAGTGACTTCGATCGTGTAGTATTACAACCCATTTTGCATATGAAAAAACTATCCACACGGTTGATGGTGGCGCAATTGCTTATATTATTATTGCTCGACCATTATTATTATTATCATCGTGAAAGGGCACACTTACAGAACACTGCGAACCATTGGATCTTTTATGTTCTTTCCAGTCTACACTTTCTTCAGTAGTTCTGCTGCCTTTCTAATGAATCCCTACAATCCTGAAACTGTTGTGGTGGATATGACCCCAATGAGACCTTACCTCTCCCTATACATTCCCATCTACATTCATAAGTCTATCAAAACACCCATTCATATAATAAGTGTTCCGCCATCTCCGACGCTTGTAAGTATAGTCTTCAAACACCATAGATATCCATGATTACTGTAGCCCTTAAGAAAATTTCTCAGTAGTTTTATGTCCATCCAGCACAGCGGAGTAGTAAGACCACTTATTCTACTTATTCAAAACTACTAGACAATATTCCTTAGTGCTAATCTTTGCAACGTTTCGTAGCAATAATTGACAAGTCTAGATATCACACAATAAGAGCCGAGTGCCCTTTAGGCAGCTGGTCCTTCCGGGAAAATATTAATGGTCTTACCCTTGAGTTCACCGTTCTGGTTGATCTTAACATATATGAGACAATGTCCATGATCTTAGCCTGAAAGACACTGACCACTTAGCCGCTCTGCAAGGTGCGAACAACAAATCTTGTTTAGGTTTATGAACGCCATCACTGACACCATTGTCCATTATGAGGCCTCCTTTACACCAAGATACCTTATATTGAATTTTAACAAAACACAGATTTAAAGGCATGACATCTATGCATTTAGAGCTTTTTGGCGAAAAACTTTGCTGCCGAACGTGCTGTTACCATCATCCCATATATAGATGTCAAGTGATCTTAAACTAATTATGCCTTATGTCGCCTTTAGATATGTTCTCATTGCCCCAGTTCCACCGAGATAGGCAAGTCTCTGTATCCTATAGCAAAAATTACCACAGTCAGCTACACATGAGTGTTGTTCCATTATGACAACAACGCATGAATTTGGTTTCGAACGATATACTCCATGGTTTTTATCTCTGGCGACTTTTTATTACGTGAAAATAATATTTAAAAAAAATTTATAGCATGTTCACACGTTAACATATTTCGAAATTCGCTCCCTCATTTTTAAATTAATCCATAATTATGGGCCAAATTACATAATTCCCCATACAAAATTTTAAGAACGAATGTCGCAAAATATAAGGCATTCAATATAATTGCCCTGTTAATTACTTAAAAAAAAAAATCAACATGATCTCTAGGTTAGGTTTAGTAGTAAGGTGGTGGACCTACCTGCCAACCCGGGGATCAAACATTTTGCATAGGAAACCATTTAGCCTCCAAAATAAATCTCGCAATTGCGACCACCTTTATCCTGGAGAGTTCAGTCAAAGATGACAAAAAGTAGGAGTTCAAGAACTTTCGCCTTCTGGCAGCAAGAGCCGGACATTGACAGCCTCTTCCTCCTCCTCGCAAAAATCATTCTAGAGAATGCCGAGTCTATCGGCATGCCTCCCAATCAGGCAGTGACCCGTTAGGACCGCAATTGTACGGTGTATGGTCACCCGACTTAGGGAGAGAAGACATAACATGATCTCTAATTTTTACCGATTTTTTTCATCCTCAACTGTGGAGCAATAAACTTAGGTGATATGAGCTTAGCATACTTTTTAGCTGACACATTTAAGACATTTATTAAACTAACCTCCCTAAAGTATATACGAGCGCGGATTGATATTGAAGCTACTTAAGTAGGGAAAAAAAACAAAAAAAAAAACAATTTTTTTTTCCAAACACCATTCATTTCTCAACATAGTCTCCTTTTAGCTCAATAATACACTTAGTAAGACGATTTTCCAACTTTTTTATACCATCTGAATAATACGATTTTGGGAACTCCTCAAAATATGCATTAGTTTCGGTAATCACTTCTTCGTTTGAGATGAATCTTTTTCCTGCGAGCCATTTTTTCAAGTTTTGAAACAGGAAAAAGTCACTAGGGGCTAAATCTGGACTATAAGGTGGATGATCAACCAGTTCGAAGTAGATTTCTCGTAGTTTTAGCATCGTATCTAATGCTGTGTGAAACAGTGCGTTGTCTCGAAGAAAGAGCACTTTTTTCTTGTTTAAATGTGGTCGTTTTTCCTTGATTGCATCAACCAGTTGATCCGATAATGCACGATAACACTCTCCTGTGATTGTGGATCCCTTTTCAAGATAATCGATGAGCAATATTCCGTGTGCATCCCAAAATACAGTGGCCAGAACCTTGCCAGCCGATTTCACTGTCTTCGCCTTTTTCGGAGCACTTCCAGCAGCTTCCACCCCATTGCTTCGATTGATTTTTGGTTTCAGGTGTGTAGTAGTGGACCCACGTTTCATCAACAGTATCAGCAGTTACTAATCTACGCCTAAAATCAGCAGGATTATGCTTTATCATGTCCAAACACCGCTGTGAAGTGATCTGTCGAACCCGTTTTTGTTCAACACTGAGCAAACGCGGCACCCATGTTGCTGATAGCTTTTTCATATGCAAATGTTCATGCAAAATGTTGAACACACGTTCATATGATATGTTTACCATTTCAGCAGATTTCAGATTTTGATCCGGCGATCATTCATAACGATATCGAGGATTTTCTTGATATTTTCTTCAGTAACCACCTCTTTTGGCCTTCCTGTTGATGGTATTGTTGCAGTGCTTGTTCGGCCCCGTTTAAATTCAGCAATCCAATATTTTACCATACAATCTGACGGAGCAGATTCGCCGTAATGTTTATCAGTCTTTTCTTTTGTCTCTTTCGCCGTTTTGCCTTTCAAATAATAGTGTTTAATCACTACACGAAATTCACTTTTTTCCATTTTCCAAGAAACACAAAAGTTGCTTACTTCAAACGACTACAACAAATAAACTAATCGATGAATTTGGCTAAAATTTTAACAGCAGACGTTTGACAGATCGTAATTTCTAAAAAAGAAAAAGTTTTTGTGTTTGTGCTGCCATCTAGCGCTAGGTAGCTTCAATGTCAATCCGCCCCCGTATATATGTATATAATTGGGAAATAATTTTGTCTATTTAGTTTGTTTATGTGTCTATTACGCTTAAACTATTTAATAAATACCGTGTGAACGACACCCTCGTGTGTAAGTAATTCAAACAGCCAACAATGTAATTTAAAGTGTAGTGTGCACATGCTATTTAATATCTTTTTGTTTACTAGTTAACAATAGCGTGTATAAAATCATAGATTTGAATAAAAGCTGTCAGCAATTCTACTTATTTTACCGACATAACTCGAGTGACAGTCGTGTTATTAATCATTTAATGACTAACAGTTAGTGTGAGTATATGAAAATAAATTATGTTTTCTCAAGATCCCACTGCCACATACTATTAATTTAGTATTTGAAAGCGTTTGTAACTGTTTTAATATCTATTTAATCTCAGCTATTAATTAGCAAGAGCAAATTGACAGTTTAAATCAAAAAACTGTCTGACAAGTATGCGGGGGTATAATAATATTTTCAACAACAATTTGTTTAAATTAAATATGTGTATTAAACAGTAATTAATTAAAAAAAAAAATTTTTTTTAATCTTTTTATTTTATTTATTTTTTATTCAATTTCAACAAATTAAAATTTATTTATAATTTACCGTTCGATATCTCTATCTTTATAGTGTCAATTTAACCGCCAAAAACTGTCATTTAAGACTTTAAAAATTAAAACGAAAGGTGTGTCAGTTGAATTAGTAAATTGTATATATTTTTTTTTGTCTAATTTTAAATATTAATTGAAAAAAAAAAAAGGTTAAACAAAACTTATTAATGAATATACAACGTTCTGAATTCAATTTAATTTGCCAAATATAATACCAACTTCTTGATTTGATTGTCAAATACGTTCGGGACGTCATTATTATTATTATTTTTTTAAATTTTTTTATTAACAAAATTAGTTGATTTTATTTTTTTGTGTTCTATTTTTTATATTTCATTTGAATTAAAATAGATGTTAATGATGTAGATTTCGGTCTAAATGTTGTGGCGGTTAGTCAGTCTGCCGTCCTCTGTGGAGATGACTATGAATTTTAAATAGTTTTATCATCTTAATGCCGGTTAAAACATTGTTTGAAAAATTAAAAAATATATAAGTATAAAAAAGAAAACAAATAAAATAAATAAAAATCTATTATTATTGCTTCTACAATGGCAAACATATGTTGACTTGAAAATTAGCTCATGATTCGAAAAAAGAAAAAAATATTCAAATTTCAGTAGAAGCTGTCATATTGATGATTTATGAAAGGAAACGATTAAAGCGTTGAAATTATGGGAATAGAATGCAAAATTTTTTTTAATAAAATTAAACAGTTCCCCACTAATAAACCGGTAGCTATACAGGCATTTGAATCGATTTAACACTAAAAACTGTCTTAACTCTATTTTCTAAAATATATACAAATTTAATAGAATTGAATTGAGTTTTTTTTAGATATAACTTTCCCGTTTACTTTAATCATCTTTTTGCATTTTTCTCCCAAATATCCTTTTTTTCTTCTGTCTGTTGCACATGCAATATAACATCAGCCAAGTCGTTTAGAACAGAATAACAGCAAAAAGAGAAAACATTTATTTTAGGCAAATATTTACTTTGACTAAATATTAAAAAACATTATAATCAACATATGGATAAACATTGTCTGTGACGACGAGTACACCATGTTCTTTGTCCAGACAAACGGACGGACAGACATAAAGTTAAATACCGGCAGTCAACCAGCCATTCAGTGCTTACAACAGCAGATAGCAAATCCTTTTCATCAGACATATGCTACGTACACAGGATGTTGTGTGTTTGCCAAAGTCTAATTTGAATGAATATGCACATTTTTTTTTCAAGTGTTTCTTATGTGAACAGAGAAAGCGAGAAAGTAAAGTGTATGTGAAAAAGTAATTGGGGAATAATTAATGAATGAAAGACTTTGTGAATAAAAAATTACAGCAAACCCTACACATAAAGAAATACATATAAGTACACTCATACCTCTTTATACGGCCTAAAAATAAGTGAAACCTTCACTTTTTTCACCGTATAACGAAGTTAATTGTAACGAATGTACTCCATAATTCAAACAGGCTTTTATAGCAAAATGCCGTAAAAATTATGGCCGTATAAATACACATACGTGTATTTGCATAGAACATTATATAAACTTTTATACATACTATCGATGTTTTTATCTGACGAGGCTGTCAGCTGTTAAATATCTTTCATCTGGAGTATCACTTATTTGGTGAAATGTTTGCCGTTAACGAATATGAATCGTTTAACAACAGAAGAACTCGTAAAAATAGTTAAAACTTTCTACAAAAGTGGTAATTCAAAATAGGCCTGGTCACTAAATTTTGGTTTATCAAACAAAATTTTCTTCAGCTATAAGAACTCAGAAGTGAGGTGTGATTGGGCCATATGTCGCTTGTCGCTTTAAAAACCGTCAATTCAGAAGCTGTGGCCTAATGATAACCATTTTTTTTTACATGCAATTGAAGATTATGAACTGGACGATATGTGGTTTCAAGAAGACGGTGTCTCGAGCCACAAAACACGAGTGATTTTGACTTTGACTTTACGCGGATTTGGCGACTTCAGTTGGCTACCAAGACCATGCAGTTTGACGTCGTTAGACTTTTATGTGTGGATTTAGGGCACAGGCAATGTCTACGCGTATAATCTCCTAACGTTGGAGCATTTGAAAACCAATATTTCGCGAAAAAGTGTTCGGGAACTGCCTTAAAATGACGGTCTACTGCAACCAATGTAAAGGCGGCCATTTAAACGACATTGTATTTCGTACATAATAACAAGTTTCAAACATTATAATGAAATAAACATTTCATCAACATCAAACCTTAAAACATGGGCTGAAAAGTCCCTGGCCTAGCAAAGGAAACACTTTGTTTGTGTTCAAAATAAGCTTTCTTCATCAACGTAGTCTCCATCAAGAGCAATACAATCAGTCGAGCGTTGTTTTAATATTTCAATACCACTTTTGTAGAACGATTTATCTTTTGCCTCAAAATAAGCCTCAGTTTCATGGATAACCTCTTCATTCGTGCAAAATTTCTTACCAGCGAGCATTTTATGAAATCTGCGAACAGTCAGTAGACCGGCGACTATAGTGGATGTAGGAGCAGTTCGAAGTTCAGTTCATATAGTTTTCCATTGTTTTATTGACTTGTGACACATCAACAGTGAGTAAACGCGGTACACACTTTGAGCAGAGCTCTCTCATAGCCAAATGCTCACGATGTCAGCTAACTCACGCAACTTCATTTTTCGATAATTTAAAACGATTGTTACCGCCTCGGACCGCCTTCTGCACCATCACAGGTGTCTCTACAATCAAATTTGAAGTCAGTAAACCAATGTTTTATTGTTGTTCGTGATGGAGCGGGGTCCCCATAACACTTTTCAAGCCATTGCGTCGCTTGAATGAAATTTTTTCCCATCAGAAAGCAGTGTCGAATTAAAATACGAAATTGTTTTTGATCCATTGCTCTGAACATAACAAAAGTAGCGTCACTCTTAGCACACTAACTCACAAAACTAATCAATAGAATATCATGAAATTTTAAACGCTGTCTTTTGAAGGTTAGCACTAACTGAAAAAGAAACTAGCTCCGGGACTTTTCAACTCGGGCTTTTGATTGATTTAGATTTTAAAGATGTACGTTATTACTCTAGTCGAACAATCTCTAAATAAGTCGGTTAAATCATGGAAAAAATTGAGTTCGATCGGCACTTAAACAGCGTGGACATTGCTAGGGAGCCAGGCATACATCATCAAGCATATGCAACAAAAAAGCTCGATGTTTGGGTGCCACATGGACTAGTAGTGAAAAATTTTATTGATCGAATTTCCATTTGCAATTCACTTCTAAAACGGAACGAAAGCGAACCATCTCGGAAATAAATGTTTACGGGTGAAGAAAGTGGATCATATACGACAATAATGTGCTAAGAGAAATATAACAGACGATTCAAGGTAATGCTTCATAGACGGTGGCAAAGCCAGTATTGTCACCATCAAAGGTGGCGTGCCTTATGTCTGGTGTCCTGTCAAACGTTTGGTCCAGATTTCTACTGTAAACAATTAACGAGATTGAAGCAAGAAATTCAATTAAAACAGCCAGAATTGATCAACAGAGAAGGTGATGTGTTTGATCATGACAACGCCATACTACACACATCTTTGATGTCCTCGAACAAACTGAGAAAGCTTGGCAGGGAAATTTTGATTATTTGTAGTTTTAGCCATATAGCCCGGATCTTACACCTGCGGATTATCATTTTTTAAAATCTCTATAGTACTCTCTTAATTGTAAATTGTAAAGTTGAATTCCATAGAGGCCTGCAAAACGCAATTGAATCAGTTTTTCGCACACAACATCAATATATATATCAATATAATAAAAGTAAATTACTTTTAAACTTAAAAGTATGCATTTAAGGAAGTGAATTTGGCGTAGAACTACATACTTGATTCTCAAAAATTTGGAGAAACAATACTTACGTTCAGTTTGCCTAAAATTAGACGTTAAGTCGGAAATATAGGGTCCGCCAATTTTTTTTTTTTTTTTTTTTTTTTTTTTTTTTTTTTTTTTTTTTTTGAAAATAGGGCGCAAAACATCGAGTGTAGCTTCGGCTGTGTGGCACGTAGCGCCGTCCTGTTGAAACCAAATGTTGCTAATATCCTCCTCTTCAATTTTTGTGAACAAAAATTCGCTCAACATGGCCCGATGACGATCGCCATTGACTTTAACGGCCACTCCGTACTCATTTTCGAATTATGCCTCTGGACCAAAATCCGCACCAAACAGTGACTCGTCTTGTGTGTATCGGCTTTTCAATGTATGCGTGCGGGTTATCTGTGCCCCAAATGCGACAATTTTGCTTGTTTACATACTCGCCAAGATCAAATGAGCTTCATCTGAAAAGATGATTTTAGTTGATAAAATCATTATTGGATGGTCGGAAAATGGAAGTGCGTAAGGTGGCTGAGAATTATGTAATGTCCTCCTAATGTATTAAATGAGTATTCGAATATAAAAACCTATCTGCGTGATATACTATATGAATCCATTACGGAAAAGCTGTTGTTCTTTTAAAACATGACAAAAATCCATTAAGTTGTTTTTGGACTACTATGATCATACTGCTCCTTGCAGAACATGGATGGGTGTTAAGATGCAAATGTGGCTTTGTATTCCAGAAAGTTCATGGCCACTGTTTTCTGGTATGCGTGTTTTGTAATTCACATTGATAATCTGAAATAGGCGTTGTGCTTTCAAAATAATGATACTGTGTAGTCGCTATGACGAAAATTTATTAAGTGGGTATCGAACTACTGCGTCCATCTAGACTTAGCTTATTGAAGTTGCCCTTTGGTAGAAGATTTCGGTTTAATAAAGAAATCATCATTGAAACAAAAGCTTGTTTTAAGGCTTTTGAGATTTTTAATTTTTGGAGAAATTCGAAATTGTCTGAGCTCTTTAGACTAAAAAGTTACATATTTTTGTATAAATTTTTTGATTAATTATACCGATGTTTTTGCTTTTATTAATTCTGTTTTTTATATATTTTCTTTTTAGGTAAGTGTCTCATTAAATTGTGCTGAAAGTATGACAAATGAATAAAGAAAATTAATTGTACCAAGAAACAGGCTCATTATTAAACAATTATTACTGTAAGTACTTTAGAAGTTACAATTTTTCCACTTCAGGTTTCTAAACCATGAACTAAACGGGAATTATTTCAATAGAATATAGCATAGCTAACAGTTGACTATTTAGTGGTTATGCAAGATTTTAATTTTACAAAAAAAAAAAAAAAAAAAAAAAAAAAAAAAAAAAAAAAAAACGAATCTTATTAGTAATGTTTGCTGAGTTATTTTATATTTACACATTTTTTACTTTGGTTTTAGTTTTTATTTAATTTTTTTTTATAGTTTTCACTTAATTCATTAGCATATTCCATCGTTCAATTGTAGTTTTATTGTGGTTTTTCTCACATTATGACGGTGTAAAATAGAAATTTTGTTTCACTTGTTGTTTTTTCCAAATTTTTTCTTTTAAAGTTTTAAACAATAAAAGCTATTTAAAGAAAATGAAATTTTAAATTAAATACAAACCAAATAGCCCCCCCTAAGTAAAAAGTGCAAAATGAGTTTAAATGCTGGAATAAATGCCGAAAGTACAACCATCTATTACAACTAGACACAGTTTGTGATATGATGACACATGTAACACTGCAAGTGTTTGTAAAATGAGGGAAAATAAAAATGTTACTGATCTCTATATACTGATAGAAATTGTCTTATTTTAACCGCTGAAAATTTACTTATTTTTTCTAAAAAAAAAAAAAAAAAAATTATTTATTGCTGATGGAAATTCAAAATTTTATCTAAAAATGTTGGCCACAATCAGTGATGCATGTCTGCTAGCACCTACTTACCATTATGAATTAAATTAAGGAAAAATAGTTGTTAATCGTTGTTGCAACATTTCCAAATTATTTTCAATGACATTTTCGGTGGTTTTCTTTGTATTTAATAAGTAATGATGACAAGTCAATTGGTTTCTTTTGTTTTGTTTTTTTATATATATTCTCTCTGCTGACATGATGTTGATGATGAGGGTGTGTTTCGAAAGGTTTTGCACGACAAACAATAATAATAATAATGAAAAAATAAAAATGTTATAAATTTTGACACTGTACAATAGTTTTATTGTCATAAACCAGGTTAATTTGTTGCGCTGAATAACAAGGGAAACACCACCACTATACTTGTGTTGTGTGCGTTGTCTCATTATTATCGTTCAACGTTTTCCTCTGCCACACAATGAAATTATACAGGTGTTAAAGGTCAGGTTACACTATTTTTTCCATGTTTTTTTTTATTAGTACAAACACCTCCTCCCCTATGCGTTCAAGTTTTGTCTAATGATTTTGTCAAATTAACGGAAACTCATGGTAATTAATGAGTTGGTCCAAAACCGCAACAAACAACAAACTTGTTAAAAGGTTTTTAACTCGTAAAATACACATTTTTTTTCTTTTCGTCTGTGTTTTATTGAATCATCGTCATCATCATGATCATCGAGTACGTGCTTATTTTACAATATTTACCTTGAATTAATTAATTATTATTTATATTTTTTATTTGCTTTATTTAGTTTATTGTTTTTACGTTTGTACTTTTTTATGGGAATAATTTTTTTTCTAGTTTTTTGTTTGTTTTGCGGTTTCGGTTACACCTCTATTTTTCATTTCATTCATTTTAGTTTCAACACCCTTTAAATTTTTTTTCTAAATTATTTTTCTAACCATTAGTATTAGTTTTTATTTTTTAGTAAAATTAATTAATTTTTATTTAATTAGTTTATTTTTATTAGTTTTTTTTTTTAAATTTGTTAACTTATATAGGGTCCGCTAATTTTTTTTTTTTTTTTTTTTTTTTTTTTTTTTTTTTTTTTTTTGAAAATTGTTTAAAGAAATCTACTGAATATTTTCTCAAATTTCTTTTTTTATTTGAAAGTACAATCCTTCCGGTTAATAATGGAAAATAATTTCATTCAAATGGCTGCCTCGGCTGGCCATGCAGTAGCCTACATGATCGGTCCAAGCACATTATCGATTGTGTGCAGCTGTATTTCACCAATGCCTTCACGAATATTGTCCTTTAAAGCGTCAATTGTCTCTGGCTTGTTGGCGTAAAACTTATCTTTGACGGCACCCCACAAATAATAGTCCAACGGTGTCAAATCGTAGCTCCAAGATGGCCAAACGACATCAGCTCTGCGGCTGATAATGCGATCTTCGAAAACAGGGCGCTACACATCGAGTGTAGCTTCGACTGTGTGGCACGTAGCGCCGTCCTGTTGAAACCAAATGTTGCTAATATTCTCCTCTTCAAATTTTGTGAACAAAAATTCGTTCAACATGGCCCGATAACGATCGCCGTTGACTGTAACGGCCACTTCTTGCTCATTTTCGAAGAAAAATGGCCCAATTATGCCTCTGGACCAAAATCCGCACCAAACAGTGACTCGTCTTGGGTGTATCGGCTCTTCAATGTATGCGTGCGGGTTTTCTGTGCCCCAAATGCGACAATTTTGCTTGTTTACATACCCGCCAAGATCAAAATGAGCTTCATCTGATTTTTTTTTTTTTTTTTTTTTTTTTTTTTTTTTTTTTTTTTTTGGCAAAATCGGCATCTTCTGTAAGTCGATCGCAGGCCCCGATTCCCAGTGTTGTTCAAGCTTATGCACAACCATATTCGTTCAGCGGAAGGATAAAACCAATTATCTCTCAAATCAGACATGAGCTAAGTGTTACCATTCACGAAATAAGCACTAGTTGAAAAAAAAAACGTTAGTTGGCGGACCCTATATTTAATAAGGAAAAAATACAAAGTAAATTTTATCTGTTTAGAAATAAACATTTAATTAATAATAACGTTAATTGCCTTCACTTAAATTTCGTTAACGTATTTAGTCATGTATTGACTAAATATTCAAAACGTTGTTTAATTTTTTTTCTTAAACTTTAATTTTTCCCTATTTTTATTTTTTTATTTATCTTTTTTTTAAATTGTTTTCCTTTTTATTTTTATTTGAATTTATTTATTTTCGTTTATATATTTTTTTGTTAATTTTAATTCGATTTTTTTTAAATTTGATTTATTTTGTATTTTTTTCCAATGTTTTTTTAATTTTTATATTTTTACTAACCTGCAATAACTATTCAGTGACTGCATATAAAAACAAAACACTGGTGACCTACCACACCGCCATCGAAGTCACGATTATGATATATTACCCTTGGACAGTGTCGTGTCGGAATTTGAAGTAATTGACATTTGCACAGTACGTGTTCAGCTGTTTCGCCTAAATCGTATAGAACCAATATCGGTCAACCTCAAGGTTTCCCGAAATACACCGATGGGGTCGAAGACCATATGACCGCTTAATATATTCGTTAGCACCCTGAGCTCGCCCGTAACGCGCAGCAATAGCCTTCTGGATCTACAGACTGAAAGCGAAATAAATCCCCTCTCTTTCAAAATACATAGAAAAATAGTTTTGGCTTAAAAAAAATCTGTTGAGCTCCCGTGTTCGCTAAACAATTAGCCCTGTAGTTTCCAGAATAGCTGTTATGAACGGCAAATTCATTAGGCAGTCCAAAACAAACCTAGATCTTACCACACCGAGGGACAAGCCCCCGGATAGCCTTTCCCCACAATTTTTACGCCATCACGATTTGTCTAACCATAAGTTCCTTTCGGATATAAGGACCTGCCCAGCAAAAAAGTGTGCCTCACCATGCCGCCAGCCTTTAAACCGAAGACACCAGGCAGTCAACAGCCCTTTTACATGCCTCCTCCATCACAGGAGATATATATCTGCAGGATGGGACCCCATGACAAGTGTGGGACTGGCTTTTATCCCACCCTTATTGTAGTCTGTAAGGCGATAGACCTTACCCCGGAGAGCCCACGTATTAACTTATTCCGCTGTGCGCTACCATACTAAAGCAATATTTGTATTATTATTGTTACAAAAGACCATTAAATCACTCAAGTTTAGCATAGAGGGGGATACAGGCATAATGTGCTCTGATCACCTTGTTGGTAACATAGGACAGGTCTTCTTTTCCTCATGTGAGAATCCTGACCGCAATAATTCTCAGATTCCGAGAATTTAATAGTCAAGCTAGTTATTGTCGACCCAGTGAGTCTTAGATTCCTACGCTGCCTTAACAGAGTTTATAGTTAACCCCCTCTGCGATATGTTTACGTCCTTCATCCGACCACCGAGTTGACCAGATTATCGGCGTAAGAACATTATGGAATCCCAAGTTGTTCAGCTTTTTCAAACATTCATTATCGACCAGTGTCCACAGAACAGACAACAGAAGGCCACTTTGTGGACAGCCACTAATGGCCCTATGATCCTCGATGAACCAAGCAGATCCGACTTAACAACTTTGGTGTCAGCATCTTACTTATTCAGTTTCATAAGTTAATGGGAATATTTTATTAGAAATTTTTCCTACCAAGTGTACTTCTAATGTAATCGTAAAAAGTATTGTCAAAGGTGACCTGAGAGTCCACGAAAACACACAAGGCCAATTGCCTATCGTTCAGAGCTCTTTTGAACACCGTCTTAACATAATGAATAGCCGTCTTCAAGAATTTACCAGAGTGATAAGCAAATTATAAGCAATAAACTGGTTTAATTATAAGATAAACTTCTCTAAAATATTATTGGTTAATCTAGAGCTTCGACGCTTTGAACCAATGAAATAAATTAATGGTGCATTAATGGTGAGTCAATGTAGTATTAATCAAGCCTTTCTTTGGTTTAGTTTCTTTAATTTTCTTCCAAAAAAATTATGTTCAATTAGTAGTCTAAATTCACTTTTCATTAATGGCTTTCAAAAATCCGTTAATAGTCTAATTACAGTTAACTCAAGCTATGTTGTATTGCACTCGTACTTTAAAGTCTACTGAAAACCTAAGTTTAGATTTAAAATCAGCTTTTGTTCTACGGTGGATTCGTAATAAATAATAATAATAATAAAAAAAAAAAAAAAAAAAAAAAAAAAAAAAAAAAAAAAACGTTTGTCTTTTTATAATTAAATTTTTCTATCTCATTATCATTTTATATAACTAACAAAAAAATTTTTTTTTTTTGATGTAAATAAATTTAAAATTATAAGTAGTAACTGTAAAAAAAGATCGGCTATAAAACTTTTTCAATGTCATTTCGATTTTAATTGATTTTTATATTTAAATAACAAAAGTGTTTTGAAAACAATCATCAGTCAGTTCTGTTTTAATGATAATAAAAAAATTATACATATTGTCTATATTAATAAAATAATTAAATATATAAAAAAAGATACAAATTTACATAAAATCCCTGTTATAGAAAACCACCTGCCTTGCCTTATAAAGTCATATTGTGAAATGATAATCAAATTAAAACAAAATCAACATACACAACTCATTCAGTTTCGTTGGAAAAATATATTACAAATACTTTACAAATCTAACGTTGATATTTATACCCATATTGTTCATATAAAAAAAAATCTTGTAATTATAAATGAATAAATATAGTACGTTTTTTAAGTTTAAAACAATTAAAACGAAAAAAAAAATAAATAAAAAATATTGCACATGATGTAATCAAACAACAGCAGCAGCCAAAGCCATTCAGCCAGCCATCAGTACATATCGAGCCATAACCGCCAAAAAGACTTAAGCGACAAAAAACAAATTTTTCAGGAGAAGGTTTTTTTCAATATTTTTTGTTCTAGAGTAGTACATAAGACTCTTTTATTTTTACTGTAAAATCACAGCTACAAAATTTTGTATGCTGGTGGGAATGATCGAATACTATCGATTTTTATTAAAAAACGAAAATCGATAATCATGGCGGTTAAGGCTCGATATGTATATTGAGTGCAAAAACGTTTTTTTTATAATCTTACGGCTATAAATGATGAGGGCGTTTGATATGAAATTGAAATTCCAATAATTTTATTTTTGCGAAATTGTATTAATTTTTGTTTCAAAATCAACTGAAATATAAAATCTAACAGCAAGAGTATGAGCAGCTATGTAGCTCCTCATAAAAGACAATAATGATCGCAGCAATTAAATAAAGGAGAATAATAATAATAAAAAAAAATCGTATAAATGGCATTAGACTCATAGTCTATGATTGTGGTGTGTGTATTATATATGTTTCATAATGAAAACGTAATTGATTATTTTTTTATAAAGGGTCCGCCATCAAACGTTTTTTTTTCAACTAGTGCTTATTTCGTGAATGATAACACTTAGCTCATGTCTGATTTGACAGATAATTAGTTTGATCCTTCCGCTGAACGAATATGGTTGTGTATACGCTTGGGCCTGCGATCGACTTACAGAAGATGCCGATGTTGCCAAAAAATAATCATATTTTCAGATGAAGCTCATTTTAATCTTGGCTGGTATGTAAACAAGCAAAATTGTCGCATTTGGGGCACAGAAAACCCGCACGCATACATTGAAAAGCCGATACACCCAAGACGAGTCACCGTTTGGTGCGGATTTTGGTCCAGAGGCATAATAGGGCTATTTTTCTTCGAAAATGAGCAAGGAGTGGCCGTTACAGTCAATGGCGATCGTTATCGGGCCATGTTGAACGAATTTTTGTTCACAAAAGTTGAAGAGGAGGATATTAGCAACATTTCGTTTCAACAGGACGGCGCTACGTGCCACGCTACACTCGATGTTTTGCGAAGCTACACTCGATGTTTTGCGCCCTGTTTTTGGATATCGCATTATCAGCCGCAGAGCTGATGTCGTTTGGCCACCTTGGAGCTACGATTTGACACCGTTGGACTATTATTTGTGGGGTGCCGTCAAAGATAAGTGTGACGCCAACAAGCCAGAGACAATTGACGCTTTAAAGGACAATATTCGTGAAGCCATTGGTGATATACAGCTGCACATAATCGATAATCGATAATGTGCTTAAAAATTTGACCGATCGTGTAGGCCATTTGAATGAAATTATTTTCCATTATTAACCGGAAGGATTGTACTTTCAAATAAGAAAAGATATTTGAGAAAATATTCAGTAGTTTTTTTTAAGCATTTTCGAAAAAAAAAAATATTTATTTGGCGGACCCTTTATATGTTTTTTTTTCATTTAATTTTTCTTTTCATTTTCTGATAATAATAATATAGAAAATACAACACACCCATTTCATTTAATAACAACAGACATACAAACATACCAGTAATAATAAATTATATATAAAAAAAAATTATATATAAAAAAAGAAAAAATAATAATTTTGCTTTCTTTTGAGTTGAAATATGAAATAAAAAACAGAAAAAAATATGTACTCGCTTGTATGTATATGGACGAAAAATAATGAAATCAACTGATAAGTTCGCTTACATTGTTTTATTTTGTATAAAATGTTGCTTGAAAAGATCATCAAACCATTAAGCGTTTTTTGTTATTTTATCTGAAGTACCTTTACAATGTGTGGGTACTTCAAGTGTTGCTTGTTTTTTTCCTTTTTTTTCTTTTTAAAAGAAAAATTCATTAATTCATTTTTGCACATCTTGTTCATTATACAAGACTTCCCAACACATGTATTGTTGGTTATTGCCCGCCAAAAGAAAAAAGAAAAACAAAAAATGCAGCCGCATTGACACAGCAAAAGCTCAATAAAAAAGTAAAGTGTTTACACGAGCGATAAAAAATTTCTAATTTATTTTATTATTTATTGTATTACGAGCGGAGCAATAAACATCATATGCCCGCGCGATGTAAATCCCTGCTAGGAACTGTATCCACTGCCATCTTAGTAGCAAACTATTACACTAACCTTTAGTCTACTGGGAAAAATAAATAATTACCTAAAAAACCTCTTTTTTAACTTAAAAGAATTTAATTAAAGAAAAAAAAATGAAAATAAATACATTCATAAAAAAATTCAAGACATTCCATGCGAGATCAAAGTTTTCATGCGATAAGATTTATCTCTTTACTATCACCTTGATCAAAAAGTTTCCGGAATAACCCCCGTGTGGTGGTCACATCGTACCGATTTGATTTGATTTTTTTTTGCGTTAAGTTGGTACATCTGTTGTTGATATTTCCGCTAAATCTTAGCATCATAGCTTGACATTTGCAAAAGCTACGTAGCCAAGAGTACATATCTATCTCTATGTGTGTTGGCGATTTTTTACAATTTTAGAAACGGATTTAAATTTGCTACAACGATCCCGTATTAAATTTTGCGTAAAAAACGGATATAATGATGCGCGAACGTTGGAAGTGTTGGCAAAGTGTTTCGGCAACGATTCTCTAAAGAAAACCAATAGTTTACCAGTGGCACGAGAGGTTCAAAAGCGGTTGTGAATCAATCGTCGTTTTCAGTCAAAAAAGAAGGCAAAGCTCACGGTTTTCATGGATTACAATGGTGCAGTGCAGAATGCCAGACAGTAAGCAAAATGTATTATTTGGGCATTATGAGCCGTTTGCGTGAAGTAATTCGCCGAAAGAGATCAGATATGTTGGTAGAAAACTTGTGGATTTTGACCATGATAACTTACTGTCGCACAGTGTCATCATTTTTGGACGAAAAATGCAACAAATACCATCCAACAGCTACCGAATTCACCTGATTTGGCTCCCTGTGACTTCTTTCTGTTGCAGCGAATTAAGAAACCATTACGGAAAACGCGTTTCAGCAGCCGAGAGGAAATAACGGAAAATCGCCGGAAGTACTGATGGACGTATTGGCATAAGTGTGTTGCAGTCGATGGGTATTACTTTGAAGGGGACAATATAGATTAGATGAATCAATATCAATATCAACTGCTTTCCCTCATGTTTTATTTCGAAATGTCACGAAATGAGGGCCTCTGTTCGTAAATTTCTTGGAAAATTTCAGTATCACACGGAAGAATTTTAACGCAATCAGCCTAATCATTTACATTTATTGTCTGATTAAATTGTATGTGTTGATCATCACGGGGGGTCGACTGACTTTCGATTGATCGAGGTGATCTCGAAGTCTTTAAAAGATCCAAAGAGTCATGCCCTAAAACCAACCAGTTCCATAGGATGCGTCTAGCTTATCCCATATACCTTCCAAATCTTTAAGCTTTACCTCCCACATGGACTCAGTTTATCCCCCTGTTGGAGTTGTTCGATATTAGAGAATTCGAATTACGAGAATTAGAAGGCAGTTGCAAAATTTAATATCTAGTTTTTCAAAAGTGAAATTAATATGCTCGACTGTATAATTTAAAATAATCGATAAAATCACAAATGTGGTTCTCATTGTAGGACTAAATGAGCTGAGAAAGAGTTTTAGATAAGGATAGCTGTTGACGTAGCACAGCTGCCAGTGGTTTTGCTCTATAACTGTCAAGTAGGGTTTAGGGGACTAATAAAGACACTAGATGAGCTATATTTAGTTGCATTACTTTAACCGCCATATTCATAAAACTGTAAATAAGTTTAGAATGGAAATTAAGTCAAACCTTATTTATTATCTTCACTAATATCTAAGAAATCATTTTATCCCTTTTTCTCAATTTTTTGCCCTTCCAGTCCAAATCCAAACAAAACAAACTCACATTGATTTATATATAATATTTGTAGTATGTATATAGCTAGACCTCCTATCCAATCTTTTTCGCTTTTTGACTGGTGTGGATAGCTAACGAAGCCTTAATTGTACTGTTTTCCACATATAAAAATCTAAGTTTAGGAACTTCTACTATCGTTCTCACGATACACAAAAATTAATATTAACTTTGTATTGAAGGTACCACGACCACTTGGCCAATTCCGTCCATTTTTTGCCTAATGATTTGTATTGACTACCAAGTTATTCAGACCGAATTCAGAATCTTTTGCTTTAACCGTTCTCAAGATATACAAAAATTAATATTTAGTTTGTACGGGAGGTGCCATGCCCACTGACCTGATTCCGCTCACTCTTTGATTGATGATTTGTATTGCCTAAGTACGAGCCTATTTGGACCAAATTTAGCGACTTACGGTTGCCGTTTTAATATATATATCGACAAATAAATATTTGCATAAAAAACCCTTCATTGAAAGTAGACCTTGCCAGCGCACGTATTGGCTTGTAAATCAGTTGAGTGGTACTCGATACATGATAGCTTATGTGTATATAAAAGGAGGCAAAATTCGGTTTACTTGTTTGTCGCCCACATGCGGCAATTTGATTTTAACCAAATTAAACTTAAACCATTCAGGCCTCAATATCTACATCGTGTATATGTTTGGTTGAAATTCGTCGACGGTTTGAGCGTGACGCATCGACGTATGTAAGCCCAAAATCGCCTCCTTTTTTATTTTTATAGATATGAGTATTACTAAGATGTGGTCACACAGTCGCCGAAACAAGAAATTGATTGAATTTCAAATTTCTAGAAATTAATCATATAATTAAACATCACTAGTTTATTTTTGTGGGGCTATTTTTATCATAGCACCCGCCTATCAACCAACATATCCTGAGTTTAATCCTAGGCCAGACCATCTGACAATTTTTAACGGCGGCATCACCTCATAATATTAGCAAGCTTATTGGTTATGAGTATTACGCTAAAAACTTCTCTAAAAAAACTGCTCTAATTAATGCATCTGTTGTTTAAAGTCGATGTTAAACTGAAGGTACCTTCCAATGAGTCAAAAATAAAATAGTAAATCAGGTGCGGCTTATGGATTAAGAGAAGTCGGCTCAATTGTTTCTGTTGAGATGTTCTGGATATTACGTATGTATGTAAAGATAGAGTCCATACAGAGCTAGTCGAATCGATTACGGTCTTAAATCTTACTTAATCGATAAAAAATAATCGACATTGTAGTTCTGGTGGACGACTATCTCCGTCCCCAATGTTCGAAATGGTTTACGTTGAAACAGTTTTTACGCAGCTAGTGTGAACGTTGTTCTTTCTACGAACATGTGTCGAACACCACCGCCAACCATCTATAGCATTACATGATACCACCACCGACGGACGACTCTGCTTACAACGACAATATGTTTTATTTTGATGCAATATTGGCTGCTGCTGCAACAACTACTTCAAGCATGCCGCGCTAGCAAGTCGAATATTGGCCAAAAAGGAGTAGAAAAAGCCATAACGTTTGGTAATAAAGAGACGCTTAACATCTTGTCTGGTTACAAGCCAACACTTATAATGTCCATAATGGTCTGCATTATTATGAAAAATCGTATAGAGAAACAGAAAAAAGGTGGTGGTATGTTATGTGGTAATGTGTTATAACTGTTTAAGGTGTTTAGGCGTTAACCATTTTATTACTACAATGGGTGTTGGCAGGATATTGGATTTGCAACATTCGGAACAGAGACAGTATTTTAAATCCAACTTTGAATTTAATTGCCATACAAATTTTGTTCTTAATTAAGTACTTCCATTTGTCAATCTGTCATTGTATACGGGTGATAAATGTTTAGAATTTTTGTTTGTTGTAAATTTCACATTTTTGGCAAGATATTAGTAATCCCAGCTGACTTTTAAATACATTATGTTTTTTTAATACCAGTTATGATTTTATTGTGGTATAGCATAGGGTATTTTATGTTCGTTTTGGCCATGATTTTCTTTTTTTTAAGCTGTCATGTGAGAAAAAGTAGCCGATCCCAAAAGTGGATATTGAATAGAGAAAATATGTGATGATTTTCTAGAAAACTTGAAGAAAGTTATTATATCTGGAATTGAAACAATTTTACTTTTTCACACCAGCAGCCAGCCAGCCCAAAAAATATTATGTTTAGAAATGTAACAAAAAAAAAAAAAAAAAAATTGAAATGCAAAAAGTATTAATCATTACATAGCTTGTAATGGTAAGCATTTTAAATTTATGTAATTTTTAAACCAGTTGGTACAAATACCGATGAAATATAATATGTCTGGTAACTTTAAATGGCTGGCTTTGTCAGCTTAAAGTTGCGTCGTGTCTCTCTAAATCTGGCCTTCCATAACTCTTTCCCTAAACAAGTGACACAAGATACATATGGTAGATAACAAGACTACTGATATAATTTTTTTTTTTTTTTTTCAATTTCAAATCTGCATAAAACATGACAAAGAAAATCTCTAAAACAGTAACAGGAATACAACTTCTTTATATAGACCAAAAAAAAAAAAAAAAAAAATTATACAAATTAATATTCTGATTTCTGAAGTGTTATTAAAATTAAAAATGACATTGAAATCATATGTTGATTGCATGCAGGAAAAAGCAAAGAATTGAAAATATTGTTATAAAAAATTACATAAATTTGCACAAAATTTAATTTATAAAAAATAAATAAAAGAAATGGAATAATATATTTAAAAATACATACAAAAATATATGCAAATAAATAAGTATATAAAAGAAATATGATAATTTTATTTATAAATTAAAATAAAAGAATACAAATAATCACCAGAGTAGTAGTGACCACAATAATCAACCACATAAATTTAAAACCATTAATGAAAACGAGAATTTTGTAAATATTTAAAATAAAAATAAATCAAACACAATTTATACGAATTAATTTTATAATAAATCAAGAAATTAATTGCAGATAAATTAAGTGCGAAAAAAAATAATAAAGAGATTTTATAAAATCAATACAATATCCTAGAGAAAGTATTTTTTAAAAACCTCAGAAAACTATCTTTGAATTACATAAAGGGTCCGCATTTTTTTTTTTTTTTTTTTTTTTTTTTTTTTTTTTTTTTTTTTTTTGAAAATGCTATAAAAAAACTACTGAATATTTTCTCCAATTTCTTCTTTTATTTGAAAGTACAATCCTTCCGGTTAATAATGGAAAATAATTTCATTCAAATGGCTGGCCATGTAGCCTACACGATGGGTGCAATTTTTAAGCACATTATCGATTGTGTGCAGCTGTATTTCACAAATGGCTTCACGAATATTGTCCTTTAAAGCGTCAGTTGTCTCTGGCTTGTTGGCGGCACCCCACAAATAATAGTCCAATGGTGTCAAATCGCAGCTCCGAGGTAGCCAAACGACATCAGTTCTGCGGCCGATAATGCAATCTTTAAAAACAGGGCGCAAAACATCGAGTGTAGCTTCGGCTGTGTAACACGTAGCGCCGTCCTGTTGAAACTAAATGTTGCTAATATTCTCCTCTTCAATTTTTGTGAACAAAAATTCGTTCAACATGGCCCGATAACGATCGCCATTGACTGTAACGGCCACTCCTTGCTCATTTTCGAAGAAAAATGGCCCAATTATGCCTCTGGACCAGTGACTTGCCTTGAGTGTATCGGCTTTTCAATGTATGCGTGCGGGTTTTCTGTGCCCCAAATGCGACAATTTTGCTTGTTTACATGCCCTCCAAGATCAAAATGTGCTTCATCTGAAAAGATGATTTTTTTTTTTTTTTTGGCAAAGTCGGTATCTCCTGTAAGTCGATCGCAGGCCCACTTAGCAAAGCGTATACACAACCATATTCGTTCAGCGGAAGGATAAAACTAATTATCTGTCAAATCAAACATGAGCTAAGTGTTACCATTCACGAAATATGCACTAGTTGAAAAAAAACGTTAGATGGCCAAAAGCATATTTTCCTGAACTATTGCCATTCAGTTTAAATTAGTAAAATTTTATACAATTACGAAGTTATAACATGTGTCATATCTCCGTACGACCGGCTGGACAGTAAACAATTTCATTACTTATGGGTCAGGTCACTCTTGGCATCAAAGTATTATATATTAATTCCCATAACATTCAATGAGGGAACACGTTGACGTCTCTCAGTCAATGAGCTGCACTCGATTCTATTTTTAGACTCATTGAGAGGGGCCTACACCGCCGGCACTGAACGGCAAATGCATTAGAGAAGCTTTCAATAGTAGTAATACTCACAACTAGTTACTAGCTAATGTTATGAGGTGATAACGCTGTTGAAAAAACTTTTGCTTTATTAAGATGGTCCAGCCTGGTATTGAACTGAGGACCTTCTGGTTTGTAGGCGGGTATCTTACCTACCAAACTACAGCGGCACGCACCTTAACTTCTTACAAATTTCAAAAAGTACGTCAAAAAAATGTACTCCAAGATCAAAGAGGTTAAAACAAATATATAGGGTTCACGGTTAAGTTCGATTAAAAATTTGACCAAAAAATGAAGCACGTTTTTCTTATATATTTGAAACAAACTGTGTGGAACTTGATCGATAACCTTTTGCCATTTTTGTAGGCTAAAGACAATATTCGATTGCTGTAGAACTTCAGAGTTTTCGGAGAGGAAAAGTGATCAAATTGCGTTTTGCAGGTCTTTACGGAATGCACACCATTAATAGATTTCTGCGGAGACCGAAATGATAATCTGAAGATGCAAGTGGTAGATGCATCAAATCTTCATAGCCAAGCGGGTGATCAAAGATCTGTGTTGTCTCTCGTTGTCATGATGGAAATTGTTGATCAATTCTGGCCGTTTTAGTTGAATTCCGCGCTTGGATCTAGTTAACTGTTGACAGTAGAGACCCAAATCTAATCATTTTTTCAGGTTTTGGAAGCTTATAATGAGTATTGCCATTTCAATGCCAGTAGACACACAGTATTACCTTTCCGCTGGTGTTTTTCTATTTACAGGCGTCGTCTCACTTTAGTGCTCCGAATTTTCACTCACTCACAATTGATATTACCAGATAAATTAGAGCCATTGACCGAACATTTTCGGACACCCAATAAAATAATCAAGAGGCCTTAGATCTCACGATGTTTGAGATGAAAAAATAGAACCATTTCGTGAAATAACATTATCGCCAAAATAACGTTTCAACAGTTTGATAACTTAGTGAGATGCATGGCACGTAGCACCGTCCTGTTGAAACCGCACAAGTTGTTGATGATAAATCTCTATGCTTTTAGGAAACCAGGATTCATTCTGAGAACCAAACATACCATTCACTCTAACGGCAAATCTTTTTCATTTCAAAAGTAACATCAGTTTTTTTTTTTTTTTTTTTTTTTTTTTTTAAATTAAAGTTGATCACTTAAAAAGATTTTCTGGTTTGATGTTCGTCGTAGAGAGCCCTGATTTTTAAAGTAAATTTTTACAATTTGAAATCAGTCATAGAGCATAATATTACTGGCGAAGATTTTGGCAAAACTTACCTAGAGGTCGGATAGGATAGGAGGGAGCACGCGTAGCGCCTCGTTGTGATACCACATGAAGCGTTGTCCCTGTGCTAATTTCCAGAATTCAGACTAACCGATCCTGATGACCTGGTCAGAGGGAGGCACCGCTTAGAAGCACAATTCCCTAAATTAAGTCGGAAACCAGTCCGATAGCCTTATGAACCTGGCTATCAACCTGATGTCAATAATCGATAGCTTCGATTAGCTATACAGATAGGGAGAGCCAAGTGTGAGAAATCTCCGCTGAGCCAGAGACGGTCACTAGCCACGCTCTCCTCTTCAACCGACACACGACCTCGTAAGGTAATCGTAGTCTTTGTACTGAAAGGTAACTTAAAAATAGATTATAGTCTAGGTTTTGACTTGTAATAGTCAATCTATTGAAAGATCGATTGCTTTGTTTCAGTTTCTTTACTCAATTTGATCTTTCAAGCTAAGTAGACGATTAATTCATTGTAACTTCCTACACATAATTTTTGCGTAGTGGTGGAGATCCTTGCTGATTGGTAGTGATCTTTAATTGAGCATTGTAATGTTTTCCCAATAGGTGGCGTGTTTTCCTGATCATTCGTCTAATGTCTGTCATTATCGCCAGATGTATGCGAGAAAGTCAGGGGCACTTCTTATTCTTTATTATTATTTATTTTTAGATGGAGTTGTCTGTAGTGAAGTTGAAGGCTCTTTATTAAACATTCGAAACCACAAATAAATGTTTCTTCGTCATGTCCTCTGCTGGGGCTCGAATCCGAGTCGTTTATGTTGTTATGAGTGCATACGCACTACACCACGCCACCCCCAGTTGAAAGATTAGACATCCTAAACATCACTCTTTATAAGAGAATTGTGCCAATGCTCTTTCCCAAACTCAATAGACTACGACTGATAGACTAGACTGATAATTACTATTTTTTATAGCATTGAGCTCTTAAAGTTTGCAAGTTTCAAATCGTTTGATAGATCTCTATCTAAAAAAAGTTCAGGGAAACGAATTCTGGGGCTTAAGGTATTATAGCTGCTGATCAGTACGCGTGTATCCAAATAATGGATAAAAACCGATGTTTCTAAGGCTACTAGAAACAGACCCAAATCTAGCCCGATTTGTGATACATCCACCGAGGAGGTACATCATTCTAATTTTTCGTATTTCTGATAGCATTCTCGACTTTGACATATAACCGAACGCGGTGAACAAGATCTTGCTTTTAAGGCGATTAGTCCGTTGTTTCGAAGTTACAACCCTGGACATATGATTCTTTTCCAATTTTAATACATTTTAAGCAAATCGAGAAAATCACAGAGATTATGCAGTAGCTCATAAGCAACTCTAAAGCGATTAATCGGTCTTCTAATTGAATTTATGCAGAGTAAAAGCTGCAGAATCAATGTCTGCCAGTTACTTAGTCATTCACCTAAGGATTAATTTTCATTTAAAGCAAATTGAACTTTTGTTAATTGAACCTCTTTAAATATTTGCATTGCAAAAAAAATCTTTTTAAAAGACAAGGAAATAGCAGCCGTAGCAATGAAAAAATATAATAATCATTTATTTTCATTGCAAAATGAATGAATTTCATTCATACGAATGGATTTCATAATAAAAAGTGAAAGAAAAAAAGAGAAAAACACTTTTTTAAACAGACAATAAAAATAAGAACAAATAAACCTCCTCCTTTACACCATATAAACTCAGTTATATGGTTAAAATAAACAATTCTACATAAGAAATCAAATACATGGAGAAAAATTAACAACAATATTATAAAACAAAACAAAAACAAGGAATTTTGTTGATATTAACTTATTCAATGCCGACGTTACAATTTTAATTAAAAAAGAGAAAAAATTAAAGAAATAAAAGAAATTTTACTGATTTCTCTCAGTGTACTTGCACTTACATAATTGTTTAAAAAAAGACACAACTTTATGAGTGGAAAGAGTAGTAGGGTGGTGGTATGGTTATATAAAATATTACTCTGATGATGATATATTGTTAAAAGCCGATTATTTACTTTTAATAAATAATAAAAAAAATATAATTTTTTATATATTAATAAATAAATATTGTAAAAAAATACAAGAGTCAAACGGAAAAAGATAAACACCCTGTATATACATATGCGAGTACTTATACTTGAAAGCTAATATAGCGTGTTTTTTATAGAGGTATAGAGCTTTAAGTTGGTATTACTTTTCAAAATGGCGACCGATTTAACAGCTGTCAAGTGATTTATTCTCAGTTTGGCTTGGCAATTCATCATGAATAGACTCACGCCTGAACAACGCTTGCAAATAGTGCAAGACAGAGATTATCGTTATTCCCGATTTTCATAAGCGAATTTTTTTTAGGGATGAAGCGCACTTCTGGTTGAATAGCTACGTCAACAAGCAAAACTGCCGCATTTGGAGTGAAGGTAATCGTCAAGTGTATGTGGAAACACCGTTACATCCAGAACAACTGACTGTTTGGTGCGCTTTATGGGCTGGTGGAATCATTGGTCAGTACTTTTTCCAAATCGTTGGTGGCCAGAACGTTACAGTCAATGGTGATCGGTAGAGAGCCGTGATTAATAACTTTTTCATACCTGAATTGAATAACCATGATGTCCAGGAGATGTGGTTTCAACAAGACGGCGCAAGATATCACACAGCTCGTGCCACAATAGATTTATTGAAAGACGCGTTTGATAACCGCCTAATTTCACGTTTTGGACCTGTGAATTGGCCTCCAAGATCTTGTGATTTAACACAGCTAAACTACTTTCTGTGGGGCTATGTAAAGTCATTAGTCTATGCGGTAAAGCCGCAAACGTTTGACCATTTAGAAGACAACATTCGCCGTGCTATTGCTGATATACGGCCACAAATGCTGGAAAAAGTCATCGAAAATTGGAAGTTCAGATTGGACTACATCCACGCCAGCCGTGGCGTTCATATGCCAGAAATCATATTTAAAATGTAATGCCACAAGATTATCTTGCGGATAAATACAATTCATGTCAATCGAATAATCCATTGTTGTTTTATTGAAACTTAAAGTTCTATACCTCTATAAAAACACCCTTTATTATGAGGAAAGAAGAGATTTAACACATACAATGCGTTGTTGTTGTTGTTGTTGTTGCTTTTTTTATTTATTTATTATGTCTTTTTGTATTTAATGATTTCTTATATATTTTTACGCAAACAATATCGTTCTTTGTTTTAATATTTTTTTTTGCGAAGCTTAAATGAACGTCAAACTGACATATATACAAAAGTCAGTAAAGGGGAGGGTAAAAAGTTGAAGCGGATGGGTATCAGACATTAAATCGAATATATAATACGAATTAATATAGTAAATTTAAATAAAATTTATTTAAATAAATATTTTGTTTAAGAACTTCAAAAACACAAACGCTAACAAAGGGCTTTTTCAACAAAACAAAGTTTTTCAAAGCAAAATGAAACAACGAATTTCGCCGTAATGCTTTTCTCGCTTTCATTGATTTTTAATGGTTTTCTCCACGATCAGAGTTAAACAATAAAGATCTCACTTTTAATGAAAAGCCCTTAAAAGCATTAATTTTCATGACTCTTTAGTTAAATGTTTATAAGCCACTTTAATTACACATACACATATGTAAAGAGTAAATGTTTGGCTTAAATCATTATTTGTTTAGCTCTTCATTTATCACATCTATTTATAGCAAATATTTATTTAATAAATGCGATATGAAAATTGTAAGACAAACTGACTCTCTTTATATCTCAATCAGCAACGTAAGTAGTTTCAATTTTTCCTTTCTTTTATTTTATCGTTTGATTTAAATCCATTCATGAACGTCTACCGTCCCCGACAACATATTTCTATTTCACCACCTGGTTTAAGACAATCATATCGTTTCATAGTAACTAACGCATTCAGCTGTGATTACCTTCTATTCGCATTCTACCCAAGATGATGGTATTGTGAGTGTCAATTGTTTGTTTAGAACTTTATTGATTGGAATTAAAATAAATATTTAAACATAAAACTTGATTAAAATTAAACTTTTTCATTTTTTCTTAACAGTTGAAGTGTTTGTATGTAAATAACTCACTCATACCTCTTTATACGTCCTTATTCTAAACGGCATTTCGCTATAACGGCCTATATGAATTATAAAACACATTCGGTTAACGGCGCAACTACCTTGTTATACGATTAAAAACCGTGATTTCACCCTTTGTTAACAAAAAGTGTTAGGCAAGCAAAAGTAACACATATTCACCTCGTTTTAAGGCATTTCAGAACCTATCTAGGCCGTATAAAGCAGTATGAGTGTACATGTTTTAGAGTAATAAAATCTTTTAGTTATGGTACGAGTACAATTTGATAATTTTCTTAATTTTTATTGTTTTGCATACGAAAAAAGAAGTTACTTTACAAAAGTAACCAAAAATGAATTATTTTTTTTTTCTCCGTCACTCCTTTAGAAAGCATATTGGCTTCCCACAAAAGCATCAATTGCTTTGTTTCAGTTTCTTGAATCCACTGTAGCTTCCTCCATATTATTTTGCGTAGTGGTGTAGGTACTTGCTAATTGGTGGTGAGCTTTACTTTAGCATTGTAATTTTTTTCCAATAGGTGGCGTGTTTTCCTGATCATTCGTCTGATGTTTGTCGTCATCGCCAGAGGTATGCTGCAAGGTCAAGTGGGCTTTTTCTTTATTTTTTTAGATGGAGTTGTCTGGAGTGAAGTTGAAGTCTCTTTATTAAACATTCGAAACCACATTAATATTTTTATTTGTCATGTCCTCTGCTGGGGTTCAAACCTGTGTCGTTTGTATTGTTATGCGTGCGCACTTACCACTACACCACGTTTTACTATATTTTAAACGAGCTTTATTAAACCAAATATATGCCGTTTTGATCGATAACTTTTTGATATATTTGGCATAAAGCCATTATTCCATCAGGGTAGAATTTCTGGGTTTTCTGAGCAAAAAACTGATTCAGTTGCGTTTTGCAGGCTTCTACGGAATTTAAATTTACATTTTTAAGAGAGTACTGCAGAGACTTTAGCAATTGATAATTTGTAGGTGCAAGGTTCTGGCTATATGGTGGATATATCAAAACTTCCCATCCATACTCTCTTAGTTTCTGCTGGGTCGTTAAAGATGTGTTTCTTCTGGCGTTGTCATGACACAATAAAGCACCTTTTCTGTTAATCAATTCTGGACGTCTTAATTAAATTGCTGGCTTCAGTCCTGTTAATTGTGGACAGTAGATATCATAATCACTCGTTTCACCAGGTTTTAGAAGCTCATAATAAACAATTCTGTTCCTTCCTTGGTGTCTATTTTGGCTTTGCCATCGACTGTGGAGCTTCACCTTGCTTTGTGTTCATAAGCTTTTTCTCACATTATTGTCGTCAGCGATCCACTTTTCATCGCCCGTAATCTTTCGCTTTAGAAATGGTTTGATTTCGTTCGGTCTTGGCAGTAAGTCGCAAATGGAAATTCTGTTCATTAAATTTTTCACTGTTAATTCATGTGGCACCCAAACATTGAGCTTTCCTTGTGTCTCTAGCTTTCTTCAAATGCTTGATAACTGTTTAATGATAAGTGTCTAGTTCCGTAGCAACGCACACACTGCTTATGTGCCGCTCTTTCTAAATTTTTTCCATGATTGATTAGATCGGAAACGAACAAAGCATTCCGCTGTTCTTTTGTTTTATAGGTACAGCATAAAAATATGACCATAGTGTTCTGAAGTTTCATTCATTTGTCAACATAGATAACTTTCCATAGAATAAAGTCTTCTAAAGTTTAAAATGTCACCTTTCAAACAAGCTATAGCGTTGCCTGATACAATTAGTATTACCAGATATTGTCTTTTTCTCTCAAAATTATAAGATTTCTCAAGACCCCCAAACATTTGCTTTCATAAAGTTCTCTTCGTTTGACCCAAAATTCTGGCCATCATTTTCAAACAGAAAATACCGAATGTGATGGCAGTAGTTAACAATATTAATAGACTTTCACCCTTGACTTCAGAAAGCCATTTTTGCTTGAAGTAAATATTAAATCTATACAAAAACTGTAAGAAATATTCATCGGATATTGTTTAACTTTTTTAAGGTTAACGATGGAGGTGTAAGGGTTTGTGACGGTATGTCAGTAGCGGGTCCTATTATTGATGGAAAAATGGACCAGTATAAGTACACCCATTAAAAAAATTTTTTTTTCTGGCAGTCAATGTACAAAGGTTGTCCATTTCGGACAATTTTAAATTTTATCAACTTAACGACCCGAAGCACAAAGCACATAATATGCTAATGTGGTTATTGTACAACTGTCTCTATGTTATGGAAACACCGCCACAGTCACCGGATGTCAACGTTATAGAGAATTTGTGGGCATATCTCGAAAATAAATTAAAATTTCGGTCGATATCTAACATCACTGAGTTAAAAATCACTCTTAAGGAGAAATGGGAACGAATTGATCCTTCTTGTTGCACAAAGTTAGTGGAATCTGTTCCAAAGAGGCTAGAAGCTACTCTCAAGAATAAAGAACTGGCCACAAAATACCGAATTAAAAACAACGCTGACTTAAACTTTGAAATTTTGAAGTGTCGGATTATCAATTTGATCTTTTTCTCTAATTATAAATTTTGTTGTTGTTGCCTTTTGTATAAAGATTTTTTCCATTATTTTTTAGTTTAGTGATTTTTTTATTTTTATTTATTTATTTATTTATTTTTTTTTGGGGGGGGGGGGTAAAAATACATATTATTTAACTGCCCGATTATTAAATTGAACCACTGTACTTCCAGGAACACTTCAATCATGTCGTATTTGCATGAGACACCACCCACCATGTTTACATAAGATTTCGAATTACTTTGTTCGGTGTTTAAGTTACTTATATGAATTAGCCTGTTCACAGGGTAGCTTTCTAATAGCATTTGACAGCTCTTGTTTTTGTTTATTGTTAATTGTGTAAAATGCATATTAACAATGGAATTAAAACCTAAGGCAAATATTTATTTTTTTAGGTAATGCGAACGAGCAGGTATTGTTTTGCCTGTTTGCAATCCTTTATTTTGACGATAATAACAAACAGATAAAAATAGATATCAAATTCATTTATTAGTAATTCGTTGGTAATTGCATCTCATTTACAATCTGGCTGATTCGTTTTAACAATTTTATATGGAGAATTAAGTAATTCGTCTTATAATTGGAAGTAGAATTATGATTGAGGGAGCGAATTATGAAAAAAACGTTGCAGTGTAAACATAATGCACGTTTATCAGAAATCATTCATGTTAAAAAGCAGAGAAAAACTCCCTCTACCCTCGTAAACTCTTTCCTTTGGCATTTTCTCTAATAAAAATCCTTCCCGAATGCCTAAAAATTACTTCAACTTCATAATTCTTTTATATTTTGACGAACTTTTTTTTGTATAATTGTTCAGTTTTCTATTTTTTGAGTCTAGACTTTAAGCCGTAACGTATTTTTTTAAAAGCTTTTTATTGTCTATATGTTAAGTCTGTTAGATTACGAGTTACTTTTTGTTGACCATAATACTTTTTATAATCTGTTTAAGCCATATATGGTGGCCGTTTTTTTCTGTCTACTCTACTCTCAGTTAACATTTCAAAAAGTTTGTTTCTGTGCCAAAAGATGAAATTAAATTGGAAAAAAACTAAAAATAAAAAAACGAAATACAAATTTGGCTAAAAACATCATATAAATCATGTGTTTTGTGTTGATTATGTTGAAGTATGTCAGCAGAGATCTTCTAAAAGGCATTACAAATTTTACTTTTTTTGTTTTTGTTTTTTCATAAAACTTTTGGTTTCGGTTGTATATCAATCACATGCTGCAAGTTTGCTTTGAGAGTAACAAACTGTAGAGTAATCAAGAAAAAAATATATAAACGTGCTTAAGCATGTTTATGTCAATGATTTCGTTTATTTTATTTTTTTTAATATTTTTTATACAGAAATATAATTTTTATCTATGCATTCATATATGCGTTCAAAATATAAAAAGAATTAACAGAATAAAACTGAATGTTTGTTTGTTGTGTCTCATGCGTCTCATGTGTAATCGTGCGTTATAAAGATACTTGGCAATAATAAAATATTTTTTATTGTTGTTTTTGTAGTATTTTTATTTTTATAACAATAAATTACTTAAATTTCTTTGAGGTAAATAAACTTTATTATGGGATTTTATTTAATTTTATTTGATTGTAGAATTGTTGAGTATTTTCTTTCTTCTCTTTTACAAAAAGTCTATTTTGGTTTTGTTTACCTTTAGATATTTATTTATTTTATTTATATATTTTTTTTTTTTTTATTAAATATAATAATTTATTAAATAAATATTTTTTAATTACGGTGGCAATATTTAGTTTCAAGGCATTACAAATTTAGGGCACGTTTGTAGACGTTGAGTTAAAATTTTAGTTTTTATTTTTAGTCGGGTGATCAAAAAAGTTTTAAATATTAAGTTGAACTCTGTTGTTAAATATTTTCTTTTTTAATTCTTTGATCATTCCACGTGCATAACAAAACACAGACATCACTGTTTTCCATTTCGTTGGATATGATTCTTCCAATTCATTCCACTGCTTTGAGTTTTTCTTTGTTGCAGATGTGAAATGGTGGATCTACTGTCTTAACTAAACGTACTTCTGTAGCGAATTCATAAATAGTACGGTTCCTATATAAAATAGAGTGTAAAAAAATCTCTTAACTTGAACAACTTGTAATAAATTGGATGGCAAATGCTTTTGCTTGAGCAATGCACACAGATTACACAAGTTTACTTAAGTAAGGTATATGCCATTCGAAAGGACTATTCTTCTTCCTTCCGTAACATTTAGCTAAGATATTAGTTTATAACTGCATGAATGCTCGAAAAACCGGTTTTTTACCCGTGACTAAAGATTGGCGGTGTTTAGAAAATTTCAGAGACAGAATCTTATTGTACTCAATAGCACCTACCAGAAAAATAGTATGATTTCTCAGGTGTTTCTACTTCATTCGTTTTTGACGCATAGTCTTTCCTTGACCACTTTTTACGGACAGCTTTTTCATCTGCAGATTTTCCGGCAATATGCGAAGTATATCAAATTGGGAAATGCTCTTCAGCTTGCTCACGCTCACGATCATTCGTGATCATCAATGGTGATCGTTGAAACTCTGGCACCCAATATTTTGTAATTGTATATGAAGTAGCAGACTCCCTCGGAGCTAAAATTTAATATTAGTTCGACTGAGACTTTTCAAATCAAACGTTATAAGGTTGCCACTTTTTACCAAAGTATTTCTATTTGCAAACTACTGTCGGCATTTATATTTCCGGTCGGCTACTCAGTGGTGGCGTATATGAGCGTCATTACCACTATGAGATTTTCATTTATTAATTAATTTTTCTCACAATATCAGTATTAAGTTGAAATTTGTGCGAAATTATCGTAAACGAAACATTTCATTGATGTGATAATGACACACAAGCATAGATAATTATGTATGACAACTTCATTGTAACGTCAACATACGAAAGAATGCTGAGACTTAGTGACATTGTCTGAGTTGACTAAACACTGAAATTTAGCTACATTTTCTATTACGAGTCTACTACATACTGAAAGATGCAGGATTCTGTGTGCTGCATCTCCCCGCTAACGTATAAACCACTAATGATTCTCGATCATATTGTCTTTTGGGACCCGCTAGGCCTGCAAGACAAAATCAAAATCTGTTTCCATAAAAAATTTGGACAGTTTCTTTAGAAAGTCATGCATGACAACAACGCAAAAACATCAATAATCAGCCTTTGCTACGATAATTCACTATGACGTTGGCCACTGAATAGTTTTGAGACCGCCTTCGTACTCCTTCGCTCTTTCTTTCTTTTTGACTTTAACTGATCTCCACTTAATTTCTTTCGTGAGTCCGGCTTTGTTCCGTTTTTATATTTTTAGTAATATTTTAAGCTGAAATAACAAAGATAACGTCAGTAATTGAACTTTTACTTGATTTAAATATAAATTGATGTGTTTTTATGACGCTCTGTTTCAGGCCAATTTAAATTGAAGGTTTTTGGTTTCGCTGATGTTGTTGTTATTAAATATTTTATAATGTGGGTGTTTTTGCCATTGTTGTTATTTTTTTTTTTTACAACTTTTATAAAATGCAATGACAGTGAAATCTCAGCTCCGATTACCTACCACCTCCTCTTGAAAGATTATAGACAGACATTAACAAACGGCCTGCCTGTGAATGTGCCTGGCTGTGGCCGTTTATTTAACAGGCCATACGTTTGACTTTTAATAATTTTCGTTGAATACAATAATGAGGATTTCATGACAATACAAAATAGTTGGTTGTACTCTATGCTAGGTATGAGTATACAGTGGTTGGGGGACATATTTCAAAAGTACCAAAATAGAGGGAAAATTTGGTGTCAATAGTGACATATTTCAAAAGTACCAAGAAAGAGGGAAAATTCGGTAGTACCAATCGGAGACTATAAAAGGTAATGATACCAAAAACAAGAAAATTTTTGAAAAATTGTGCCGGATTTTATACGAATTTTTTTGTAATAATTCTCAGTTGTTGGGTACCTTTTTCGGTACTATTTTGTACTTTATCTATTATTGTTTAGCTGTTATTTTATAGAAACCTATTAGCACATTCCTTTGGGTTTTTTGGTTCCATATTTAAAGTATTAAAAGTACGAAAGTTTGTACTATGTTGTAAAAAGTATCAAATAATTGGTAGGTACTTTTAAAAAAGATTTCTTTTTCTTTGTTGTTTTAACTAACGGTCAACATTTTTAATACACTTTTTTAAAGTTTTATATATTTTTATAATTAAAGGTACCTTTTTAAAGTGGGTTTTTATTTATCTCGTTATCTTATAAAATTAAAATTCACATAATACTTTCTACTGTTTGTTGAAGACATTATTCTGCCAAAGATACTGTTTTGTTACTTTTAGTGCTACTATTAACTCTTTGTAGTACTATTAGCTGTTTGTAGTACTATTAACTTTTTGTGGTACTATTTACTTTTTGTGGTACTATTTACTTTTTTGGTACGATATACATTTTGTGGACTTTGACTTTTTGTGGTGCTATTTAATTTTTGGTTTAAGTGTTTCTTTTTTTTTTTTTTCTAAAAAGTACTTTATTCTTTTGAAAAAGTTGTTTTGATATAAATTTTAATATTAGGATTTAATTAATGGTTTTTCAATGCAAACATTTTTTACTGCGTAAGTTAAATTTTTTACTACTATATTAGTGTTTCTGATGTAGTATTGTTGGCACTTTTAAATATTTTTTTCTATGATTGGCAGTTTGTGTTTGGCGCTTTGATTTTATCGATTTTTCTAGTTAAGGTACTTTTCTATGTATTATTTGGTACTTTTTTCTTTATTGATTAGCTGTCACTGTTTTTATAGTGCATTTTAAAGTTTCACTATAATCACGTTACTAGTACCATATGCATAGTTTTTGCAAAACCGTTTTTTTTTTTCAACAAAATCACTGAACTTGTTCAAAAAGCGTCTGTCGTTCAACCACATTTATAAACTTGATGTACTTGAAATTTATTCTGATTATCAGTTTGGATTTTTTGTTCGTTTTTTATTTCAATTTTATTTATAGTTTAATGCATCTTTTCGTTATAAAAGTTATTTTTTTTTTAATTTTAAGCAATTGCTGGAGATTAATAAACCATTTCAGTAGAAAATATTACATTGCTTTATATTGACTTTATCGATGACGAGTGGAAATATGGCTGGTATCCGATTTTAAGACAACAGCATTAACAGAGAAAATATATTTTGTGCCTGTTAAGCTAAAATCAGTCTAAATAAATTTAACAATCAATTCTAGGCACGTATTGACATTTCTTTACAGTCGTTTTTTTTTTGTCGTATTTTTCACACTCTTCTGTCTTGTTTCATCTTTTTCTAGGTACTTATCGTTAGACAATAGTACTTAAAATGAAAAGAAATAAATTGTTTTAAGTATGTGTGGAAAAAATCATTATAGAAAAAAAATCTTATACAAGTGCTACTCTTGAATTTGTTAAATTATACAAAAGTAGAGCTTAAATATTTCCAAAAAGAAATGGTGTCTGCTATTGATGTCTAAATTTGTAAAATTAAAAAAATTGTATTATAAAATTGTATTATATTAAATTGCTATTAAAGGATTAGACTTTTACAAATAAACACTTTAATACGAAACAGCTGATATAACATAAATAAATGACAGCCCTCGTAAAAACAATTTAATTTAATTTTTTTCGCCTATTTCCGTATTAATTTGTATTTTGCAATTTCGAAAACATCATTTCATCATTAATTTTTTGTTGAGCTTGTTTGTTGTTTAAAAATCATTTTTAACGCTTTAAAATGATTTTGATTTTCATTAAATTTTTTAATAATTTATTAATATTTAATACTTTCTTTTTCATTAATAACTCGTACAATATAAAAATCATTAAGAAACGCCACAATTTATTCCCACGCTTTTCATGGAATACAAATTTTAAAATATTAATTCAAAACCACTCTACACGAGCGAGCAAACTTTTTCGAAAATAATTTTTTTAATGAACCTCCTATTTGTTTTTGTTGTCATAAATTTATTATTATAAATTGCGAACGTGTCAAGATCAAGTTTTAATTTTTTTGGAAGCGCGCTCTTTTATTCACTAGATTTTTTTTTTTTTTTTTTAATTTTCAAAGGCGAATAAATAAAGTTTTAAAAAACATGTTTAAAATGTTTAATAAATGCAAAAAGTAGCAGAAAAAATTATAATACTCCACCTACTGATATGGCAAAGAAGAGTTTGTCTCGACAAAATGTTGATGGACATATCGTTTGTTTGTTGTGCGGTTTTTAAAACCGCACCCAGAAATATGTCAAAGATCATCTCTAGAAAAAAGAATCCATTAAAATAATTTCGAATTTTATACCCGAAATTTATTTAAAAAAAAAAAAATTAGAGAATAATATTTAGTTTTTTGCCAATATACAGAAACAATAATTTGATATTTTTTTATTCGTAAAAGTTAATAAATTTAGGGAAACCTTGGAAAAAAAATTGTGTGTATTTTTTGCCAGCAGTAATCTAATCATTGGCATAGTTAAGGGTTTCATTTCTCGCTGGCAAAATTTGAATGATATCATTATAATAAATAGTGTATGTAAACGAAATATTTTTTTTTTTACAAATTTAAAGTAAAAAGCAATGAAAAAACCGTTACTTATAAAATTCCTTAATTTGTTAAAAATAAAATACCTTCCAAGTTATTATTTTAAAGGGAAAGATTATGTGGTAAACATTAAAGTTAGAAAAATAATGTAAACAATTTTTTGGATAATATTTTACCATACCAAGTGCCTCTTTTGCAACTATTCGAGGGCTAATGAAAACATTTCGAATAACTGCTCGGAGTCTTAATATATCTTGGTCTCAATCGGGGTTGGCAACACAAACGACTCAGGTTCGAGCTCCAACAAAGGACATGTCGAAAGGCTTTAACTTCTTCCCTCCACCAAAAAAAAAAAAAAAAAAAAAAAAAAAAAAAAAAAAAAAAAAAAACTGACCCTTCTCGCGTACCTCTGTCGATGATGCCAAACATCAGACGAATGATCAGGAAAAACACACCACCTACTGAGAAAAAATTACAATGCTAAAGTAAAGATCACCACCAATTAGCAAGGATCTTCACCACCACCCCAAAAGATCATATGGAGGAAGCTACAGCGGATTAATCATCTACTTGGCTTGAAATATAAATTGATTAAAGGAACTAAAACAAAACAATAGATGCCTTCTGGAAAGCCAATATGCTCCCTAGAGGAGTAACGGAGAAAAAAATCTGGGTTGGCAGAAACCCGACCCACCGAGTGTTTCTTTTGTCTTATTGGGTTTTATAACTGCTTCCAAATTTCTTTTTTTTTGTGTTAGTAAAACTGCGTGTTTTAGTATTTATAATACAACTTTGTACTCAGTGGGATTAAGGTGGCATTGCGTACTATGAACTGCTAAAACACGGTAAGCGGAGCAGACAGCAATTACTTCATTTGAACCGCGCATTATGGTCAAAATGGCCGGAATATAAAAACAGACAAACAGATAAATTTTGCCCGACGACGCTCGGTGTCACGTTGCAAAAGTTGTCAAACAATTTTTGAAACGATCAAATGCCGATTCCGCCTTTTTCTCCAAACATTGCTCCTTCTGATTATTGTCTACGGATACCTTATCTTTTGGAATGTCACCGAATCACTTTTGTGAAAATATAAAATCGACATTCAAGTGGATCAACAATCCATTACCCCTACGAAACAGTGAAAGCGTTCAGAGAAAACAACGTAAACACCGCCTCGAACTTCATCCGATGGAAAAGTTTTGAACTAAATTTTACTTTAGACTTCGAAAAATGTCCAATGTAACTAAAACTGCAAAATATTTTACTTCAAATAAATTGACCAAAAGTGGTTTAAAGAGTGAAATATCTACGTATACGCCTTATCTCTTAAGGAAATAATTTTTTTTTTTTTTTGATTGTTTTAAAATCTTTGGAGAAATATACCTTTAATTTGTGGTACTAATATGATTTTTATTATATTTTGTTAAAAACATATTAAAAAATAAAAATGGCATTTTTTTGCTTACATGCTTTATTTGCATTGTCACACAATATCAATATCAATTCTAAAGATGTATGAAATTGTCATTAATTCAAAAATTTCGTTGGTAAATTGTCGTGACAATGATAAAAGCAGCTTCATTGTAATGACATTATAGTAAAGAAAGCTGAAATTTAGCGACATTGTCTGTTATAAGTTGACGACATACTGAAATTTAGCAACATTGTCCGTTACGAGTTCACTACATTCTGATATTTAGCGACATTGTCTGCCATGAGTCGACTATATGCTGAGCAATACAGGATTATGTTTGCTATACCCCGTTAAATAAAGCACTAATGATTCGTGATAATACTGTTACGGTTAGGAATCGCTAATACGCGGATGCCTGCAAGCCAAAATCAACTTGTGTCATATATGAAAATTGGGACATATACTTTAAAAAGTAAGTTATAACGTTCGTTTATTAGTGGTTCCAAACAGACCATATCATCGGAAAGCATTTAGTGCTTTATTCGTTTCGTTAACGGGGAGGTTTAGGAGACATAATTCTGCATGTAGTCGACTCATAACAGAAATGTCGCTACAGCTGTCTTTGGTAAAGTGACATTACAATGAAGTTGTCATATGTGACTCCCGTTGTTTGTGTCATCGTCATGAGGATTAATCAATAAATTTTTTAAAAATTAAACAATTTTTTTTTTATATACATAAAATTGAAAGTGTGTTTGTATGTTTGTTTGTTTGTTTGAGTCTTATAGCCAGCTAAACAGCTGAACCGATTTTCTTGAAATTCTTACAGTATCTCTATGTATGTCTAGAAGGAACTATATAGGCTCTATAAATTTAAAAAATTCCAAGTGACAACTATACAAAGTGTATATTCACTTGTCTATATCTTCAAAATACTAACAGAAAGATTTTCTAAGTTTGGAACAATTAGTCAAGGGAAGTCATCAGTCAAAAAGTGAGGGGATTCATTCATTCATTTCCATACAAGGTAAATATTAATTATATTTTCTTTATCTTGAGGACGGTTTCAGCTAAAGTTTCAGTTTAAATCATCAGACAAAAAGTGGGCGGAATTCGACAAGTAGGCGTACAAAGTATATTTTTTGTGTTTGTGTATTTTGAGAACAACAATGCAGAAGTTTCAAACAACGTCGTGAACAGTACACATCATCGGTCACTAACTGGCCGAGATTGTATAAGTGGGCGTGGCACTTTCCATTTACACTAAATATTACGTTTTTTGTATGTGGAGAATGACAACCATTAAAGTTTCGTTATCTACCCACATCAGCCAAATAGTGAGAACTGCACAAATCACACTGGGCAAAGCTATCTATATACGTATACTATATAAAAATGAATGTGCTAAAAAGCAGAACGTACAGTGTCTTTCTGGAAAGAAAAAATGATTGTATTTTGACCGTAAGGGGACAAAATGGCAAAAATAGTAAAAATGTAAATAAGATAGTGTTTAAGATAATAATTAAAATGGGAGCAGTGAAGCACACCATGTTTAAGCTAATTTCATATAAATTTCGATTTGAAACTGATATTGCGACAATGATTCATCAATGAAAATATAGTGACAATGTCGCTCAAATACTAGTACGCCACCGAATTATTACGGAAATTCTAGCAACGTGCTAAGAAACATCTTTTAGCAACATGTTGACCAAATTTAGTTTAACAAAATTTTTATATTTTATATTTAAGAAATTTTTAAATATTATTAAAAATAAATAATAGCAGCAGATCAAAATATCTTTTTAGCAACATGCTGACCTGACCAAGTTTGTTTAGTTAATCGTATGAAAAAACAGTGTTTTTTACCATAAAATTTAAATTTGATTTGAATTCTTCAACATTTTCTACTTTTTTTAAATGAGTCATTCTTTGTGTTGGAATTTTTGTAACCGTTTGTATTTGAAATATGAATATTGTTTTTGAACATGGCATTTTTTCAAAATATTATTGTTTATTATTTCACAAGAAACTATAAAAAAAGAAACAGCAAATTAAAACGTATATTCACTTATTACTATATACAGTAGCACTAAAATTAAGTATGTTTTTGTGTTGCTATTCGTTTGAATAAAAAAATAAAAATTAAAAAATGCTTAGAGGCGTGTTGTTAAACATGCGCTGTTGCTGTTGCTGTTGCTGTTGCTGCTAATGTGTTGTTATACGATTTTTATATTGTTGCTTTCAATACAAATTTTTACCCTCTAAACCATAACCTCACACAATATTATTTTTGTTTTTCTGTTTAAATTTTCCAAAGAAAATTATATGTTGTAAGCTTTACACAAAGTAATTGAGTTTTTTTTTTTTTTTTTTTTGTTTCTTTAGGTGTAGTAATTATGCACTTGGAAAAATTTTTTAATGAAAAATAATGTAAAGATTTATAATGAAAGGAAGCTAAAATAAAGTTTATTTTGCAGTGTAAAATAAAAAACGTGACTGACTTTGTTTTTGTTAGAAACGTTTTAAAATTGTTTTGCATAAAACGTGTATAAATTAATCATTAGGCGAATTGACTGATTCTGACTCCTCTTGGGGCCTTACAAGTGAACTCTATTATTTAAACAATTTAAAATGTATCATGTTTTCTTTCTCCACCTTTTAAAATAATGAATAATGAAACAATCGATTTCAGATACTAAAGAGCTTAGAAAAAAAGCCTTAAATAGTTGCCATTAATTGCTTTTTAAAATTAAATAACAAGTGTTTGCAAATTTAAATACTTTTAGGACACAGAACTTTTTTAATACCCAAAAAACACGTAAGTAACCTTTTTCAAAAATTTTGGCTCAACACGACTTTTTAGTTTTTTTCTTTTTTCAAAATATTTTTTGCTATTGCTTAGTTAAATAGGTTTAATTTATAGAAAAAAAAAATAGTTTTAAATTTGAATTGTGTTGTTATTTACTTATTTATTTTCTTGTAAGTATTTAACAACATGCTTATTGACAGTTTAAGGCAACATTATTTTGTTGCATTTATTTTATTGCTTATTAAACATTAATTTTATGGCCTTTTAGCAAAAGGTTTTTCACACAGTTGAAAGTTCAAAAAACTCATCAAAAACATTAAATACTTTTGTGTTTTCCATTTTATTTTCTTTTAACAATTCAATTTCAAACAAAAGCGAAATGTACGAGACTATGTTTTATTTATGTTTTTCCAGATAATTTTTCTCCAAATATTTATTACTTTCAAACAAATAAACAAAAGTTTCTGAAAAAAAAAAATTATAAAAATACAGTGAAGTGCAGAACAAAAGTCTTACAAAAATAATTTTTGAATTAACGGAATCACAAAATGTTTATAAACATTTAATTTTTTTCTGCAGCATATTAATAATAAGAGAAAATCAGAACAATAAAAAATGCGTAATAGTATTTATAAATGTTTATAACGCTTAAAAAATATTGCAGAATAAAATTTGTATTTTTAAAAGTTTGGAAGTCTAATTTTCATAAAAGAAATTTAAGAACAAAATCTGAAAATGTTTATAAACCTTTAAAGAGATTATTCCACGCTGCTTATATGCCGATCGTTCCTTAGTTTTTTTCCTTATTTATCGGCTTTTTAAGTCACTGAAAGACCAGAGCAAAGTGTATCAAAATTATCAGATCGACTGCTATTTGACAGCTATTTTTCTAGTTACAACACCGTCTCCATAAACTTCATAAAATTTTTCGGCAGTCTGTTAAGTATTCTTATCTTTTCTATAACAGTTAAGCGAATTATGACGGTAATGTTACGAGCTTATTTTTAAACATAGATAACTTTTCACAGATTTTAATAATGTCTTCTTAAAATGTCATCTTCCAAACAAGTTAATAAGTATAGCCTGCTGAAATTCATTTTACAAGAGATATTACATTTTAGAGCCATCTGTTTTCGACAATTTCCCGGTGGCGTATTTGAAAATCATTGTCATTATGATATTTTCGTCGATGAATCATCGTCGTAATGTCAGTATCAAGTCGTAATTTTTAATAAATTATCGTTAATGAAACAATAGGGATTTGTGTATGACAACGTCATTTTAATGTCATCATTCAAAATAACGTTGAAATATTTATAGCGACATTGTCTGTTATGAGTCGACTACATGCTAAAAAGCATGTTGCTAAAAAGATATTTTGATCTGTTGCTTTTATTCATCTAATAATAACAGGTCATTAAATAAGTTCGTAGGATAAGTAAGAAAAAAAAAAAAACAAAATTTTGACCAAACTAGCTTTTATTATTCAACATAGTTGCCTTCGAGGGCGATACAACGAGTATGGCGATTTGCCAACTTTTCGATACCACTTTTATAGTACAATTTTCGTTCTCATCAAAATAGGTCTCAGTCCCAGCGATTAGTTCATCATTGGACTTAAATTTCTTTCTTTCAAGAGAGCGCTTGAGATCTGAAAACCGGAAAAAGTCGCTGGGGGCTAAATCTGAGGAATACGGTGGTTGGGTAAGCAATTCGCCCATTTCATTAAATTTTGCCATTGATTTCATCGATTTGTGACGCGGTGCACTGTCTTGGTGAAACAACACTTTATTCTTTTGTAAATGTGGCAGTTTTTTTTTTACGATTTCAGCCTTCAATCTACCAAAAAGTAATAGTCACTGTTGAAGGTGGTTCCTTTCTGAAGATAGTCGATAAATATTATTCCGTTCATATCCAAAAACACAGACAAAATCCCGGCCTATTGTTAGTCTTTGCTCGCTTTGGATTCGGTTATTCGATTGCTGTGCATTCAGCTGACTGTCTTTTGGGTTGTGGTGTGTAATAGTGAAGCCACGTTTCATTCATTGTCACATATCGACGATAGAATTTCATTTTATTGTGGTTAAATAACGTCAAAAACTCATCTGAATCATCAATTTGTTGTTGTTATTAGTCGACTGTGACCTAATGCGGCACCCACTTTGCACAGTTTTCGCATACCCAATGTTCGTGTAAAATGGTAAAAATCCTACCATCTGATATCTTTACAAAGACAGCTAACTGGTGCAACTTCAATTTGCTATCGTTTATAACCAATTTGTGAATTTTTTGGACGTTTTTTTGGAATAACAGCTTCATTTGGGAGTCCACTGACTCTGCATCATTTGTGTAAAACCACTTCTATACCATTTGTCTCGATGGAGCAGAGTTCGCACAATGTTTATCAAGCCATTGTTTGGTTTCTACTGTATTTTCCTTTTTGTTTTTTCATCCAAAAGCAATGCTTTATCAAAACTCGAAATTCACTTTATCAGATTGTTGTCACGTATCGTTTGAAGGTTAATACTAAATAAAAATCATATAGAGAAAATTCTATTAACTTCATCTATGTGTCATCTTACGGACTTATTAAACGACCTGTTACATACTAAAAGATGCAGGATTTTGTCTGGTACACATCCCCGTTAACGAATGTAGAACTAATTATTCTCTATAATATTGTCTGTTAGGACTCACTAATAAAGGAACGCCTGCAAGACAAAATCGACTTCTGTCATCTATGAAAATTTGGGCAATTACTTTAAAAAGTCGTATGTAAGACACAGAAAAAAAAAAAATAAAATCATCGTCAGTCGTCATTGATTTACCATTGTCAGCCTTTGTCCCGATGATTCATTATGACGTCTGCACTCTTTTAAATATTTGCTTCAACATTTTTACAAATATTAAAATGTCTTTGTGTACATTTTTCAGAAATGTTTCTTTTGCAACATAAAGGGTGTTTTTTATAGAGGTATAGAACTTTAAGTTGCAAAAAACAACGGTGGATTATTCGATTGATATGAATTGTATTTATCCGAAAGATAATCTTGTGGCATTACATTTTAAATATGATTTCTGGCATATGACCACCACGGCTGGCGCGGATGTAGTCCAATCTGGCCGTCCAATTTTCGATAACTTTTTCCAAAATTTGTGGCCGTATATCGGCAATAACACGGCGAATGTTGTCTTCCAAATGGTCAAGTCTTTGTGGCTTTACCGCATAGACCAATGACTTTATATAGCCCCACAGAAAGTAGTCCAGCGGTGTTAAATCACAAGATCTTGGAGGCTAATTCACAGGTCCAAAACGTGAAATTAGGCGGTCACCAAACGTGTCTTTCAATAAATCTATTGTGGCATGAGCTGTGTGAAACCACATCTCCTGGACATCATGGTTATTCATTTCATGAATTGAAAAAGTTAATAATCATGGCTCTATACCGATCACAATTGACTGTAACGTTCAGGCCACCATAGTTTTTGAAAAAAACCACCAGCCCATAAGGCACACCAAACAGTCAGTTTTTCTGGATGTAACGGTGTTTCCACATACACTTGAGGATTACCTTCACTCCAAAGGCGGCAGTTTTGTTTGTTGACGTAGCCATTCAACCAGAAGTGCGCTTCATCGCTAAACAAATTTCGCTTATGAAAATCGGGAACAGCGGTAACCTCGTTTTGGGCCCATTCGACGAATCTACGCCTTACTTGATGATCGTTTGGCTTCAATTCTTGCACGAGTTGGATTTTGTAAGCACGCAAACCAAGATCCTTCCGCAAAATCTTCCATAAAGTGGATGGACACAGATCCAATTCCTGTGCTCGATGGCGGATGGACTCATTCGGGTCTTCCTCAATGCTACGCTCTACAGCAGCAATAGCTTCTTCTGCTCTAATTGCTAGCGTTGTTCAGGCGTGAGTCTATTCATGATGAATTGCCAAACCAAACTGAGAATAAATCACTTGACAGCTGTTAAATCGGTCGCCATCTTGAAAAGTAATGCCAACTTAAAGTTCTATACCTCTATAAAAAACATGCTTTATCTGTCCACTTTTGTTTCCTACTGTTGCTTTCATTAACAATATTAATTTCAAGTTTTTTTTTTTTTCTGTCTCCGATAAATAAATATCATCATTAATAACTGATTTAAGATGTTTTTCTTCTTTCCAAAAAAACAATTTCATAAATCAGCCAACAACAGTAAAAACAATTTAATTACACTTTTACTTTCATTTCACTTCCAAACGCTGGTTAGAGAGAAGAAGTACAAAACTTTCCTTGAGTCTGCAACATCCTTTGCTACCACTGCATACTACTACTGATCTTACTACCAAAATATTTTGCTTGTAATTTAACATGTTGGCGATAAGAGTATAATAAAACCAAAATTAACGTGTTCAGCTTAATAAAATATCTTAATAAAATATAACAAAAAAAAAAAAAAAAAAAAATCCAATGTATAGACATGATAAAAATGTGTTATAAAATATATAGAGAGAAAAAGAAAAAAAATTAAGGTGCAGCACTTGTAGTAGTCGGTTTTTATGGTGGCGGTTTACAACTTGTCTAGGGGTTTAAATAGATTTGTTATTAAGAAACTTCATTAAATCAAAGACATTGCAGTACGTGTGTGTATGTGGGGCGGCGGGCAAACAACAATAGAGAGATAATTTATGATGTTAAATTAGTATTTCAAAATCAGAAATGTTTCAAAGTTTAAAACAAAAAAAAATTTTTTTTTTTAATATTGAAAATTGTTGGCAACATGTTACAATGATGTTAATAATTTAACGCTTGGTTTCTGCAACATTTTAGTTGTCCTAACATATGAATAAATGAGCTAAGTATTGAAAAACAAGGTCTGAGTTTTGGTAATTTAAACAAATTATTTAGCACAACTTTAAAACTGTCAAAAAATATTCTTTTTGATAATTTCTCTTTGCGACATTTGTTTAGCAACATGTGTCTTACATAAAGACTAGAAGATTTTATTTTTCTGATAAACTTTTTTTTATATTTATTTTTATATATTTTATTTAATGATGACCATTATAATAAAATATTGCTTGGGAGGATTTCATATCACGAATTAAATCAATTTATTTTTATTGAATTTCCCAAACTTTGATTCCGCCTAATGATAGTGTTGTACAAAACATTATTAAGAAACATCATTAGTTATATTTCTATAAATATTTGATTTTCGCATTATGTTGTGCCCACTAAAAAAAAAAAAAAAAATAAATAAATAAAAAAAAAACAAATTTGTAAGAAAAAGAACCCATAAGAGACCACCAATTATATGAGTTTCTTATTTTATTTTTTGCATTCAGTATAAAACTTTGACATTTAATAAATGTGAGAAAATCTTTGCAGGAAAATCTTAGTTTTTCCTTAATCAAATATAGACAAAAACGTATAGAAAAACAAAAACTCAAATAAACAAAATTTTACGGTATACTTTTTCATCTTTTCGTAAGCGAATTCAATTTCAATTAAAATTTTATTTAATTTTTTTGTACCACCAAATAAAGTTAAAAGTTAGGCTGAGAGGCTTATCGCTGAAAAACATCTGCTCAAATGAAGAAAAAAAAAACTAGAAAAAAAAAAGTAAAACTACCTGTAACTTCAAAAACATGTTGCAAATAAAACTAAATCTTCATTATATTTAAACTACTAAATAATATTTGAAAACAAAAAGAGAAACATGATTATAATCCTAGTGTATTAGAGCCGCGTAATCAAAATTTAATACACAAAGAAAAAAAAGAAGAAAAAATAAAATAAAAAATTTATATGGAAACTAAAACAAGGTGGGGTGGTATGGTGATGATGGTGATTAGGCTATAGACAGACCATTAGTGGTTTTTGTATAAAAAACCAAAAAAAAAGTTTTTTTTTTATAAACCAAATAAATTTATTTGTTTTCCCAAAATGTGTTTAGAAAAGAAAAAAAATAAATAAAAAAATAAAAAATAACAAGGCGCACCTGCACTGTTATTTTAAAGATACATTTATTTGCACCTTTTGCAAACGAAATTTAAATTTAAAATAATTTGGAATTTTTTATTTCATAACGTATTCTGACGTATTCTGCTTTAAATTTGTTTTCTTTGGAGATTAGGGGTAGGGGTTATCAATTGTTGTGCCAGTGTTTACAGATTTTTCATATTAATCTTAACCTATCCTTATAACAATAACAGAATATCTATAATCAATTAAAATTGGGTTAACCGAGCACCCAGTTCAGTTAAAAATTAAACCAAAAATAAAACACCTTTTTCTTATATTTAAAACGATATGTATTTAAACAAATATGTGCCATTTTGATCTCTAACCTAATAAAGCCATGCAGAATTTCTGTGTTTGCGTTTTGCACGACACCATTTCTGTTTATCAATTCTAGCCGCTTTAATTGAATTGCTTACTTCAATCTCGATAATTCTTGACACTAGATATCAGAATCAATCGTTTGAACAGCTTATCATGAACAATTGCCTTTCAATCCCACCATACACTGATCATCACTTTTCTTGGTGTCTATTCTGACATTATCACCGTCTGCGAAGCTTCACCTTGCTTCGTCCATGACCTTGTTCGCATATTATTCTCGCCGTTCCGTTTTACCAGTGAAAAGCAAATAGAAATTCGATTCATTGATTTTTTCACGGTTAATCCATGTGACACACCTATACCGAGTTTCCTTGTGTATCCAGATTTCTTCAAATACTACCTTGATCAAAAAGTTTCCGGAATAACCCCCGTGTGGCGGTCCCATCGTGCCGATTTGAGTTTTATTTTTTGTTAAGTTGGTACTCCCGCTAAATCTTAGCATCATAGCTTGACATTTGCAAAAGCTGCGTATATAAAAGTACATCTATCTCTAGGTGTGTTGGCGATTTTTTACAATTTTGACCGTGTTGAAGTCGAAAAAACATTATTTGCCAGGCTGAATCCGATCCCACATACATAAAAATGATCATTACTGGAGACGAGATGTAACCCACATGAGCACGATACATAATCCAGACGTCAGGCAAGTGAATGGCGTTCACCAAATGAGCCGAGACCATTTTCAGTTAAAAAAGAAGGCAATGCTCACGGTTTTCATGGATTACAACAACGGTGTAGTACATCATGAATTTTTACCAGAAGGCCAGACAGTACACAAAAATTATTATTGGGGCGTTCTGAGACGTTTGCGTGAAGCAATTCGCCGAAAGACACCAGAATTGTGGGCAAAAAACTCGTGGATTTTTCACCATGATAACGCACCGTCACACAGTGCCATCATTATTCGAAAGTATTTGACGAAAAATTCAACAAATACCATCCAACAGCCACCAAATTCACCTGATTTGGCTTCCTGTGCCTTCTTTCTGTTCAATCGCGTTTAAAACCCATTACGGGGAACGCGTTTCAAAAGTCGAGACGAAATAATGGAAAAATCGCAGAAAACACTGTTGGATATACCGAAAACTGAATGTAACCGGAGGTATCAACAACAGATGTACCAACTTATCAAAAAAAAAAAAAAAATCGGAACGATGAGACCGCCACACCGGGGTTATTCCGAAAACTTTTTGATCGAGGCAGTAGTTGCAAACTGTTTAGTGATGTAAACAAAACTATCCCGGTCTTTCCCATTTTTTTTTGTTCATGATTTCATCGGCTTGCTAAGAGATTGGTCGTCTAGAAAGTGGTGCATCTGATAACATCAAAATCATCTGATTGAAAACAAGCACCATTCGCTGCTCTTTTTCTAATTATAGCAACCTGCTACGCATTTCTATCTTTTCCATAATAGAAAATCAAAATCACCTTAAAAAACAAGCAATAGTGATGCCTGATGCAATTATTTTTACCAGGGATATTACATTTTACCGACAATTTACAACCAAACTTAATCAAGCACCAAATATTTAAGCCTTTTTATCTAAAACTGCTTTAAATATTGTGTTAAAAATGTTTTTTTTCATACTTTCTAATTGGTTTTGAGATGTAAGTCAGTACACTGTTTTTATAGTGAAACATGTGAAACAAGTTTCTGGCAACATTTATTTGCAACTCCGAAATAACATACGTTGGCTCATGTTCTTTGGCGGAAACTCTTAGCTACAGCTGATTAGGTTATATTTGTCGTTGACATGATTATTTGTTGTATTCAACAAAACTTGTATGACTTGGGCGCCTTTATCATTATGATAATTTTATCGCTGAATCATCGTTACAAAATCAATATCAAGTGTAATTTTTTTTATGAAATTTTCATAAATAAAATATTTTATTGATGAATCATTGTGACAATGATCCAAACAAAAGGAGGATAGGTATGACAGTGTCGTTGAAAGTCAACATACTAAAGAATACTGAAGTTAAGCGACATTGTCTGTTGTGAGTCGACAGCATGCTGAAGAATGCAGAATTTTGTCTGCTACGTCGTCCTCGTTAATGATTTTCGATGTTATTGTTTGTTAGGACTCACTAATACACGAATCCCCTCCCAATACAAAATCAACTTCTGGCATGTATGACGTCAGTCAGTCATTGCTGATTTGCAATTATTAGCGTTTTTGACTAATATTTCACTGACATTCTTCACCGGGTGATATTTATTTACTTAAAACAATATTAAAAGTCGCGAAAGTGGATCACATTTATTGCAGTACCTAATTTTTCAGTTGGAAAAAGCCCAAATTGAAATTTCAATCTGCGGTCATTAATATAGGAAAAAAATAAATTAAATTTTAAGTAACTCTGATGGGTTTAAAAAGGATTTTGTTTTACATTGCTTAGCAACTTGTTGCTAAGTCTAATGCTCTTTTACAAAATAAACTATTAAACGCAATGCTGCGTTTTGTAAGAGGTTTGTTATCCAAAACTAAGGGAAATTTGTTATCTTAACATTTTACAAATTTAAACTATATATTGTCTAGGTTTCCCTAATTACAATTTTTTGTATTAGCAACACGTTGACCATTAAAAACAAAATGTATACAATAAGCTAACAACTTTGTTTATGTGCTAATTTTACTTTTTGATATGTTTTTAGCAACATGTTGTTGAACTGTTTCGTTCTTTTACTATTTCTTCCTTATATTTATTTTACCAACAGATTTATTTATTTATTTATTTATTTTTTATTGTTTTCTTAAAAATTTGCTTTGCGGACAAATTAACTTCGTTGTTTACAATAAAACTTTTGTTTTTGTTTTCTATTGATTTTGATTTAAAAGCCCACAGTTTAATGACAGCACTAGCATTTGTATTGTAGCGTCAATAATAGAGCACCACTTCTAGTAGTAGATGTCAGACAAAACAACCAGACAATCAATAGTAACAGAAGGCTTGTACATGGGGCTTAAAGCAGTCTTGATTATATTGTATTATTGGAATTTCGTTTCTCTTATATTTGTTTTTCTATATTCTATTTAATTTAATTTTTAATTTTATTAACTTAAGTACGTATTTTTATTGTTATCGTTGTGTTATTATAATTAAAACAAGTCATGCTTTAGTTTTTTAAAGTCTGTCTTCTCTTTTATACGTATATCCAGATGCCATTGAATTTTATTCTATTTAAATAGCAAATAAATATCAGGGCTAAAAAGAATGAAATAAATTTTTACAAATGAATTAAACTTGCTGGACAGACATCACTTTTCTATTTTTTTTGTGTAAAGTTTTTTTTTATTATTTTCTATTTTAATTTGTTGATTTTGTGAATGAGATATTTTTGCTGTTAATTTTGTTTTTCAGTTATTTTCTCGCTTTTAAAGGTTTTGTTCTCATACATAAATTAACTAAAGAATTAAGTTTTTCTGTTTACGACGTTCATACGTCTTTTAAATAAACTAATGTTGATAATGAGATTATTAAACGTAATTTACATAAAAATTTATTTCTTAATAAATAAATTACTTTGAGGAATTTAGGTATAAAATAAATAAAACACACAAAAACAAAACGCCATTCAATAAATAGCTATTGTTTTATTGTCTGCGCGACATTTTTGGAATTTTAAATTGAATTTCTTTGAAATGTAAAGAATTTTATTATCTCCTTGCATTCCACATATACATAGAAGGATATGTCGTATAACTTTTTGAAATTTTATCGATTCTTATTGCTTAATCATAAGTCGCTTAAAGACTTATTTGGCACATTGATATGATTTAAGTTTTACTAATAATTTTATGTGCAACATGTTGCTGGCTTTTATTAATTTATAACGCTGCTTTGCTACTCTGTTTCAAATTACATTCTTTTGTTTGCAACATATGTGAAAAACGTAGATTAAGTATAATATTCATTGAAATGCCTAAATCCATAAACATTTATTATTTTGCAAGAAGTTTTTTAAGTTGCATATAAATTAATTTCAAATTTACTATCTAGCAACATGGTGTAGCTTAATACAATTGTGTATAAAATTTACCATCTCGCAACATAATAATTTTTAAAAATTTACTAAAAGTTTGTAATTTTTAATATAAAAAACGTTTAATTCGGTAGTAGTGATAAATATTTTTTAAAAGTTTGTTTATCAACAAAATTTAACATGTTTTATTCAAAGAGTGATTTTTTTCTTTTTCCTTGACAAATCATATTTTGTAATTGCGGTTTTCTAGCAACACGTCGTAGAAATATATCCTCCCAACTTTACTTATGTTTAATATTCATGTCAACATTACAATATTTTCCAAAAGCAAGAAGTTTCTGGCAACATTTACCTCACTACGAAATATATGAAGTCTCCTTAATTTCGCATGAAATGTTAAGCAACAACTGGTCAATAGTTGGGACATAAATACTGTTACAACGTAGAACATACCATTTTGTTATATAGTTTATGAAAGCTAACCATTATTGCGTTAGTCTGCAACTGGAATTCAAAATTGTATCAGTTTTTGAAATGAAATGCTGAAATGGTAAACATATCATATGAACGTGTGTTCAACATTTTGCATGAACATTTGTATACGAAAAATCTATCGGCAAGATGGGTGCCGCGTTTGCTCAATGTTGAAAAAAAAAACGAGTTCGACAGATCACTTCACAACGGTGTTTGGACATGATAAAGCATAATCCTGCTGATTTTTGGCGTAGATTAATAACTGTTGATGAAACGTGGGTCCACCACTACACACCTGAAACCAAAAATCAGTCGTAGCAATGGGTGGAAGCTGGTGGAAGTGCTCCGAAGAAGGCGAAGACAGCGAAATCGGCTGGTAAGGTTATGGCCAATGTATTTTGGGATGCACACGGAATATTGCTCATCGATTATCTTGAAAGGGATCCACAACCAGAGGAGAGTATTATCGTACATTATTGGATCCATTGGTTGATGCAATTAAGGAAAAACGACCACATTTAAACAAGAAAAAAGTACTCTTTCTTCAAGACAACGCACCGGTTCACACAGTATTAGATACGAGAAATCCACTTCGAATTGGTTGATCATCCACCTTATAGTCCAGATTTAGCCCCTAGTGACTTCTTCCTGTTTCCAAACTTGAAAAAATGGCTCGCAAGAAAATGATTCATCTCAAACGAAGAAGTGATTACCGAAACTAATGCGTATTTTAAGGAGACTACGTTGGGAAGTGAATGGTTTAAAAAAAAAAAAAAAAAAAAAAAAAAAAAAAAAAAAAAAAAAATGGTTTTTTCCTACTTCCATATCAATCCGCCTTCGTATAATAGTAAAAAAAAAAAATTCGTCGTCGGTCATCGCTGATTTACCATTTTCAGTGTTTTAATAATGATTCATTATGATGTCCGCCACTGTAGTACGTACATTGTTACACACTTTATGTTGTTCGCACACGTAGAACTACATTTTTTGTCTGAGACAATAAATGTTGCACAACATTTTGGACAAATTCAAACAGAGTACTAGGCCTAATAAAATTTTTTTTTTATGTACTTCTACCTAAAGAAGGAGGCTTTCTGGCAACATGTTGTGTGGAAAAAATTGCAAAAGTTGTTTTGATGAGTTTTTTGACTAAAGAAAACATTTTTTAAATAATTTTTAATCTTTAGTTAACTTAAATGCTTTTGGCAATATGTTTCTAACGTTTATGTAAAAAATCGTGCAAAGCTGTTAGTGAATTTGCCAAATTTTTTAATATACATTTTTAATTGAAAATATCGAACCGTAACCGCCAAGAAAACAACGTAAGCGACAAAAAACAAATTTTACAGGAGGTAGTTTTTATTTTTTATAATTTTTTTGTTCTAGCGCAGTACATAAGTCTGTTTTGTGTTTGCTGTAAAATCATAAACCTAAATTTTACAGTTATAAAATTTTGTGTGGAATGATGAGAAAGAAACTATTGATTTTTATCAAAAAACGAAAATCGATAATCATGGCGCTTACGTTTTTTTGGCTGGTATGGCTCGATATTATGATTTATGTTACTAAAAAATTCAAAAAATTAAATTTTTTGACAATAAAAGGTTACCAGTAACAAGCATTATCCTTGCAGGTCTGATATTTTATAAAAGAGGTTTGATATTTTATTTGTAAAAAGCTTGCAAATTATATTGTAAATATCATTTTTAAAAATTAAAACTCAAATGTATTCGTTTACGAGACAACAATTACACTGTTAATATAATTATTAAATTGTTGTCAACTTTTTTCTTTAGTATAGTGCCACCAATTGAAAATATCGTAATTACAAATAATGACATCAAGACACATTTCTTAAAACTACTTAGGGCTTAACAAAGTCTGACAGATATCCGTCTACATTGATCTGTCTTGTTAAATTAGTTTGCCAGACACACTTTACACTCGTTATGTTTTCGAAAAGTTGACCTTCAGCCCAGAGTTGGGTTGGGATGATGTGAGAAAATTAAAAATTCACAAAACAAGGTGCTAAATAGTTATTTGTTTGTTTTATTTGGCTTTTAAGTAAATATTTGTGTTAAGCAAGATGGTATTTTCTGAATAAGTTTTTTAAATTCATCTTCTTTGACTGTTGGCAAGTAAAAATTTAACGCAAAGCAAAAACCATTACTTATTTTTGGCATCATCTCGACTTTTTTTTCAATCTTTTGTCGTTAGTTTGATGTCATTTAAAAAATTTTTTCAAATACATTTTGTAAGAAAAATAAATAAAAACAAATTAATAATAACTTTTTTGTTGTAAATACTTTAAACAAATATTGTTTTAAGCACCTTAAAATGAGGTGTGAATTATAAACAAATTTTGTGAGCATTTTGTGGGGGGTCTCCTACAACTTATTTGAATTTTATTTTATTTTATTATTATTTTTTAAAAATTTTTTTTTGTGGGTGAATTTATAACCGTGATTATTTATTATCTAATTGCTTATATTAACAATAAATTTTTTGCTTGTTTTAAAAATACAAAAAGTAATTGTTTTTTTTTTAATAAATATTTAGAGACATTTCTAACATTTTAAAGTCGTCAAACGAACAAACCTTGAAGTTTGTGGAGTATGAACGCATATGGGGAGAAGGGAAATGAAAATCAAAAAATATTTAAATGCTAAAAAAAATGTTTAAAACTTTTAAGCTAAAATCCTGTAATTCACATAAAACAAAGTGTATGTGAGCTATCGAAATTTTGTATTCGTTTGTAGGACCTATCAATGCCATTGTATATGGAATATATTGAGTGTGCAAAAATGTTCTGTTACACACTGTTGGTAGATGGTTCTGAAGTGTAACATCTGTGGTGATATTAAGTGCATCAGGCAGAACTATAGCTTGTTTAAAAGGTGGCTTTTTAAGCTTCTCTTTGTTAAAGTCATAATTTAAATCGTCTCATTCTGTGAAAAGTTATCTAGAAATAAAAATTAGGAACTTTTCCGTCATATATTGCTTTTCGAATGTAAAAAAGTTAAGAATATGTCGCCGGCTGCTGAAAAAATGAGTGCATTTAACGTGGACGATGCTGTAATTAGAAAAAAAGGAGCAAAATGCTTTGTTCGTTTCCTCACTATGGTCCACCAACCGCTAAAAAGTGCACAAAATCATGGAAAAACTTGAAAAAACTGCCTTTGTAAGCAGCGTGAACGTTACTAGAAACTAGTCAGTCATCATCAAATAATTATCAAACATTTGCAGAAAGCTAGATACACAAAGACCAAATTTCCATTTGCTAAAACGGAACGAAATCGAATCATTTCTGAAGTGAATGATTAGGGGCGATAAAAAGTGGATCACATACGACAAACCGAAAATGTGTGAAATTGGTTGCGACAATTATTTCAAAGTTTTGATAACTAAAGAAGTTGTTTGCAAAGTACAGTAATTCGCAATTTTATTCGATTACAATTTCACTCGATTTCGAATGTACGAAAAATATCATGCCTGGATTGACAGCAAGAAAGGTAAAGCTTTTGATGGAATTAGAATAAGCTTTTACAACCTGGTCAAACGAATGATTGTGCTCTCTATTCAATTACAACGCACAGAATTGATCAACGGAAAAGAGATAATGTTCATGACAACACCGTACCATCTCTAATAATCCGTCAGAAACAGTGAAAACTGGACTGGGAAGTTTTAATGCATTCACTCTCCTAATGGTTAAATGAAAATTTCGCAGAGGATCAATTAATTATTCGCTTACAAATACCCGAAAGAGGAAAAAAAAGGTATTTAATTGTTTCAAATTTTTAAACGAACTATTTCGAACACCTGCCATTGAGGTTTCGCAGTTTGTCCCACATGCGAAATATCTAATTTACCATGAGTCTGGCGCATAAGTCAATTTGAATTTGACCGACGACATAGGTTTTAATATTTTGTCTGGTTACTTGGATTTTTGCCTTATTCGCATAGACCTGCGAATTGAGAAAACCCCACAAATAAAGGCTAACGTGATCAAATCGTACGATCTCGCGCTGGCAGTTCACATGACCTCCATTTGATATAATCATAGCCTCCAATCGTCTGTGTAGAATGTTCAGCTCAACTTCTGCGCCGTTCTGTTGAAAAGACATGTCGTTGTAACAATTGGCCCTTAATACTCACCTGCTTAAACAATATATAGACCTCACATTGACTTTACATGGATTCTCTTAAATCTCATGTGGATTAATATCGTTCCAAATTCGACAATCTTGTTTGTTGACATACCTATTCATTCAGAAATGAGCCTCTTGGCTGAAAATGAGTTTTTAATGAAAATTAGGGTCAGTTTTCAAAAGCTGCAGACGTTCATGGATAAGGATCTAAGATCTTCTATATAACAGACACTGTCACAACCACAATCTGTTGAAAGCAATACTTGTTTAATCTGCTAATATAATAGTCTGCTAACTGTTGTATTTATAAAGGAAAAATTTCCTTACTAAAGGGTCCACCAAATAATTTTTTTTTTTTTTTTTTTTTTTTTTTTTTTTTTTTTTTTTTTTTTTTTTGAAAATGTTATAAAAAATGTACTGAATATTTTCTTAAAATTCTTTTTTTATTTGAAAGTACAATCCTTCCGGTTAATAATGGAAAATAATTTCATTCAAATGGCTGCCTCGGCTGGCCATGCAGTAGCCTACACGATAGGTCCAATTTTTAAGCACATTATCGATTGTGTGCAGCTGTATATCACCAATGGCTTCACAAATATTGTCCTTTAAAGCGTCAATTGTCTCTGGCTTGTTGGCGTCACACTTATCTTTGACGGCACCCCACAAATAATAGTCCAACGGTGTCAACTCAGCTCTGCGGCTGTTAATGCGATCTTCAAAAACAGGGCGCAAGACATCGAGTGGAGCTTCGGCTGTGTGGCATTTAGCGCCGTCCTGTTGAAAACAAAAATTCGTTCAACATGGCCCGATAACGATCGCCATTGAATGTAACGGCCACTCCTTGCTCATTTTCGAAGAAAACTGGCCCAATTATGCCTCTGGACTAATATCCGCATTAAACAGTGAATCGGATTGGGTGTATCGGCTTTTCAATGTATGCGTGCGGGTTTTTAATGCCCCAAATGCGACAATTTTGCTTGTTTACATACCCGCCAAGATCAAAATGAGCTTCATCTGAAAATACGATTTTTTTTTTTTTTTTTGCAAAATCAACATCTTCGGTAAGCCGATCGCAGGCCCAGATTCCCAGCGTTGTTCAACCGTATACGTAACCATATTCGTTCAGCGGAAGGATAAAACTAATTATCTGGCAAATCGGACATGAGCTAAGTGCGACCATTCACGAAATAAGCACTAGTTGCAAAAAAAAAAAAACGTTAGATGGCGGACCCTTTAGCTTCCTTTCGATTCGATAAATCAAATTGAGGGGGCTGGGTTGTACTAAAAAAGGTGCATTTAAAGTAGTTAGTCCCTTAGTTTCAGTACCATTTAATTAACCATAGGAAACAAGGGTTAAATATGAAAAATTTTAGATTAAACATTATCGCGTTAATTTTTTTTATAAATAATAATAAAAAAAAATATTCGCTTTTTCAATTGATAAGAAAAAATTAAACATTTTTTTTTTTTTTTTTTTAATAATAAAACTGACCTAAGCCTTTTTTATTGCTGCAAAGTAATCGTATATAATAATCTTTATTATTACTCATTAAAGTTAAATATAAAAAAATCTATAAAAAAATGTTCATTTAATTTGCTAAAACAGCCGTAACTAAAAATTGATAAAAATACAAAATTTTTAATTAAATATAAACATTTGTTTTATATAAATATAACCATTAGGGGGGAAAGAAAAGATGGTGTGAGACAAACAAATCAATTGATTAATTCATTAGTAATAGAGGGGTATTAAGTGTTTCTTTATTATATAATGTTTTATAGCATTATTTGATACGATTAGACGACTATTACCTATTAAATGCTATAAAAATAGCTTTTATTACTTGTTTTTTTATTAATAGACCGACTGAATGGATGGCACGACTCTATAATAATTGAAACATGTTTAATCGAAATTATTTTTTGTTTAATGCCAAACATAAAAAATCATTTAAAGAAGCCTCTATTCACATGCTTCACTTACTGATTTGAATATTAAACTTTTTGAGGGTAATGCTGAAAGTGTGATAATTTTGAAAATTACAATTAAGACTTGGAGGAGGAATTCAAAATTCATAAAAGTATTGGGTGTATATTTAAAAAAACAAAAATGTGAGATTTTTAGACAATTTTGAGAGTTACAATGTGAATTGTAGGTTTTCGGTCATCTCTGATCAAAGGATCAATCTATCTCTCCTCTACTTTCCACGAGCAAGTGTGAGTTGAGGCTGGCTATGGGTGTCAACACAGGCTACTGCGCGGCATAAGCTTAATGATTTGTAATTAAGTGAGGATGAGAAGGAAGTGTAAAGAGTCGTGAATAAAAGGCGGAAAAATGTGAAAAATTCCAAAAATAGTACACAAAGACAAAGACAATTTAAAATTTCCGATCAGAATTTGATGAAAAAGGAACAGATTTCACATGCAATTTTTTTCACCATAAACACATTTCATCAACAGTTATTAATCTACGCCAAAAATCAGCAAGATTATGCTTTATCATGTCCAAACACCGCTGTGACGTGATCTGTCGAACTAATTTTTGTTCAACACTGAGCAAACGCGGCACCCGTCTTGCCGATAGCTTTTTAATATGCAAATGTTCATGCAAAATGTTGAACACAAGTTCATATGATATATTTACCATTTTAGCAATCTCACGTAGTTTGACCCGACGATCATTCATAACGATATCGAGGATTTTCTTGATATTTTCCTCAGTAACCATCTCTTTTAGCCTTCCTGTTGATGGTTTTATTGCAGTGCGTGTTCGGCCCCGTTTAAATTCAGCAATCCAATATTTTACCATATAATCTGACGGAGCAGTTTTGCCTTTCAAATAATAGTGTTTAATCACTACAGGAAATTCAGTTTTTTCCATTTTTCAAAAAACACAAAAGTTGCGTACTGCAAACGACTACAACAAATAACAATAATCGATGAATTTGGCTAAAATTTTAACAGCTGACGTTTGACAGATCGTAATTTCTAAGAAAGCACAATTTTTTGTTTGTGCTGCCATCTAGCGCTAGGTAGCTTCAATGTCACTCCGCCCTCGTACATGTTTTAGTTTTTCTAAAGAAAAAATTGGCAACTTTGGCGGTACTCATTGGAATTGCTGTTTGGGTGGCTGCCGTTAATGTTGTAATGTCTTCTAGAGTTGATGATTAGAAGATAGGTAGTGCTGTAGAGTATTAAATAGTCGGCCTATGGTCGATAGTTTTTCAGCGTTTTTTTTTTTTTAATTTTTTATTTTCAGTCTAATTTATTAGAATTTTTTAAAATTTATACTTAAAATTTATTACTGTCCTTATAAGCGTATTCACTGTAGTTTATAACGTTAAGTGACTTAATACAAGCAAAGTTTTTACTTTTGCTCATGCGATACTACATTAGATTTTTTGTTTTTGAAATATTTGCTTTTTTTCTCATGTTGTTTTTATTTTATTATATAATATTTACATAAAAAGTATATATATATTTATAAAATAAATTGTTTAACATTTTAGTCATTGATAAATAAATAAAATGAGAAGAAATGTGCAAAAACAAATTTTTTAAATTTAAATTTGACATTTTTTGTGATATTTTTTCGTTTATATGTTTAATTTTTTTTTCTGCAGATATTTATATATTTTTGTTTTTATTTTTATTATTCGGGTATTAATTTAACCCGATAAAATTTATAAATAAAAACGGTTTAAAAAAAAAACTTTATTAAAACGTACGCACGTGTGATATACATTCATAAATAAATTTTCATTTTTTGTGGTAATAAAATAATTGAATTTCATTAATTATGATAAGCAAAGTAAAAATACACAGGAGGTGCATATGCATTTTTTAAGTTTAAATGAACTTAAAAAGTTGTGCCCTCAAAATATACGTCGCTAAATTCGTTAAGTCCAAATATTTTAACACACAAACGTTTTCTTAAAACTTCAAAACAGAAAATAGTCATAAAGGTTAAATCTGAGAAGTGTACTGTGTGAGTGTGTTAGCAGTTCTTAGCGAAATTCATGAATATATTCTAATATATGGGCGTGAGCAATCACTTTACCTTACCTATTGACCGACTTGTTTTTATTTTTATATATTCAGCCGAATTGCGCATTTTCATTCTCTACTTGTTCAACATCTCTCATGGATTTTGTCTTCTATAGTATTGCTATAACTACAACAGAACTCAATAGACTATATTTTAACCACTAAGGTGGTTCACATCACCTCCACTTGAGATGACCATGGTTCCAATATGGAATTAATGCTGTGACCTGTAGCGTCATTCTGTTGAAACTTCATGTCGTTGGTGTCCTTATCAGCCTATCCAAGCCAAACGAAGTTGGTAATCACCAATCTATAGCACTTACTGTTGCCGGTGATGACCTGGCCAACATCAGATCTTGCACCTTTTTATTTTCATTTATTTCGCTCTCTGCAAAACTCATTTCATGGTGTAAATTTAAATTCCGTAGAAGCCGGCAAACGGCAATGGGATTAGTTTAACGCTCAGAAAACTCAGAAGTTCTACACTGATGGAATAATGGCTTTACCCCAAAGAAGTCAAAAGGTTATCGATCAAAACGGCGCATATTTGATTTAATAAAGCTCGTTTCAAATGTCGGATCCGCCATCTAACGTTTTTTATTTTCAACTAGTGCTTATTAACACTTAGCTCATGTCTGATTTGACAGATAATTAGTTTTATCCTTCCGCTGAACGAATATGATTGTGTATACGCTTGGACAACGCTGAGAAATATTGCGACATTACTTTGAAAATCATGGTAATATTGCAGAATGTGTGCGATGTGTTCAGATGAAGCTCATTTTGATCTTGGCGGGTATGTAGACAAGCAAAATTGTCGCATTTGGGTCACAGAAAAACCGCATGCATACATTGAAAAGCCGATACACTCAAGACGAGTCACTGTTTGGTGAGGATTTTGGTCCAGAGGCATAATTGGGCCATTTTTCTTCGAAAATGAGCAAGGAGTGGCCGTTACAGTCAATGGCGATCGTTATCGGGCCATGTTGAATGAATTTTTGTTCACAAAAATTGAAGAGGAGGATATTAGCAACATTTGGTTTCAACTGGACGGCGCTACGCGCCACACAACCGAAGCTACACTCGATGTTTTGCGCCCTGTTTTTGAAGATCGCATTATCAGCCGCAGAGCTGATGTCGTTTGGGCACCTCGGAGCTGCGATTTGACACCGTTAGAATATTATTTGTGGGGTGCCGTCAAAGATAAGTGTTACGCCAACAAGCCAGAGACAATTGACGTTTTAAAGGACAATATTCGTGAAGCCATTGGTGAAATACAGCTGCACACAATCGATAATGTGCTTAAAAATTGGATCGATCGTGTGGGCTACTGCATGGCCAGCCGAGGCAGCCATTTGAATGAAATTATTTTCCATTATTAACCGGAAGGATTGTACTTTCAAATAAAAAAAGAAATTTGAGAAAATATTCAGTAGTTTTTTCTATATTTTTCAAAAAAAAAAAAAAAAAAAAATGGCGGACCCTTTATATGAAAAAGATGTTTATTTTTTAATCAAATTTTTATACGAAATTTTCTCGAACTGCTATCAACATCGTGCTATTGGTAGCCGAGGCCAATTTAACATTATTGTGATACATAAATCAATCTGAATTTGACCAATGGCAGGGGTTGTGTTGGTTTTGATGGCCGTTTTCCTGCGACTTAGGAAAACCCATCAAGAAAAAGTTCAACGGGGTGAAATCGCACGATTTTTGATATTCAGTTTACATCACCACCTTCAAGTGAGATGTACATGGCCTTAAATCGTTCACGTAGAATGTCCTACGGATGGTAGATACTACCAGCCCAGAAGCCACACTACACAGTGACTTCGAAATGCATTGGATGCTCTTGGATCTCATGTGGATTGGTATCGTTTCAAATTAGACAATTTTGTCTAATTTGCCTTTTTATCCATAAATGAACCTCAGCCCAAAAGATGAGTTCTTGGTGAAAATTGGGGTCACTTTTCGTTCTCAAAGAAATAGGAACCGATGACACCGACGGACCAAAACACCACCACACTGTAATTTTTTCGGATATGCATTTGATCAATATCTTCTCAAATTCGACAATTTCGTTTGCTGACCTACCCATTCATACAGAAATCGTCCTCATTGCTGAACTTAATTTTTAAATGAATATATGGGTCAGACTAGAAGCCCCATTTTAATAAAACAATTTTATCACTTACACATTCTATTCAACGCAATATCCTCCCATGAAGTTTTGGTAAATAAATTGTATTAAACTTCGGAAATCTATAACGAAAGACATCCCCGTGGCTTAGTGAGCGACATTGTCACTGTGATATATTCATCGATGAATCATCGTCACAATATCAATATCAAGTTGAAATTTGTATGAAATTATCGTAAATGAAAGATTTCGTAGATGAATCTTCGTGACAAGTTACGTGTGACAATGTCACTGTAATATCCACATACTAAATACAGCTGAAATTTGGGATATTTTCTGTCATGAGTCTCCTAACGATGGAGAATTTTGCCTGCTTCCCTTCAATAAACGGACGCCTGCAAGAAATAATCTACTCCAGTTATCTATGAAAATTTGCCCAATTACTTTAATAAGCCATGTATGACACCAAAGAAATTGCATTGTTAGCGTTTGTTACGATGATTCACTACGAAACTGAATAAAATACAGTCAATTCGTCAAATAAAGCTTCAGAAATATATTTTCTAGCAACTGTCTTCGAAAGTTCAAAAGTCCCTTTTAGTAGAACAACGTTACATATTTTTGCCTTTTTTTTTTGTTGCGTCATTTAAAATAAAAAGTTTTTTCTTTCTTTTTCATAAATTATTAAATTTTGTTTTAAAATGTAAATTATTTATAAAACAATTATTATTAATTTTTTTTCTTTTTCTTTTTATGACTTTTTTGAACTTCCGCATTCAAATTTAGACTTTTAAATACAAGTTCTTAACAAATTTTGTTTTTCTCTCTTACTTATTTTGTTTACTTCTTAACATTTTATTTTTTTAACTTTTTAACTTTTTTTTTTCTCTAAAAAAATTGTTTTCAAAAAAACGAATTTAAAATAAAAACACACACAAAACAAAAAATTGGTTAAATTTAACTTTAACTATTCGAATTGTTATTTTGTTTACGCAAAAAATTTGCTTGTGCCGTTTAGTCATGTCTAGCAATTTCAAAATTTATTTCATTTTTTTGTTTTTGTTTTTGTTTTTTTCGCAAACACGTTAAAAAGTATTTGCAAAAAAAAAAAACGATCATTAAGTCTGTTGTATTTATGTCTGTCAGTTGAAGCGCGTGTATGATTCAATCAAATAATCCCACCTTCGCATTTACAATTATCCAGTCATGTATACTTTGAACAGCTAAATTTAAACGAAATTTTTGTTCAACTAAAAAAGAAACAAAATTTTGTTGATTTTCTTTGTGGTCAAAATTAACTCTTTCGGAAGAGATATGAAATAAAAAAATATATACGTATATACATACAGTGGTGGTCTGCTATTTAGTAACAACAATAGCTTGTATACTCACATGACGATTTTCGAATCCTAAGCAAAAGCTTTTAACAGTAAAGGGTCCGCCACCTAACGTTTTTTTTTCAACTAGTGCTGATTTCGTGAATGGTAACACTTAGCTCATGTCTGATTTGACAGATAATTAGTTTTATCCTTCCGCTGAACGAATATGGTTGTGTATACGCTTAAACAACGCTTCGCTAAGTGGGCCTGCGATCGGCTTACAGAAGATACCGATTTTACCAAAAAAATCATCTTTTCAGTTGAAGCTCATTTTGATCTTGGTGGGTATGTAAACAAGTAAAATTGTCGCATTTTGTGGCCAAGAAAACCCGCACGCATACATTGAAAAGCCGATACACCCAAACGTGTCACTGTTTGGTGCGGATTTTGGTCCAGAGGCATAATTGGGCCATTTTCTTCGAAAATGAGCAAGGAGTGGCCGTTACAGTCAATGGCGATCGTTATCGGGCCATGTTGAATGAATTTTTGTTCACAAAAATTGAAGAGGAGGATATTAGCAACATTTGGTTTCAATCGGACGGCACTATGTGCCCCACTCTCGATGTTTTGCGCCCTGTTTTTGAAGATCGCATTATCAGCCGCAGAGCTGATGTCGTTTGGCCACCTCGGAGCTGCGATTTGACACCGTTGGACTGTTATTTGTGGAGCGCCGTCAAATATAAGTTTTAGGCCAACAAGCCAGAGACAATTGACGCTTTAAAGGACAATATTCGTGAAGCCATTGGTGAAATACAGCTGCTTGTGCTTAAAAATTGGACCGATCGTGTAGGCTACTGCATGGCCAGCCGAGGCAGACATTATTTTCCATTATTAACCGGAAGGATTGTACTTTCAAATAAAAAAAGAAATTTGAGAAAATATTCGGTTGTTTTTTTATAGCACTTTCAAAAAAAAAAAAAAAAAAATTGGCGGACCCAATATAACGAGGCTTAGTAAACGTTTGACATGCTTTTTACAATTCGAATCAAATAAATGAAACTTGAATTCATGTCAGTATACAAGCAATTGTTGTTCTTAAATAATGCATTTTTTATTTAAATTCTTTTAATTCAGCAAAATGTCTAATTTTTCTTCAAAATTTCTTTTACTCCTTAACAATTTTGACTTTATTCGCATATGTCGCCACTTAATGAGTTATTATTATTACAAAAACATTGTTGTTTTTGTTATTTTTCTATTATTATTTATTTTTATTTTTTAAATTTTTGCACTACATACTTCCATGTACCGGCTATTATAGCTGAATAATTGTTATTGTTTTTTCGACTCTTTCTTTTTTTCTTTATAACTTTTATCTCTACTCTCTCTCTCTCTCTCTCTCTCTCTCTCTTTTTCTTTGCTAAATATAACATACACATACATAATTCAATGTCAAGGTTATTTATATATAAAAAAAACGAAAAACAAAAATAAATTTTATTTTATTTTCTCTTTCATTTCAGTTTGTTTTGTTTTTATTTTTGGCACTTAATTTTTTTATGTTTTTGGGGGGACTCTTGTTTTCATACAAAATTAAACAATTTTTATTGTTGAACTCGTTTTTTGTAATGATGAAAAATGACTGTGCGTATGTGTGTGTATACAAAAATAATGAATAAAAGCTTATTTCTCAAATACATGATTTTATTTTGTTGTCTTTTGCGTTTCTCTATTTACCTGTAAGCTGAATATTAGGGAAGACAATGTTTCCTGTTTTGTTATTGTTTTTAAGCGTTTGTTATTAAGCGTTTGTTTTTATTCATTTAAACCCTTGGAAGGCAGTTAATTGTTTCTTGATATATTTCTATATACATTTGTATTTTCTTATCGCTTTTATTTCTTTATTTTTATTAACTTTCATATTATTTGTTTTATAAAACAATTGTTGTTTTTTCTGCTGTGATTTACATTTTCATCTTAAAGGAGAAAAAAATTATAATTTTTTTAATTCTTGTGGTTTTCTGTTAAATGTCGATGATGAATTGTTATAAATTATCTTAAAACCGCAGGCAAATTGGAACCATTTGCAGTAAGAATTATAAAAAGTAATAGTTTTTTATGAAAAAAATTCTACAATAGTATGAGTACATATGTACATACATGTGTATGACTAGTTTGCAACGATAAACACAAATAGACAAACGATTAAAACATTAAAAAAAATATCTGTAAATCTTCACTCAAAATTAATTACTCAGAGGGGGCAAATTACGGCATTTGATTGCGCATAATAGTTCCATGTAAACTGTTTTACAAACTGCCGTAGTGCCTCTGTTTAAATAAAAGAATTAATTTTTTTTTTTTTATTATTAATTTTTTACATTTTTTTTAATATTTTAAATATTTGTAATATACAATTTTACGAGTTTTGTCTGATGGCCTACTCCGGTCAATTTTCGGCCAATACTCGCTTCAAGCGTATCAATTGTGTTCGCTGCAGCTGGCCTACGATCGTGTAGTCAGATTTTTGGCATCTTTATTATTAAACCAAATACGGAGCATTAGCTTGTTGCCATTGATATTCAGCTTTGAAGTGATCTGGCTGGTTGACAGGGCTTCACACATGATTAACTGTGCTTTGTTGTCGTAGTGGATCGATTTCTCAGCGTCTGTTGCAGCTCGATGAGAAAGTTCAAGCATCATTTTAGGCATAAAAAATCATTTTCAACGTTACTTGGCTCCAACTCGTGTGGTAAACACTTTCTTTGCTTTTGCATGAATCCAGGTGCTTAAGAACACACTGAAATTGATGGAACATATTTAAACGATCAATCTCGTTCAGCTTTAGATGATCTTTTTTTTCGGTTTTATAAGTAAAATTAAATAAAATACACATAAAGCTATGATTTCGATCAAACTTTTTCATTATAATGCTGGGACCTTGCCATGAGTTGCGAAATAAAATGTCATTTAAATGACCACCTCGAGATTGGTTGCAGCAGACGATCCCTTTCAGATAGTACTCGATCACTTTTTCGCACGTTCCGGGTGGTATCTCGGCGACAAATTGACGAATATGTGTTATCAAATGCTCTAACGTTAGGGGGTAGCATGTAGCAACACAAACAAAGTCTAACATCGTCATATCACATGATCTTTGAGTAAAAATAGCACGTCCAGAAAATTATTCATTTAATAAAGCCAAAATCGGTTATGTTGTTTGCCTCATGATACCGGCCAAAAACGGTGGTTATCTTCACTTCTTCCGCATGCATTAGCTTTTCCACAACCAATTCTGGAGGCTACGAGCCACATACGCAACAATTTTGCAAATCAGCTTCATCGCTGAAGAGAATTTGACTTGAAAAATTAGCATTAAAGGTCGGTTATTAGGATAGTTGCGGCTTTAATTGTTGCGTGAGTTGGACTTTATATGGACGAAGCTGTAAATCCATAATAAGCCTGAGAGCGCCGTGGAATCAATATATTCGGACTATCCGCACATAACTTCACTAACAGAAGCGATAATATCGAAAGTGCGTACATTTCAATGATTCTTAGACTTTAAATTTATTCATAATCTGCCCAGTTCTTGGACTGTAGTTCGTTTGTGATGACCTACGAAAGTATCCACGCTTGAATCACCACCTTTCGTTCTTTCTTTTGTTGTTGTCTATATTAGAAAATATGCTAAATCTCGGATTATATCGTAGACAGACGACAGCATTGATATGCATTAATAGTCTTAACGTAAATTAACTTGTGCATTATTTCGTTCTCAATGTGCATTAAGTTTGATGTAAATGCACAACTCTATACTGCGTTTAGCTTTTTCAATATGGCAATACTGTGGATAATCAAATAAATTCTTCACTATTGTAAATGACTATCTAATTGAAAAAATTAAAATCGATTCAAAGGAATTATGGAGCAGTTTCTGCAAAAGAAATTTTAAATAAATAGTGATTTTTACCACTTTTATCCATTTGATTTTGGTATAAATGCAAAAAAGAAAAAATGACATACTAACAGCTGTTTGCTTAATGCAGAAACTGTCGTCTGTCAGGGTAACATTTTAATTTGCTGTAGTAAGTTTTTAATGCACATTAAAGCTGTCGTCTGTCCACGATATTACATATATTAAAAAGCTGCTAGCCTTGCCAGACGACGTTTATGAAACCACTAAATGGATATCCCGATAACACTTGACGCAAATGATGTGTTCGAAGTAAAAATGATGATTTGTTAGTAAATTCAGCACATTCGACTCAAAAAGAACTGTTTACACTATTTCATTTAATGCTTAAGTGAGAATAAATAACAGATATTTACCTCTCAAGATGCCATATACATCTTAAAAAACACAAAATATCTTTTATACAGATTTTGTGTTTACGCCATCTGTTATAAATACGGAATTTTTAAACATATTTTTAATAAAAATTAATATTAAAAAAAAAAATTATCAAAAAAATTTAGTAAAAAATTATAAAAATATATAAATATTTTTAATAAAAATTCTTATTTATATTATTCTGTTCTATTTATACTAAAAAATAAAAATTTTTAATTAAAATTAAATATTTCTAATAAAATTCTTAGTTTTTTACTCGTTTTAATGATTTAATGATTTAATTTTTTTTTTTTTTTGTATAATATCTTCCAATTTAAATAATATATAAAATTGTTCTTTTCAGCTCCACCTCGGGTTGCAATGGCATTTTTTCCAGACGCCTGGATTTCTCTTCCTTCAATCTATTGCCCAGGACTCGTTTGAATTCCTATCAAGTTAAGGTAAGTTCGTAAACCAAAATATATTTTTAAATTATTATTTTTTTCCTTCTCCAAAATCAAATTCCTGAAAACGTTAAATTTAATTTCGAGAATTTATTAAAATTTAAAAAAGAAATCTATTTAAAAAATATCCCCCCAAAAGTTTATTGAACTTTCCATTTTCGTTTATATTTCTTTTATAAAATCAAAGGCCATTGATTTTGATTCTAAATAAACATTTACAAGAAATTTTTTTTTTTTTTTGCAAACTATTGGAATTATTTATTCTAAAAATCATATAACGAAAATATTTACAATCACGCTGATTTTTAAGCAAATATTCTTTTATTTGCAAATAAAACTTAAATTATAAACAAATTTTAATTAAATAAACAATAGTTTTTTTTTTGTGCAAAAAATAATCGCATCAGCAGTTTCATCTTCACATTTGTCTTCAAATTTTTAATGTAAAATTTAAAATACAACGAATAAATGATTTTAATTTGATTTTTTTTCTTCAAGTTTTTGTAGTAAGAAAAGCTTATATCATAACTTCTCTATAGTTTAACCTATGCACGAGGGCGGATTGATATTGAAGCTACCTAAGTAGGAAAAAAACCTTTTTTTTTTTTCAAAAATCATTAATTTCTCAACATAGTCTCCTTTTAGCTCAATACACTTAGTAAGACGATTATCCAAATTTTTTATACCATCTGAATAATACGATTTTGGGAACTCCACAAAATACGCATTAGTTTCGGTAATCATAGCTTCGATTGAGATGAATCTTTATTCTGCGAGCCATTTTTTCAAGTTTGGAAACAGGAAAAAGTCACTAGGGGCTAAATCTGGACTATAAGGTGGATGATCAACCAATTCGAAGTGAATTTCTCTTAGTTTTAGCATCGTATCTAACGCTGTGTGAACCGGTGCGTTGTCTTGAAGAAAGAGCACTTTTTTCATATTTGAATGTGGTTGTTTTTCCTTGATTGCATCAACCAATTATTCCAATAATGCACGATAATACTCTCCTGTTATTGTGGATCCCTTTTCAAGATAATCGATGAGCAATATTTCGTGTGTTCCCAAAATACAGTGGCCATAACCCTGCCAGCCGATTTCGCTGTCTTCGCCTTCTTCGGAACACTTCCACCAGCTTCCACCCATTGCTTCGATTGATTTTTGGTTTCAGGTTTGTAGTGCTGGACCCAAGTTTCATCAACAGCTATTAATCTACGCCAAAAATCAGCAGGATTATGCTTTACCATGTCCAAACACCGCTGTGAAGTGATCTGTCGAACTCGTTTTTGTTCAACACTGAGCAAACTCGGCACCCATCTTGCCGATAGCTTTTTCATATGCAAATGTTCATGCAAAATGTTGAACACACGTTCATATGATATGTTTACCATTTCAGCAATCTCACGTATTTTGACCCGGCGATCATTAATAACGATATCGAGGATTTTCTTGATATTTTCTTCAGTAACCACCTCTTTTGGCCTTCCTGTTGATGGTATTGTTGCAGTGCTTGTTCGGCGCCGTTTAAATTCAGCAATCTAATATTTTCCCATATAATCTGACGGAGCAGATTCACCGTAATGTTTATCAAGCTTTTCTTTTGTCTCTTGCGCCGTTTTGCCTTTCAAATAATAGTGTTTAATCACTACACGAAATTCACTTTTTTCCATTTTCCAAGAAACACAAAAGTTACTTACTTCAAACGACTACAACAAATAAACTAATCGATGAATTTGGCTAAAATTTTAACAGCTGACGTTTGACAGAACGTAATTTCTAAGAAAGAAAAAATTTTTTGTTTGTGCTGCCATCTAGCGCTATGTAGCTTCCATGTCAATCCGCCCTCGTAGTATATGACAAGACATGTTAGATATGTTATAAGACCTCGAAATTCAATTTGAAATAACGCAAGATAATAAAAAAAAATATTAAATTATTTAACACTGAACATACTTTTACGAAAATAAAATGCTGTAGACATAATTCATCACGTCAGGGACTTATTATGAGTTCTAAAATGTATTGGCTTGTGTCAATGGCTAGTAACTGCCATAATTACCTTTACCAATTAAGAGTTCTACCATCCGCATGTCTAACGGAGTTGCCAGTTCGATTCTTTTTTTGTGTTTATAATTTTAGACCATTTAAATTAACGTAGATGAATCGAAGATTCGTGTCTGAACTAGAACATTCGAAATTAGTAATGAAATACTATAAAAAGATGGCGCATTGGGGTTAGTTAGTTATCATTTGGCTGTCAATAAGTAAAATCGCGTTATGGCGTAAATGAAAAGTGTTGTATAAGCGAATTAAGACATAGTGTATAAAAGTTATAGTGGAATAAATAAAATTTTAACAAGTGGTTTAATTTTATTTTAACGAAATTTGAAACAACGCAAACGTTTTAAAAAAGTTAATACGTAACAACACCAACAATTAATTCAGACTAAGGAGATAGAACGGTTATTATTCGGCTGGTTTTAACCGTTTTTTTTTTTGCCGAATACGAATTTTTCAAAACGTTTATTTTTCGTATATAGAATAATATTTTTACACGAGTATTATTAATATTATTTATACATGTTTTTCTTACTTTTATTGTAAATATGCTCATAATTTACGATTTTTCTAAGTGTAGTATTTAATTTTATATACATATATCTTATATATGTACTCGTGTATATGACAATTTCGAACGTCTCACAAAGTTATGACCGCAGAAGAACGAATAATATATACCCACTTTGGTGACAACTTTTTTCATGATCTGTAAATTAAAAAAGAAAATGATGTATAGAGATTGACCACTAGGGAAGATGCAGCTGATGATCAGCTGTACGATGTGGCCGTGGAACTATGAAAATAAAAGAATAAAAGGTTCTTGTTAAAAAAGACAAATTGGAAAGTTATAATTCCAACTTTCCAATTGCAATTATAGAGAGAGTGTTTATCAAAGCTTGAGAACTTTAAATAACAATACAAGACAAAAATATTACTGAAATGAAATTTTATTTATTTTAATCTGGTAGATAATTTCATAATATTTGTTTCTTAAATATGATTTCCGGCATTTACCCGCCTATATATAAATTACATTGTCCATTCGATTAGTTTTTCCAATAAATGAGGACGTATGGCGTCAACGGTGGCTTGAATATTGGCTTCCAATACTTTAAAAGTTGCTGGCTTTTTGGCATAAACCAATGACTTAATGAAAAGTTATCCAGGTTAACCAGTTATTTGTTTAATTCTTAAGCTAAAATCGGTTTTTGAAAAATTGTACTTAATCAAACTATTTGAAAACCAGTTTTTGATGAAAGTCGAATAGTTGATCTCCCTACTACCTAAAATTAATGCATATCTTTTTTTACCGTAGCCGGTTAAATGATGGGTGCTTATGTTTCATGATAAAATGTATTAAATATAGATGTAAGGGAAAATAAATAAATTCATATTAATTAGTTAAATGAAATATACATTTTAATTCTTTCAAGTTTTCCTCAAAATAAGTTATAAGCCATGACTGTAAAGTTTCCACTGTTATTTCTCATGCGAGAACATCTGTCAAAAATAGTGATTCAATAAAATATTTCTTAAGAATTTTTTTTTATAAATTTTTTTTTCTTCTTAAAACTTAATAACAGCTGTGACATATATTTGACAAAACTGAGGGAGTCAGTTGTTGTATATAAAACAACTGGATTTGTAATTCACTAGAAATAAACGATAATTTATTTGTTTAAATAAAACGTACGATTTTTTTGTTCTTGTTGCGAAAGTAAGCAAAAAATTATAAAAGATACACTTAGAAAAATGAGAAAAAGTGTGTTGAAATTAAAAGTAATTAATTATAAAATAATATACACTGGCAAATACATAAAATAAAATAATAAAATATTAAGAATATATTTTATTAGCTAAACCATGTTTAAACTATTTTCTAAATTTGAATTACAAATTTTTTTCCCATGTATTTTTACTTCTTTTCAACGAATTGTGAATTACCACTTAAATTGTTTTTTTTTTCCAGAATTCATCAACCAAGTCATTAAGAAATAAAAATACTATATATTTTTCTAATTCTTTTAAATTTTTTTTTCATACTCTATTATAATAATTATTAAATATAATTAAAGAAAAATTTAACACGCCATCCAGTATAAAAATAAAATAGCGAAGGGAAAGGCGTTTCTTTTCTTGTTGCTAATGTCATTGCGAAGAAAATTCTAAGAATTTTTTACTATGAAATTGTGTATTTTGTAATAAATAAATGTTGCATGAAATTAAATAGTCGATAAAAAAAAAAAACTAAAGAAAATGCAAATAAAAATATAACCCAACAAACAAGTTTCATAATTTCAAATCACAAAATATTGTTACGAAAATGAATTGTCATAAAAAGATAAACCAACATTTGTAAATTTAAAGCTACACACTTTATTATGAATGTTATTCTATTGGTTTGTGTCAAGACTGCAATTACCCTGCTATTGCTGCATATACCTGAAAAGCACTGCCAATACCTCTATAAGTCGGATATGTATTTCAAATTCGTAACGGCAACTGAATATTAGTTTGTGGTATATGGGATAACAAACGAAACTAACGTTAATTTACTATAAAAGGCGCCACATTCTGCTCAAACAATCGAAGAGAAAGGTAGTAGTAAAAGTGTTGCCGTAAAACGCCAAGGAAGCGGACCGGCTTCACCTTTAATGAGAGTGTCAATAAACCTATATGCTCGTGTATCTTCTATGCCTCAGTGATCAAGTACTAATACTAACCATTCTGTACAGGTGCTCATTGCTGGCAAAATTACCCAAAAGTATATTCAAACTTACTTTTCATTTTCAGAGCAGAGTCCGCTCTCTTAGCGTCAAAGCTCAGAAACTTTTAGGAATGCTCGAGGTCACTAGTTTGTCAATGGATTTAAACTATTTTCTAATTTCCTTCATGAGATTCCTGTTGAAGCCAAATGAGGGGAGAGTGGATCCATCATTTAATTTGCCTTATGATTTTAATGTTCTGGCACCCAGACTATAGGGTAATCTAATTCTGTGTAGCCAGGTTATTGAGAGTGTTATGGCATAACAGTATTATTTTTAACATAAATGTACAACCGCTAAGGGCCTTTAGGACAGATTGACTGTCCGTGAGTATGTGTCTTATTCCTCACCCCCCATGTATTCCACTTCTAATGAAACTCCCACAATTTCCAATATCGTGTAAAGTTCCACCTGGAAAACTGTGTGGCCCTGCTCAAAGTCACTAATCTGCTTGTTCTGAGCATCACTATTACCGCTCCTACTTCTACTTTGTCCCATCTGGGTACAAATTTTGTGCCATCTTGTAATCACCTTGCGATTGGTTTGTGGAAAACATAACCCTCATTAAAAGCGTGCATGGCATAAAGAATTGGTGAGAGTTTTTTTTAAGTGGCGATGCCGAGTTTTTACGTTTTTACTAGTAATCATTAGTTTTCGCTTTATATGAAAGCTCCATTGTTTTTATTTCTTTTTTTGGATCTTAAATCCCCCCAGTAATGTTCACTGTAGCAAAAAAATTATAGGCAATTTTAATCAGGGGAAGGCGTGCCGCACCTGCCACAACCACTTTTTTAAGTTTGGGTCGTAACTCCCACCAGAAGTGCTCTCTGTAGTAACAATACATTGTAAAAAATTTTAGGCAGATATCATCAGGTGAAGGCGTGCAGCATTCACCTACAAGGTGTCAAAATGTTGTTTCATAAGAATTTAATATATTTTAGCAGTTTTGTGAGCGGAGGTGGCACGTTTTCCCTTAATGCAATCTGCCCTAAATTTTTTTCCTGCAGAGAACAATTCTGGGGACGTTACAGTGCAATTTCGTATTTTTAAAAATAAGTAGCAACCCTAGTGACCATAGATGACCTCCATCACTACACACCTATTACAAATTAGCAGTGAAAGTAGTGGACTGGATTGGAAGAACTGTTTACAAAGAAGGCGAGGACAGTTTTATTTGCAGGCAAAAATATGGCAATTTTTATTGATTTTCTTTAAAGAGGGAAAATTACCAACTACGAGTACATATTGTGCTAACTTTTTGCAGCTTTTAAATTACGAAACTAAAGAAGAGAGTCGGAATTTGCCGTAAAAGAAGATGTCGTTCAGTATAGACAATATATCATTTCACATATCTACTATTGTGCTGACCAAAATCAATAAACTAAAGTTAGAATTAATTGCTTCATCACGCATTTTATTTGCCATATATAGAACCACACTCTCTCTCATAATTTTGTATTTGAGAATATGACAGTGTCTACATTTAAAAAAATACTGAATAATAGGTAAAAGTTGAATATAATCCCTTAAGTATGCTATTAATTTAAATTAAAATCTTGATGGCGAACGTTATGGTGAGTCATCGTGGCAAACGCTGACAATGGTAAATAATCGAAGACTGACGATGTCATACTACATATTATATAACTAATGATTTAGTAATTGTTCAAATTTTCATAGTTGACAGAAGTTGATTACGTCTTGTAAGCGTCTGTTTATTAATGAGTTCTAACAGACAATATAATGGATAATCATTAGTGCTTTATTCATTAACAGGTGGTGTAGCAGAAAAAATCATGCATCGGTTAGCATGTAGTCGACTCATAACAGACAATGTCACTGAATTTTAGCTTTCTTTAGCATGTTAGCATTACAATGAAGTTGTCTACGTAACTTGTTTTGTTTGTGGCTTTGTCACGAAGATTAATCAATGAAATTTCCCATTTACGATAGTTTCATACAAATTTTGACTTGATAGTGATATTCCGACGATGACAATGACGCCAAAATACACCACTGGAATTTCATACAATAGAATATTTTCATTTGAAACTGAAGGAAAATCAATATTTTAATTTAATAATATTATATGCAAAAAATTTACTTAAACTACAGCAAAAGTAAGTAAATATGCTCTATTTATGGACTCACCATTGTAAGGTGTTTAAGCTCCTAAATGTATGCTTGCTGGGTTTTTATTTTATATCCTCTTAGCAGAACAATGACAATGGCATTGTTTCGGAACCGAAATAACACTTTAAGGATTAGTTTAAGCTTTTCAAACAAAATAATTCCAAAAAGACAAAAGTTTGAGAGAGAGAGTGAGATAGAGAGAGAGAGAGAGAGAGAGAGAGATAATAGTATTTTATTAAAGCAGACAGGTGTAATGACATTTACATGAAAATAAAGAGACTTTTAGAATTTTTTTAATTTTGTTTTTCCTTTCTGTCTGTCTGTCATTTCGTTCATTAAATATTTATTATATGGAAATTGTAAATAATTACAGTAAAATATTGAAATAACAACAGCATTTGTTTTTCTTAGAAAATATTTAAAGAGAAAATTAAAGCATACTTTTAAGGCATCTTGTATTGTGTTATATTGTGTATGAAAGATTAGCATAAAGCATACATTAAGGTGTCATTGATATACTTATATGGCAAATTAGGGTATAATTTATGACTTACAAATGCGTAAAGTGTAAGTATAAGTTGATGTGTGATTTATGGCAGAAAAAAAGTAAAATTCAAGGAGTGGTTTGAAAACACTTTATTTGTATATTAAATTTCTTTTTTCTACATCATACCGACTAGGAATTTTGAATAAATTTTTTCATAAATTATTGAGATAAAGAAATTTAACTTTTTTATTTTTTAATTGAAAAGATTTAGAAAATAGAATATGAGATTGAAAAAAGGTCATTAATTGTAATTCTATTTAACCACCATTTTTTAAGTTTTATATTGGGATAAAAATATTCCATTTTTTAATGATATTTTTTGTTCTGCTAAAAGTTCTTTATATTTTCCTAATGAATGGAAAAAACTTTATGAAATAAACATAAAAAGAATCCGTGAATGATAAATTATCCTTCTTTTTAAATGAATGTCAGTTTCTTTTACTATGATTTTTAGATGAATTTTTATTATGAATTTTTTTTATAAAAATTTTGTTTCATTTAGTGATTTCTTTCTTTTTAATTTTAAAAAATTGTCATCAAAATCTATAAGATTTAAACTGTATGTGTTGACAGCAGCTGTTCAATGATTTGTATATCCTCCAGCAGGATTAAACCTTGATTCACCAACCCTTTCGTTGTTGGAAGGGGGATTTATTCTTTTATCTTTTTGTGATTTTACAAGGATATTATAATGAAAATTATTGTATATTTTGTTTTTGTTATTATAACGATAAAAGTAACAAGTTGACTTTATTAATTATGTCTTATTCAACAATAAGAAACCCTTTTAAAAAATAATTCTTTGCTTAATTGTTTTTGTCGTCTTTTTAAATGTAAATTATAACAGCAAAGGATAATGATAAATATCCTGTTGGTCTGTGTTTTGCTTTGTAATAATCACGTCATATGGTTAAGAAGTTATTTAAAAATAATTTCATTAAATAACATTTGTTTGATTATATAGAAAATAAATTATTTTAAAATTTTTCCTATAAACTTTATATGCACAATCTTAAATTTAATAAGTTTATTATCCTCAATGCTTCCTCATATCTTTATTCTTATCCTTTATTTTCGATTTTGCTTTAGTCTTATAAAACTATTCAAAATACTGTATATTCCTAACATAAGTTTTATTTCTTTTACTCAATCTCTTTCGAAAAAAAGAATAAGAATTCTTATTTGAATCCCTATTAAATATTTATAAATTCTATAGAAATATTTTCATTTTTATTTTATTTGTATTGCAGTATATAAGAGAACATTCAAGTCTGTTTGCAAATTGTATGCAAAAATAAATTTTTTTTATATGAAAATTTCAGTTTTTATTGTTGCTATGGGTACTCCAACGCATGCATTTCCTAAATTGAATTGTAAAACGTTTTCTTCTCTCCTCTCTAACAACTTTTTCTGATACCTCTTTGATAAAGTTTTAACTGGATGAATATAGAGAAATAAAAAAGAAAAAAATTGAAAATAAAATATTGAATCAGCGAGGTTTGGTCCCAAAAAAATTGTTAATTTTTTAAATTTCTGGAAATTATTTGTTAATATAATATCAGAAGTTTTTCCCCGTCACTCCTCTTTAGAATATATGGCATTCCACAAAGCTTTCTTTCAGTTTCATTAGTCAGTTGATTTTCAAGCTAAGTAGATGATTAGTCTACTGTAGCTCGTGGTGAAGGTATGTAGTGGTGAATGTCCTTGCTAAATGGTGATGCATTTTCATATTTCCATAGTAGGTAGCATTTTTTTCTGGTCATCGCCATAGGTAAAGCTGGAAAATCTGAAGGGCTTCCTTCAGATGAAGGAAGAAGGTTAAAGTCCCTTTATTAAACGCTCCAAACAGCAATTATTTTTTTTTTTTGTCATGTCCTTCTCTGGGATTTGAACTTTGGCCTTTTATGTTGTATGTCTGTGCTCTAACCACTACACCACGCCACCCAGAACGTACATATTTATCGGCGAATATTTTTGTGAAAATTTGTTTTTGTTTTGGAAAAATTTAGTACTGATTAAAAGTGAAAACTACCTTTTCTAGCTAAGAAAACAAACAATGCATGGCTTCACACGTATGTGGTCACTATCTTGAAGTTATTTGTTAAGTTATTGTATCATTCACTAGAGTAAGAAGCTGAGACTTACTGAGCCAGCAATAAGTGAGCTCGATTATTGTATTCCCAAATAAAGTGAAATATATGGAGAATATCTTGTATACGACTTTCACGAGGTGAAAGCACTTATCTTATGTCCTCCATTGTTCTCATGGGGTCTAAAATGTAGAATGATCTATACTTTAATGATAGAGTAGTTGTCTACGGCTTAACATGTGACATGGTGGAGCACATGGGGATAGAGCGTCCGCAATTAAATTTTTCTTACCCGCTTGTGTAGTATGCGGGCATTCTTACCACTATAACATCCCACCCCCTATATCACAACAGACGAACTTATAGCCAAATTGGAATCTTAAGCAATGATCTTGAAAACAAGTGTTGGTGGTCGAAATTGTTTCGCTTTGTCTCCAGACATAGACATATTATGGGTATCACCGCTGTTACGGAGATAAGATTTATGCAAAATAAAAAAAAGGTAAGTGTCTGCTTCATATTGGGTGATTGGTTAAAAATTTTGGCATGAAATGAACTTTATTAAGGCAAATATCTGTCGTTTTGATCGATAACCTTTCGCCATTTTTGAGTTAAAGCCATGATTCCAATAAGGCCAAAACGTTTGGGTTTATTGAGCAAAAACATGGCGAAATTTCGTTTTGTGGGCCTCTATTGAATTTTAATTTACACCAAACCCATTTCAATTAGTTTCTGTCGGATAATCAAAAGCATGTATTGTCTAGCGTTGCCACCACGAAACACATCACCTTTTCTGTTGTTTAAATCTGGCCGTTTTAATTAAATTGCTTGCTTCAAACTCGTTAATTGTTGACAGCAAAGATCAGAGTTAATCGTTTGGCCGGGTTGTAATAGTTCATAATGAACAATTGCCTTCCAATTTCTGGTTTTGTCAACGTCTTGAAAGCTTCATCTTGCTCCGTTTGTGATCTTTTTCACACATTATTGTCGTAAGCGATTCACTTTTCATTGCCCCTAATCATTTGCTTCAGTAATGGTTAAATTTTGTTCAGTTTTTAGCAGTGAATCGCAAATGGATATTCAGACCTTAAATTTTTCAATTCTAATTCAAGTGGCGCCCAAATCCAGCACTCTTCTAACGTTCAATGTTTAGTAATAAATGCCATGTTCACTAGCAACATTCACGCTGTCAATTTTGCCCATAATTTCATCGATTTTTTTTTTTTTAGTGATTAATCGACTAAAGCGAGTGACATCTTTAAATTCAAAAGTATCATATCGAAAGCGAGGAATTAGTCGTCTTCGCTAAATCGAGAAACTATTCAGCAGCCTGAGACGCATTGTTATATTTTCTATACCAGAAAAGCGCAATATGACAGTACTGTCGTGAGTTTTCCACTCATTTTTAAACGTGAACAATTTTACGCAGATTAATGTGATTTTAATAATGTCTTTATTTAGAGGTATTTAATTTTAGAGCCATCTACCGACAATTTTTAATCAAACTTAACCGAGTAACCAATATTATGACGCTGCTTTAAGTCAGTAAGTTTCTGTGAATTTAAATAACAGCAATACTATATGATGCCTTAAAATGCCAATAAACACAGGTAAACTATTGTGTGTAGTTCAAATACTGCACACAATAACTAACAAATTAATCTGCTATATTACAAACACATGCACCAATGTACTTAAACACAATTCATAAGGAACGTTCTAGAATTCGGTAGATGTTAGAAGTTTTTTATTTATTTATTTTTAGTTAACTGTAGATAGGGTGGTGAATCTAGCTTAGCAGTCGATAGCACGATGAACAAAAATCGGTGAGGTAAAAACAGGTCAATTAACATCACTATACATACATAGAAGTTTTGTTGTTGTGCAATCGAATAAGATTAGACAGTTTCGTTTTATTTTATTTGCTATTTCGAACTCAAAAAGCAACCTTTTTTAAAGAAGAAAACTTACCGCTTTCAAAAAGTTTAACGCCTCTGGCTTTTACTATATAAAACGCCAGAGTTCCAGTTTAGAACTAATATGTATGTTTTAATAGGTAGCAACGCTATAAAACTGCTGCTGTTTTAAGGCTCAAAAATTTAATCTTCAGAAACTTCTCGGAGCAGGCGATGTTTTTTCTTTCTGGTTTTCTGGGTAACACGCATTTACCCGCAACGACTATTGACTAATGTTGGTAAGCGTGTGTCAAGAAGTTTTAGCATGTCCGTTATTGCTTCTCGTTACACTATGGGTGTAGGGTATTACAATAATTGAAAATCCACCGTAATTTTTTATTTTTATTATTTTGTTTTGTTTTTTGGTTATAAAATAATTTTTATCTAAATTTTAAGGTATAATCTCAAGAAAATCTTGTACGTTTTTGTATTTTAATTAATTTTACAAGAGTTTTTTTATATTTATGTATTTATATATATAGTTTTGTTGTTTCTTTTAAAAAAATATGTTGCTGTAAATGAAATCCTTCATAATTTCTTTTTCTGCTGCTGCTGCTGCTGCTGCTGCTGCTGCCAAATGAAAAATTTAAGCCCTGTTTTATAGTTCATTTACCTTAATTTGTGTGCTTTTTTATGTTTATGATATACTTGCCACAATTTGAGGAAAGTTTTTAAAAGCTGGTAAGGTTTTGCAAGAGAAGAGGGGGTAAGAGTGTTGGCAGCTAATTGAAAATCAAGTAAAACTTTTTGTTAAATATGCAAATATTAATTTTAATTTTTCTCTGTTTTTTCGCGTTATCGTTGTTGAAAAGTTATTAACCCAGGCGAGCATTAACACTGTTTATGCCTTTAAAAGTTGTGTTGTAAATATGAATTGCCATCATCATCATCATCCCAGCCTTGATAGAGCATCATAATGGCTAGCCATGACAATGAATTTAAACAATATTGCAGCAGTAGCAGTGGCAGCAGCAACAGCAACATAATGTTGGTTGTAAATTACAAAAGAGCAAAAAAAAAAAGACTATTGTTGACAGTGACAACCAGCAGCAATTGAAACAGCTGCTGCCACTTCTTTACTTTACCAAAGCAATAACGGCAGCCACTATAAAAAGCAAAAAATGAAAATATTAACAATAGTTATTGCAACAACAGAAAAAAAGCCAAAAACTCTTCTTTTAACTTCTCAAAATACACACACATATACAGAGATAGTAGCATTTTGTGTTGCATAGCATATTAACAATCAAATACAAGTTGCACGCAGTTATCACCGTACAGGCAACAAGAAGAGATAGCTGAATAGACAACGACAACAAAAACTAAATAAAAAAAAAAAAACGTAGTAAAGAAAAAAAAAATGTGTTGAGTGACTTGATAGACAAGCAGACATAAATATTTTCTTGCCACACAGAACAGTAAGAACAGCAAGGCAACAACATGGTTAATGTGGCAATAACAATAACTACAATTGTGGCAATAACAATATCATACCACAAATTTGTTAGTTTTTTAAACAAAAAAGAAAAAAGTAACAAAAAAAATTTAAAAAAAATTCTTGGGATATGTAAAGTAAAATTTACAGATGCTGTTAAAACCATTGTTGTTACTACGTTGTTGCATGCAACATTACAACATTGACAATTTTTGTTTTCAGTTCCTCTTTCCCGTTGCAAAAAATGGCAGTTGCAATAAATGTCATGTTTTTTGTTTGGATTCTTATTATGCTTTATTTTGTGTTGCATTAACTGCCAACAAAAAAATATATATACCATACCATACATACTTGTGGCAAGTACAAAATATTTGACAAGTCGATATATAATAAAATACAAAACCACACAGTTGTTTGCCACAAAAATTTATATCGTTTTTGCACCATTTTCTTTTTCGGAAATTATTTGTCTGAAATAAAGGATTATAAGAAGAGTAACCAACTACAGCTTTTTTTCCTTCTTTAAATTGTTTTTTAAGAAACAAAAATATCTGTCAGTTATTGTTAAAAAAAACCAGGCTGTTTTTTGTTACTATACAATGGATGGTATGGTTTCACTCACTCATTTATGTCTTGGCTCATCAATCAAAAGTGTCAGTTTTGTATGGTGTAAGAAGATTCCGACAGCTTCTCTTCTTCTTTCTTTTCTGTAGAGAGAGCAACATTCTTCATTATGTCTTTTCCATGTGCCACTAAAACGATCTTGAAGAATTTTTTTCTTTATACTGCAAAACAAAAAAAAAAAAAAAAACAAAAAAATGAAACAAGTGTCGTATTTTTTAATTTTAAAAATTTTTTAAATATTTTTTTTTTTTATAAAATAAATTTAAATAAAAAAAATTCCATAAATTAATAATAAAAGCTCAGACAAGGCACAAGTTGCCAGAAAAGTACTATAAATTAAACAATTTATTTTAATTGAAGAAATTAAAAGAATTGAAAAAAACGATTGTTTAAATCACGAGAATAAAACGCCTTCACCCAATAAATAAATTAACCCTTTGAGGTACACACAGGGTTTTAAAATACTTCATCGATACATGAAAAGAATAAGAAATAATCATCATTTCATTCCATTTCTTATTTACTTAGACGCCATTTACAAAAACGGCCTACTTTAGAATAGATTTCCAAGCTTTTCGATCTTCTGCACATTTTCTTAAAATTCTGACATTAAGCTTTGAGATATCTTCTACGTTGTTTTTCCATCTAAGTTTTGGTAGTCACATTCCGCGCGAGCCATCACCATATCGTTCTCATATGACTTTTTTGATGAAGCATTGCCATCCATTCTCAAAACATGACCTAACCAGTGTAGTGGTTGTATCTTAACTGTGTTAATGTTAGCTGCGGTATAGCTTATACAGCTCGCGTTTCATACGATGTCGGTATTTACCACTAACGCAGATTTATTCATAGATCTTACGAAGTACAGTATGCAAAACCCATATTCTCATACACCCGATATAAATAAGAAAATTTACAAAATATTCAACGCATAAGCAAATTTTTGAAAATTGCGTGTCTATATATTGTTTTTGTGACAAAATACAAGTAATATGTAGGTTTCATATAAATCGACCGCTAGATGGCGGAGTATTCGCATGATGGATAACAAAAATCGTATTCGTACAGATGACAATGGCGTATTTTTCTTGTTGTTTTTTCACTAAATATCATAGTCAGTTGAACTATTTTAAAACGTTGGAAAAATTTAACATGGCCTATTAAGTAGCTCACCTGGTAGTCCATCCGCTCCTGCAGCTTAGTTGTTCTTCAGCCTGGTTATTGCCATTTTGCCCAAATTCAATTTGGGCGGTAAATACTTTATAACATTATCAGGGATTGGCTCTGTGGTATCTTCATGTTCGCTATCAGATACCAAGAGCTTCAATCTGTATCCATCACCAGATGCCCTCATTCATCTTTACATGCGGTTGCGCCTACAGCAAAGCCCTCAGTCCGACGCTTGAGCCTAAAAATTCCTCAACCCTATTTTGACTCCTGTATGCTCACACTCACGCCGTCCCATTCCTTTTTTCTTCCAAGGAACGGGAGGTTCTGTCTCGTTTTCTCCCGGAATCCTTCCATTGCACTGTGCCATAAGCTACAAGCCTGCTAGTACCATGGACTTTTAAGCTAGGATTTGCGGTAGCCAGGGACAAGGAAAGATTTGTTAAAGGAATTCCCTTTTTCAGACATTTAAAATTCAATGCCATAAATTTTTTTCAACATTTACATTTTCAGATCAGTACGGATCGCGAAGAAGGCTGGTAACAAGATCTCTTTGCGTTTGCTCTTGTAGAGCAGAGCACTTACAAAGAAAATATTGTACTGATTAAATTGTACAACTACTACAATTGCTGTATTGCGGTTACACGATACGTTTCGTCACGTCCAGTTATTCAGGGCCAAATAATTAAACCAGTAAAAATCCTTATGGAATACCTACAAAGTACTAACAAATCTTTTTTCTTTTCTTCGCTAGAGTAGGTCTTAGTTCCGTCTTCTTAAACATCCACTCTGCGATTACATTCTATATAGCAACTAGGGAGTGTGTTTGCAAAAGAGGCTCGTCGAAATATCGAAAAATGAATTTTCTTTAGTGTCATGCAAGACCTTTTAAAGTAATTTTTCTAATTGTCATAAATGACAGAAGTTGATTTTGTCTTGCAGACGTCCGTGAGTCCTAACAGACAATATCATCATGAATCGTTTTTGAACGGGTAGGTGTAACAGCCAAAAATTCTGCGTCGTCAGCATTCAGTCGCTTCATAACAGACAATGTTGCAAAATTTCAGTTTTCATAAATATGTGGACATTTCAATGACATTGTCACACATATTTCCCTTTGTGTCATTGTCACGAGAACTCATCAATGAAATTTATCATTTACAATAATATCATACATATTACGACTTGATACTGAATCTGTGACCATGATTTACATTGATGATACAATATATACTTGGAAGAAGGTCAGTAGTCAAGCAGTCTAAGAGAGATCAAGAAGTCTAGTTTCTCAAAGTAAAAAACCAAATCAAGTTTTTCGCTTAAATACATCAGTGCTTCTTGAAATAGCATTGTACCAAAGAGAACTCGACAGAAAAAAAAAAAAAAAAACGTAAAATCTGACTGAAGTGAAATGACAAGTATTTAAAATCTAATATATAATCGAATTTTCGGCTCAATTTGAAATATGATCGGATGACATAAAATAGTTGAAGTTAAAATGAGGAAATATATTATGTAACAAACGAATTATTAACCTTTGAACCGAATAATTTTTTTTCTCTTCCACACTAGAGCTTGTTTCTTAATAAAATTCTCGACAAGTTGTATATTAGATTTAAAAGGGCGTTTTCTTTCATTACCATCACTTAAGAAAAATAATTATTTTTTTTTCATAAGCATTAAATTATTTGAAGAGGAGTTTCCCGAATACTATTTTAATCTGTCTTAAGTTTTAAAAGACGCAACACCATAAATCTGTTGTCAGTGTTCTTTTACAAAACAAGTTACAATTTTTTCATCTATTTTGTTGTTTTTATAAATGGGTGACATCATTTTTTTGTTTTTAATAAACACCCCAACCAGCAAGAACTATAATAGCAATTTTTTTTTCGCAAATAATACAGAATGTGCCCCACAAAATCTGGACTTGTACTACTCTATAAAATAAAACGAAGAAATATGTTCTTTTTTTTGTAAAATAATATAAAAAATGTATGTATATTATATATTATAGATTAAAGTATGTATCTTTCTTTAAACAACAAATTTTAGATGGGCCACACTTTAGTTTGCAAAAAAAAAAAGAAAGAAATAAGCGAACACATAAATCAATTCAACTTAACATAAATACATTTTATTATTTTTCATCCATTCATTCACATAAAATATTTTTAAGAATAATTTTCAAAAACTACACATTTATACAACAGCGCCGCCAGCAGTTGTCAGAGCAGGCCTAAACAACTAAAACCATTAAATTACGGGTGTATGTTAAACAAATTATTTACAAACATAGTCCCCCCCCTCCGCTACTAAAATAAAAAAATATTTTGTATCTTTCATCAGTTGTTGTAGCAAATAGTAGTAGTTAATGGCTTAACAAAAAGTATATGTTTTTAAATTTTATAAAGATGTCTTCTCTGAGGCTAAGACAGCTATAAATTAAGTCCGTAAGGCCTATTAGCAACAGCAAAACAACTCTACAAAAACATTAAAAACAAATAAAAAAATATTATTAATAATACATATTTATATAGATACTTTGCAAATAAAATAGAAAAAAATTTGTCTTTTAACACCAACTATGTTAAGTAGGGGAGCGAAACGAAACAAAAAATAAAATAAATTTTAACGAGAAATATTGAAACAATTATTGCTGTTTTTTCTACTGTTGCAACTCTAAAGTTAGTTGTTCGTTTGCTGTACATATGAGACTTAAGATTTATGACTGTTTTGTAGTAAATATTTTAAGAGCAATGACTGGTTTCATTGTTGTTGTTGTTGTTGTTATTGTTATTGTCTTTATAACTATTATTGCACATTAAAATCGATTAATTGTCGCAAGTAGCCTACTACCATAACTATAGCTTTTTTTTAAAGAAAACATAGTGTTTGGCCACAGTGGGGAGTAAAATGTTTATAGCAATTGTCGTTAGTGTAGTATGCTTTTAATTTTTTTTATTATGGTATTTCCACTTAAACAACTCACAATTTTATTAACTCAATATGTCGGGGCGCACCTATATAATAATGTAAGAAGCTGTATAACAATGCAAAAATTACACTTTTAACCAAAAATCTCTTATATTTCATCATGCAGACCTGTTGTCAGTTTTTAAAACTCTAGGTATGTACTATTTTCATTGTTTTTAAAATTAAAAACATTTCCGGTTATATTGGGTTAAGATTAAGAATAAAAAACCAGTGTGAGCTTTATGACTTTATCTATTGGAAAGTAAGCCTCTTAACTATACGTTGGTTATCCTATGCCACAATATAATTATTGAAATAAAATTGTGTTTTAAAAAAACTATAGGCATTTGAAGGCCATGGGTGGCGTGGTGTAGTGGCATACAACACAAACGGCCCAGGTTCGAATTCCAGCAGAGGACATGACACAAAATAGAAAAAAATGATTGCGGTTTTAAGTGCTTAATAAAGAAACTTCAACCTCTCTTCAAACAATTCCATCTAAAGAAGCCCCACTGACCTCTGACGATGATGACAAACATCAGACGAATGATCAGGAGAAAGCGCCATCTACTGGGAACTAATCGCAATACTAAGTAGGGATCATCACCACCACTACTTAGCCGATGACCGTGTTTGTATTTACACTCACGCCTGACCAAAGGTATTCTGGTGCCACGGGAATTGGTAGCCCCAGGGATTCCGATCTCTGCCCGATTGTTCGGTAGGCCCCTTGTTAGAGCTTCGTGGTGGCTGTGGTTTAGACCTAAAGCGCAGGCAGAGCGCGAGTTCGGTGTGCTGTTTCATCTCCTCAACTGGGTGCTGTGACCCATATCACGGCAGGAGTTTAGATAGTCTCGGACTCCTCACCAAGGTGTGAAGGTTATGAGTGTCCTAACAACACGCCTTCGAATTGGTAATCACTTGTGATATTCACTCGTGCGTATCATAGGTGGGTCGTTGGTGGACACATCGTACTCACTCGTGCCATTGGGGCACCGTGGGGTATGCCGCACGGCGAAGACTCACGTAGCACTACTTAGCAAGGAACTTTAGCACTACACACAATCATATGGAGGTGAGATACAGTAGATTAATCATCCATGTTACTTAACTTGAAAATCAACTTGATTACCGAAACTGAAACAACGTAATGGATGCTTTGTGGAAATCCAATATGCTCCCTACAGGAGTGATGGAGAAAAGAAAATTCAAAGTCTCCACAGCCTGTCGCCGAACGGTCATAGTGAATCATAAGGACAAACGTTGACAATAGTAAATCATCAATGATTGACGACGAATATTCTTTGGTGTCGTACATTACTTTTATAAGTAATTGTGAAAGGTTTCATAGATGACAGAAGTTGACTTTGTCTTGCATGAGTCCTAACGGACAGTATCGTCGATAATCATTTGTGCTTTATTCCTTATTTGGTAGATGTAGCAGACAAAGTCCAGCATCGTTCAGCATGTAATTGACTCATAAGAGACAATATCGTTAAATTTTCAGTGACAATGTCATATGTATTACATTTTCTGTTATTGTCGCAAGGATTTGTCAATGAAATTTTTCATGTACAATAATTTCACATATATTTCAACGTGATATAGATTCTGTGACTATGATTAATAGATGAAAACATTATAAAGACAATCTCGCTTACGCCATCGGGTGATCTTACGTATATATTGTCATAGTCAAATGTGAGATTAATTGCTCACCCAAACCACCTCTCAATAGGTTTCATAGTATCGCGTACCGAGTCTGATATTTTGGACAAAAAATTTCGAATATCTTCGCACGGTACATTGCTTTATTGGCTGTAACATTGCGGTTTTCATCGTTCTTGAAGAAATACAGTACACGGATGCCGTCATTAAACTGCATTCAACAGTGCATATATCAGGGTGCATTGGTAGCTCTTGAGCTGACTCTGGCTGCTCTTCACACAAAATTCGGCATATTTCGTTTGAGCATTTTTAGATTACCACCGACAGGCACAAGCTTACTTCCATACATCACTGCTGGTATTCGTAATATATCCTCGGTCTTGGCTTTTCTGGTTGTCACGTATCCAAAATGTCCGTTTTTCTATGACTGCTGTACTGCTAAATTTGACCGATAACATGGGTTATGTTGGCTTTTAGGGCCGATATGATTTGTAGCTTATTCGCTACGACTTAAGAAAACCCCACAAGAAAAAGTCTTACTACATCGGTGTTCAGTTTACATCATCTTCACGTGGGATGATTGTGCAGTAAAATAGATCGAAAAGAACGGTGAACTTGAAATCGAAGCGCATGTTGTTGTCCATATCATATCCGATCAGGTCAGAGGAAGTTGGTAATAAATAATTGATTTGATGACCTGGTCAACGACGTTGTAGAAGAAATATGGCCTGATGACGCTACCAGATCAAAAATCCATCAAACACTTACTCTTTCCGGCTGCATGTTGGATAACATCGTCCCAAACACGAAAATTTGTTTTTTTTTTTTATCCAGAAATAAAAGCTGGTTTTTTGATGTATGTTAGGGTCAGTTTCAATTTGCTCCAGCGCCTATTCAGCGAACATACTCCTTAATTGAATTTTGTATGCCTGCAGATCCCAGTCATGATGAGAAATTTGTCTCCGTCTTCTGCATAGTCTCACTGACAGCGGCGATGTTCGGTCGTCATATGGTTGGTTATTTATTGTTTACTAAATCAGTCGATTTTAACATTTGCACGTGTTGCTGAACGATATATTTGTCCATCGTGATTTGACAAATCTAATTCAACTAATAAAGCTTTAACAATATGGCGGCTATCAACTCGGAAGTCCCTAGTGAAAGACACATTTCATACTAGACAGTTGAGCTTGATCTCTTGGTGTCTTATTTTCTCCACCACTGTATGTTTATTTAAGTATTTATTCTAGGCAGTAGCCATTAAATGAATACAAAATTATTTTAAAATGAATCTGGTATTTCCACAGCTTTTGAGGGTTATTGTCATTAAAATGTATTGTAATAAATTTCAAAAAAATGGTGAGAATAAAATCTTAATTGTTTTAAAATAAAATATAAAAACAAAATTGAAATTTACAACTAAAAAAAAACAAAAACAAAAAAACAAGTGTATGTTTTATATGGTAAATAAATATTGATATTTCAAGGATAAGAAACAAATATAAAAAACTGTTTAAACTTAATTAAATATATTGCAATAAAAAAAATGTTAAACAAATTAATATAAAATGCCATTAAAACTTAATATAATTTACTTAACATCTATGAATTATATTTTAAATATTCTAAAAGACTCCTACAATAGAAAAATATATTTAGTTTTTTACATAGAAAACTATAGAAAAATGCAAATTTTCAATGTAATTTTTTTCATTGCACTTTTTTTAACAATTTTTTTTTATTTATTTTTTTTTTAAATCATAAAACAAAATATAACAATACGGCATAAAAACAAATTAAATGTCGTGCCAAATTGACCCCATTTTTGATAAAAAGAATAATTTTTTTTTTTGTTTTTTATTACAATAAAACAGTAAAACTTATGGCATATTTTTTATTTGTTAATTTGTTTAATATTGATTTATTTCGGATTTCAATTTATGTAATTTTGCCAGCATGCTGTTATAATTTTATTACATCTGAGTAAAATGAAAGAACAAAAAATAATTTTTTTTTTTTTAAATGTCATTTAATATATACAAAAATGAAACGAAAAGTTATTATGCCGAGTGGGTGATTTGAATGTTTTTCTTCTCAAATATATTTTTTTAACATGAAAAGGCATATTAAACCACTCGATACTGCAAATATTTGTTTAACAAATGAATAAGATTTCTCTAAAAATTTAGTTTTTTTTTTTAAAACAAAAATTAAATTTACATTTAATTTTTTTTGTCAGTTAATTTGTCTCTAGCCCTCAATACTAGACAACAAATCAGCAACATTGTATTTCGCCATAAAGAAAAAATAGCATTTTTTTGCATTTATTTTCTCATATACTCGTAATTGACATGTGTGTCATTTGAAATTAGCAATTTATTTAAATTTTTTAAAAATGCATATTTTTTGTAAGTCTGGCGCATATAATTTGTTTAAAATAAAAATATTTGTTCTCAAAAATATTTGCTCTAAAAATAACAGAATAGCCAAGCCAACCAGCCTTAAGAATGTGGTACATTTTAAAAAGAACTAAAAACAACATATTGAAATGTTTCAATAATAATTTTTGAAAATTTCGGCTGTTGGAACTGGTCCTTTTATTTAAATAAACACAAATATCTAACGATTTTTTTATAGCGAACATGTCAAATTGGAAACGCAATTTCGATGGGCGTTTCAGCATGATAATGAGCTTAAATACTCGTCGAAGTTGGTAAAAGATTAATTGCCTGTAAAAGAGGTTCAGTCAAGTATTAGATGAACCAGCACAGTCTCCCGACTTGAATCTATAGAGACCTATGTAGATGAATGAAGATTTCTACATTTAAGCAACTATCAGTACGTCATATGATACTCCCTATTTCTCAGGACCTTGGAACATCGTTTTGACATAAAATTTATAAGATTCGTTAGAACAGCCAAGCCATGAGCTCCTGTGCACTAATAGAGACGAGATCGTGTGTTGTGCTACGGGTCCGCCATCTAGCGTTTTTTTTTTTTCCACTACTGCTTATTTCGTGAATAGTAACACTTAGCTCATGTCTGATTTGACAGATAATTAGTTTTATCCTTCCGCTGAACGAATATGGTTGTGTATACGCTTTTTTCGCTTCGCTAAGTGGACCTGCGATCGACTTATAGAAGATGCCGATTTTGCCAAAAGAAAATCATCTTTTCAGATGAAGCTAATTTGATCTTGGCGGGTATGTAAACAAGCAAAATTGTCGCATTTGTGGCACAGCAAACCCGCACGCATACATTGAAAAGCCAATACACCCAAGACGAGTCAGTGTTTGGTGCGGATTTTGGTCCAGAGGCATAATTGGGCCATTTTTCTTCGAAAATGAGCTAGGAGTGGCCGTTACAGTCAATGGCGATCGTTATCGGGCCATGTTGAACGAATTATTGTTCACAAAAATTGAAGAGGAGGATATTAGCAACATTGGGTTTCAACAGGACGGCGCTACGGTGCCACACAGTCGAAGCTACACTCGATGTTTTGCGCCCTGTTTTTGAAGATCGCATTATCAGTTGCAGAGCTGATGTCGTTTGGCCACCTCGGAGCTGCGATTTGACACCTTTGGCCTATTATTTGTGGGGTGCCGTCAAAGATAAGTGTTACGCCAACAAGCCAGAGACAATTGACGCTTTAAAGGACAATATTCGTGAAGCCATTGGTGAAATACAGCTGCACACAATCGATAATGTGCTTAAGTATTTGACCGATCGTGTAGGCTACTGCATGGCCAGCCGAGGCAGACATTTGAATGCAATTATTTTCCATTATTAACCGGAAGAATTGTACTTTCAAATAAAAAAGAAATTCGAGAAAATATTCAGTAGTTTTTTTTTGCATTAAAAAAAATATTTGGCGGACCCTTTGTATGGCAATCCAGTTATTTATATGGATTACGTTTAAAATATAAAGCCAAGCCAACGATAAATCGTAAGATGGTGAACCGCTGTTACGAAAGAAAGTGAGTGACTACCTTTCGTCCTAATAAATTTTCTTTTGACATCGTGGGTCAATCAAAAACTCATTAAATAAATGTGTTTTCAAACTAAAAAAAAAAAAAGCATCAATATGTATTCAACTTTCTTCTCTATGGATGTGGGTCCTAGAAAATAATATCACGCAATGCCAACGTTATACAGTTATTATATATCATATATTTATCAATCGTTGTCTTTGAAGGATATTGGAAATCTTTTAGCACAACACCATTTCGTATACCAACCTGATTCTTAATCAGAAATGGCGCTGGATTGTTCTCAAGACTCGAAGGCCACAAAAAGACATCGCAAGAACTGCCATAGAATGGAATCCACAGGAAAAACACTCAAATTTGGTCGCCCACTGCGTACTCGTAGGTGAAAAATTAAACTCAAAATTAACCAAATGAGCTCCAGCTGAAGAGAAATTACACATAATGCACCAAACGGCACCGAATAAAAGAAATTTTGCATTCAGATGTGCAAATAGGTCACTAAACTCCTCCTCCGTCTCTCTAAAGCTAATTTTGTTATTCCAAGAAGTCATAGTGTTTGCTTATTTTTAAGTATTTTGTTTCAAAAGACGATTTCTTTGAAGGAGCAAAAAATTCTTTTCTTTAACAATAGCAGTTTTTTCCTTATTTAATATTTTCTCTTTTCTTTTTTGAGTTATCTCTGTGGCAAAATTTATTAACCATTTAATGACATTTCAACTACATTTTAACCACATGTTTTTCATGTGGCACTTGCAATAGTTACCATTAAACTAATACCCAAAATTACCAATTTTCTTTGTTAAAATACCCTGAAAAGCCAAAAAGAAATAGAATCTGTTATGCGTCAATTTTCTAAGGATCATGCTATTATTTGCACCTTTTTTTTTCTTCGTTTGCCTCCTACTAGCTGTGGTGGCGTATGTCACATGCTCGTAAAAAATCAATGATTTTTCTCTACGTTTTTTTCTGCTTCATTTTTGGAAGCACTGTTACCAAATTCAGTGTGTAGTTGCAACAGTATTATTATTTTAAGACTTTAAGCTGATTTTATTAGACCTCATTATTGGTTACCATAAACTCATACCCAATTATTGTCATCATCCTCATCGTCATCGTCATCGTCATATGACAAGGAGCATTATAAAGATACTTTTACTTTTCTTTTTTAGTTCGTTGGCTAAATTTCATTTTAACAAGTCAATTTTGTTTTTGTATTTTTGTGGCTTTACGAGAGAGTATAGATACATATACATACATACATACATACGTATCGTCACCTAAAACGCAAACGGCCCTAACTAGCAACAAATTCAAAATCGACTTTTTTATTAATTCTGATGTATTTCATCAAAACAAAGGGTTTACAAATAAATTTGGACTTTTCGCACTAAAATTAGCGATTTTATTACCCAAAAACAAACGGTCCTATATACAAAAGCTATTAAATGATAAACGCAAAAAGACCAAACTAAACGTTTGTATAAAACACAACATTGTCAATTGTTAAAACGCCATATTGGTTTATAAGTAAATTAAATCTCGCTGATTAAAACAATACTTTTTATTTTAAATAGTTTTTTGCCTCTCCTGTGCAATTGTCAAAATGTTAGATAGGGCTGTTTACGTTTTAGGTGACGATATATACATATGTACGTAGTTCTCAGCTGGATTTTCTTGATGATAGTTTTCTTGATGACTTTGTTGGCATAGTAAGGATGGTAGTAAGAATAAAAAATAGGGAAAAATTGTTAAAATTCAATATGTTTTCTTTAAGCCAAGAAAATTATATTAAATTTGCTTTCGCTTTGAATTTTTTTTTTTTTTTTTTTTTTTTTTGTAAAGTTAAAAAAGGCCCTATTTTTTAAATTCATTATTCTTTTGCTAAAAAGTAAAATTAAAAAAAAAATATTTCAAATTAATTTCTTTTCAAATTTATTGCAGTCATAATATTATTTATTTTTCACGTTTACATTTGAATAATTGCCTTAATCAATAATACGTTTTTTGTTTTTGTTTTTGTTTTTCTATTACATTCTTCTTCATCAACTTGACATAAAAGTCAATGAACTTTTTCGTTAAATAAACAAAAAAAAAGGAAAATACAAAATATCAACTTTAACAGACATTGTGTCTACAATCAACATTATCATACGCTCCCGGTACCAAATAAACAGGCCAATCCATATGAAAACAAACAAAAATCCCTCCTAAAATAAACTAAAACACCTGTGTCATCGTCGTCATTATCATCAACATCACACCCTTCAAAGTTCATATACTTGAATAAACATTTGTTAGGTAAGGTCCTTAGACCTTTCAAATTTCTTTAATATTTGCGGAGTGTTGGAGGGAGAAAAAACTTTTTTTTTAATTTCTAAATATTGATGAGTTTTCTTGTTTTTGTTTGCTTTGGTTTATGAAAAAGTTTAATTTTAAATTTTCATGGCTTTTTTGTGTGTGTTTTTTTGCAATAAAGTGACGTATGTTTCTCTTATTGAACCCAAATATTGCTTTAGATTGACAAGTTTCTAACTTTGTTATTGGCCATTAACCTTCAAGTTCGTTTTGGGATACTTTTCTTTTGGCCAATCATCTAATGTCAACAGCCATTTCTTGCGTGGTAGGCCAGATAATACAATTAAATTAATAGATCGAAATGATAAACAGAAACCGCATTATAAAATGTCATCAATATTTTTAAATTTAAGTTTAAGTTTTTTAAATTGGTATGTAATTTGAAAAATAATTCGTTTCAGTTATTTACTGAATTACGTGGTGGCTTATATGAGCGACATTGTCCCTATGATATTTTCATCGATGAATTACCATTGCAATATCAGTATTAAGACGAAATTTATAAGAAATTATCGTAAATGAAAAATTCTTTGATGAATCCTTGTGACAATCACACACTTCATAATAATGTCACCATATTAATGAAAGCTAATATTTAGCGACATTGTCCATTATGAGTCGACGACTACATTCTGAACAATGCGGGATTTTGCCCAAAATTTGAAATTCAGCAACGTTGTCTGTAATAAGCCCACTAAATGCTGAAATTTAGGGACATTATTGTCTATTATGAGCCGGCTACATGGTGAGATTTAGCGACATTATGTGTTATGGCTCCAAATTCCTGCAAGACAAAATTAACTTCTGTCATATATTAATTAAACTTTGGAAAATTACTTTAAAAATTCATGTAAGACACCAACAAATAGTTATCTTCAGCCATCGATGATTATTTACAATTTTCAGCGTTTGTCAAGATGATTTACTATGATGTTCGCTACCGGATATTTTCAAAATTTGGAGTGTTTTTGATAGACGCTGAAGGCGGGACTACCTCTTTTTTCGTGTACTGATTCAACATTGACTGTTCGAAAAGGTTCGTTTACAAATTTGACAAAATTGAACAAATTGCGTTTTACAGGCCCCTATGTAATTTCAATTTACACCATTAAAAGAGTTCTGTGGAGATCGAAGCAATTAGTGATCTGAAGGTGCAATTTCCGGGCTAAATGGTAGATGCGTCCATTAAAATTTGTAGACAGACTCTCTCAGTTTCTGCCGTGTCATAAAAGATTTATGTATATGGGGTGGCATCTGTTGATCAATTCTGGCCGCTTTAATTGAATTGCTTGCTTCAATACCGTTAATTACTGATAGTAGATATCGGAAGAAATCGTTTGGCCAGGTTGTAGAAGCTCATAATGAACAATTCCCAATTCAAATCCCACCAACTTTCTTGATGTCAATACTGGCTTTGCCATATTTTCTAAAAACTTCACCTTGCTGTGTCCATGATCATATTAATATCGTACGTGATCCATTTTTCATCGCCCGTATCACAAATGTTTCGATTTCGTTCCGTTTTATCAGTGCATCGCAAATAGAAATAATGCAAAATTTAAATTTTTTGTTACCATTATAATGTACTAACTCTTTATAAAGTTGCTTAAAAAAGTACCTAAAAAGATACCTTGAAAAGTACTTGAAATTGTACTTTAAAAAGGACATAAAATGTTTCTTTAAAAAAGTACTTAAAACGTTACTTTAACTACTTCAAAAGTTAGATTTTTTAGTACCAACAATACATCTTAGTTTTGAAATTTTAAAAGTACTTAAAACAGTACCATAAAAAGCACTTACAAATGCACTTCTTTAGTGCCACCATTAAATTTTGTTTTAAAATAGATTTTTGTCTGTGATGATATTTAAAAAAAAAAAAAAAAACATATATATGTTGTCTGCCTGGACTAAGCCTATCTAAAAATTTTTGGTACTAAATAAAGTGCCACAAATGCTACTATTTTGCTGTTTTGTTTTAAAATATGCTTTTAACATCAAACTCCTATTATAAAATAATGGTTGAATTTAATTTTAGTTTCAAACATGCGATTTTTATAGGCATTGCTTACTGGCGTGTATGTAATATAAAAAGCAGAGATGGAAGTTCTAGTTCAATAAACTTTTAAGTTTCTTTTTTCTCTTCAAACTAAAGTCTAATTTGAGTAAAATGCGAACCAGTTTAGGGTATGTCATGTCAGCTTTTAAATATTTTGCATATTTTTTGTTTTTATTTTATTTTCTTTTGCTCTTCGGAGCTAAAAAACAATGTGTGAATAAGAAGGCACGTTAGGCAGCCTTGGTCGGTGTCTATTTTTACAATTTTAGCAATAGAAAAAATAAAAAATAACGAGTATATGCCATTACTAGTTTTTTATTCGTTCTATAGACCCTGTTTTCCTAAAATTGTACGAGAACAACAATAAATATGACGAGCATGTTTTGCAAAAATTTGTTTTGGAATTTAAAAAGAAAAATGTACAAAAAACGGAGGAATGCTCAACTGCAATAAAAAAGATATAAAAATGAAAAGCTCTATTTAAATAAAATATTGCTTTAAATATCTCTTACAAGACAACTCATCTAAACTGCCTCTAAACTTTGTCTTCTAATTGTCATTAAAAGGATAAAATGTTTTGTCAGTTTTTCAAGAAAAAAGACAACTCTAAGAATCATACAACAATGTGTCCCTTAGGAATTTTTGTAAATATTTTGTCTGAGCATAGGCATTCAGATATATAGTAACAAGGAAAATAAAGGTTAAGGTCAAGGCCTTTACAATTGTGCTATTGTCGCCAAACAAATTCTTTTCAATAATTTAACCTTCAAAACAAAAACAACAAAAGTTAATTTCACATCTACCATATTTATTTCTAAAATTAAAGAATATATTTCTAATAAAAATGTTCCTTAAGAAGGTGTATAAGAAAAACATAAATTCCAATCCAACCCCTACCGTTTCCTTATACCATTTTACCTTTACTCTTAATATGCCTCTAAGGAACAGCTCTTTTTTTACAGGCTCCCTACATAATACGTTTACGTCACAATAATCCTAAAAGCTTTTATTATGCTCATGGCCAAGGGCAAAAGTTTAAGGTTACTATTGTAATACTCCCACCCCTGTGTGTTAACTAACAGCACCTTGAATACACAGTAGTCTGTATGCGAAAAATTCACGGCCAGGGCCATTGTCATGGCCATTTATTGTAGGCTCGATTCTCCTACAACTTTACGTAGGCTGCTGCTCTCTCTTTGGAAGAAAAAGCAAAAAAGCTTTTTCTCTCAAACAGACTTGCGCTTTTAAAAGTACTGTTCTCTGTACTCTATAGTGTATCCTCCCTCTACAAAAACTCCCTATGCTATGACATTAAACTTGTGTAGGCTTCGTCAAGTTCAATGTCCTTTGAAGAGAAAAAAAGCCTTCTGTTTTTATTATGAGCATGGGTTGTTTGTTAGTCGGAAAATGATTGTCGGCTTTTGTGGTGGTGATGGTGGTAGTGGTAGTAGGTATGAGTAGGCGTGGGAAAATTGTTTTTCAAGAATTTGTCTGCGTTTGGGTTTTGGGTTTTACTTGTATTTTATTATTTTTGTTATTTTTGTTTTTTCATTCATTCTGTTGAAACTCATTCATTCATATAATAAAAAAGAAAATGAAAAAATAAATTTCCCATGACTAATGTCAAGGATAGATTTCTTTTATTTGCCTCTCTGAGAGTGTTGATGTATGTAGGTGTTTGTGTTTGTGTTTGTTAAGGATTTTCCAATTGACTGTGTCTGTATTGTATATCGTATATGTATTTATTAGACAAACATTTCAAATGATATGAACATTTTCCCTCACCTTGTTGATTGCTTTCTCTGGTAGAGATATTGGATTTTTTGTGAAAAGAATATTGGAAAAAAAAGTACTTTGATATTGTAAATGCTTTTCTTGTTAATTATTATGTTTGAATCGCCAGATTTTTATTTATTTTTTTTAACTATATTTTCCTTTTGTCATTTTATATAAAAATTTTAGTTTTTGTTCGTTTGCATAACAAAGTCATAGAATTTTTTTTAAATGTAATAAAAAAGTACTGAAGTGCTATTTTATGGTTTTGAGTCTCTTTAAGCTCGTAATTTCGCATAAATTTTTATACTTTTTAAATATATGCCCTGCAGAAAATGGTAATAGTGAAATATTAGTGCTTTACTAGTGACATTGTCAATAATATGGTACTACTGACCAGGTGTACCCCAGTCAATGAAGTCATCTATCTATTGACATTTACCATTAGCTTGTTACTGAAAATTCACGGGTAGACTTTAGCACTATTGACGAGCTAATTCTTTTGCATTCCATTTTAGTGGACATATTGACGCTTTCGTTGACAATGTCACCAGAAATACACTAGAACTTTTGTCTCCAACCTAAAAGGAAATTTGTCGGCATTTTAACTGGTGCAGTCCCTCCCTAGAAAAAGGCATATGGACAAAGAGACATTTGGTTCTTGGCCAGAGTCAGACAAAGAGCTGCTCTTCTCTTTTGTTTTCACACGTACGTACTCACACGCATTAAAAAAAATATACAAACAATAAACAAAGTGAAGTAAACAGAAAATAAGTGGAAAAATACAATTTAAAGTGGCTTGAGTGAGAGACTCCAAAATTACTGCTACAATTGTAAAATGCATTTGTATATTTTGTCTGACTCTGTTCTAGGTTGACTACAGAATATTTCACAAAATAATTTTTTAAGATAATCTACTACTCATCTACTTCTGTCGTTAGCAAAAGCTGCGTCTTTTAAGTTCTTGTAATACGTGGTATATTCGGACGTCGGTGATCTTGTTGGTTCTAATCAAATGAATTTCTGGCGATATCATCGATTGGACATTTAAGAATGTGACCTCAGAGTTTGTCCTCTGCTTTTAAACTGACGCTGCAATAAAATATTCGGATCCTAATTTTCCACGAAACATTTTGAGTAATGCTGCTCGGACCTTGTTAATACGGTCAGATCTATTTTACAGCCCAAGTAGATAAAGTTCTGCACGCCTCCGCTAATGTTGCCATCAACTATGAGTTGTCTCTATATCGGTGCAGACTTGCAACATCTTGGTTTTCATATAGTTTAGCTTCATTCACAGCATTAATGGATAATCCTTTTAATTTTAACCCTCAAGTGCACAAGCAAAAACACTTGTTTATTTAATTTTAAGCGTAGGGCATCGTTATTGTAGAATTAAAAAAAAAAATGGATCCAAAAAATTTATATTCTTTACATGCGGACCATTATGTTTAAGAAAAAAATGCAAAAACCTATGACGGTCTTGTGCTACTTTTATAGTACGATTTCTCTTTCTCGTCAAAATATACCTCAGTTTCAGTAATTACTTCACAATTTACTTAAATTCCTTTCCAGCAATTACTCTTGAGATCTCAAAACAGAAAAAAGTCGCTGTGGACTAAATCTTGAGAATGCGGTGACGGGTATACAATTCATTCATTCAACGATGTCAGTTGTCATCGTTGTCATCGATTTGTTTCACCCACTTTAAACAGAGCTTTCGAATACCCAAATGTTCGTGTAAAATGGTAAAAACAGTACCATCCGATATCTTTACAGCCAGCTAGCTCATGCACCTTCAATTTGTGACTGTTCATAACCAATTTGTGGATTTTTCGATGTTTTCTGGAATAACAGCCTTATTTGGGCGTCCATTGCGCTCTGCATCATTTGTGCTTTCACGACCATGTTTAAATTCAGCATACCACTTCGCTACCATTTGTCTGGAGCAGAGTTCGGATAATGTTTATCAAGCCATTGTTTGGTTTCCACTGTATTGTTTTCATCAAAAAGCAATGCTTTATTAAAACTTGAATTTCACTTTTTTTTTTTTAATAACAAAAGTTGCTTCATGCAATTTGCTATAACTCCCGATTCAATAGTCATATTGCTGTCAAAGCTTTAAACGTATCATTTGTAGGTTAGTACTAAATAAAAATGATATGGTGAACTGTTGAGTGAACTGTTATTGTATATGTCGGTTTATTTATTCAAGAATATTTTATATAAGAAAATACGAGTTCTCTCTCCAGCTAACTGCTGTCCTTAGCAAGTGTTACGTCTTTTAAATTCTTTTTTTTGCAATGGATCCATGTAACATGTGGTATATTTGGCAGTCGGTGGTTTTGCTGGTTTTAATTAAATGCATTTCTGCCAATTTCATTAATTGGACTTCTAAGTATGTTACCTATCCAGGTTTATTTACGTTTTCTGATTTCCCTCTCAATACACCCAGAGTTTGTCCTCTGCCAGAATTTATCAATTGAAATTCGGTTTGGATTAAACATTTTTCGAATTTTTCTCAGACATTGATTTATAAAGCTTTGAATTTTGTTAATGATCAACTTCTTAGTACTGTCAGGCCTGAGTCACGATATCCAGCGATACCAGGAAAAAAGTGGGGAACGGTCAACTATACCTACCATTAAAGTATACTATGTACCGAGCGTCGCTATATAAATTATGTTATGTTTCAAACATACAATCTTTTCTTAATTAGGCTTGATCAAATTGGATATCGCGTAAGTCTTGAAGGCACGTTCAAAGTCGATAAACAAAAGATTTGATACAGAACTATATTCCAGTGACTGAAGTGGTTGCAACAAAAAAGACCAGGACAAGGGCTAGCTTCTTATGTAAAATTTGATCCAACATAGCAGATATTCTTTGCAGTATAATCGTTGCCAAGATTTTGCCTATAGAATTCAGCAAGGTTATGCCTATTTTCGCTTTTTAGAGATGGTGATAATTACGTCCTCCTTCCATTCTGATTGAGTTATATTTTTTATACAGACGTTTCCCATATATGTTGTCATATATTCTGCTACCGTGGTAGAACCATATTTAAACATTTTAGCCGGGTTGTTTTCTGGCTCTGTAGATCTACCATTCTGCGTAGAGCATCTTCCCCTATAGACAGCGTAGGTGGAGCTGTCGAAATATCCTTTCTTTGCTTTTAACCATGCCACTCTGCGGGCCTGATAATGATGTGAAATATTTACGCCATCTTCTGATTTGCTGACTATCCATTGTTAGTTCAGTGCTATGCTCTTAGTATTGATGTACTTCTTGTATTATTGCCACACATTTGTTTAATTGCAGAATAAACCCCACGGATATTCCCGTTTTTGATGATTGTTCCACGCGTTCAGCTACGAGTATGTCGTTAAAATATTTCTCACGACTTGCCAGAACCATATAGTTTACTCTTGGTAAAGATATACTCCTCCCTACACATGTACATGTATTTAAAACGTACGTGGGCAGATAAGCACTCAAGTGTATAAGAATTATTTTCTCCGTATATGAAACAAACAAACGAAAACGAGAATAATCAATAGATATTAACAATAAACAACAGATTCATTCAGTTCTGCGATGGATTTTGATGAAAGCACACTTATGACGCTTTATGCACTAAAATTGTTTGTTTATGTTGTTGTTTACCTTTTTAATTTTTTTTTTTCAACGCGCAATGCAAAAATTTACTTACTACCACTACTACAAAGTATGCTTTCTTTCTGGCCAGCCTTGATTTAAAAAGTATTGACTTAATTTCCTTTCTTTATTGTATGATTGCAGTTGAAAATTATTTAAAAAAAAAAACAATAATTTTCTTTTTATTACCGAGAAATACTTTCAGTGTTTAAGCTCTAAGCCCTAAGATTTTTTTTTTTTTTTGAGTGTAATGGCAAGAAAAATTCAAATTCACTTTCGATTTGATTAAACATGAAGAAAATACTTTAGATGTGATTTTATTTCTTGTAATATCTTATAATTTACAGTCTAACGCTTTTCCAGATCAAAGACTTCTTGCAATAAAGTCATATGCCCTAAACAAGTTTGATTTCATTGTTGCAAGAACATACATAGAAAGCAGCTTTACGTCACACAAAAAGGTAATCGTGTGTCTCATAAAATTTTATCAAATATGGATACCGCAGCAGAATACATTTTGAAAAATAACAAAATTCTTTATAAAAGAAAGTTTCAAAGAAATAAATAATGATGCAGTGAAGTGTATTAAAAATGTAATTTAAATTTAAAAGCGCAAACATTTTTCATATTTTATTATTTTATTTTATTTATTTTTTTTAATTAAAATATTTTAGTAAATTAAGACACCACAAAACTAGAAACAAATTCGAATCATTAATCATTTTTCTCTATTTTATGGTCATTTTTTTTTTAATTAAAAAAATATTCCATTTCTTATGACAACGAGCCCCACCTTCATTTGACGGAAAGATTAAAAGCGGCGTTGAAAAAAATGTAATTGAAATTGCATTTAAATTCATTGTCATTTAATTTGTGGCCCGAAAAAAAAAAAAAATTATAAAAAATGACTCAAGACTAATGATGTGGCTGGCCAACACAAAAAAAAAAAATCGAAAAAAAAACCTGATTAAATATGTATTTTGGTGGCAAGTAACAATACTAATGATTGTTATAACAAAGAGAGGCAATAAGAAAAACACTGATTAATGTCAGTGGCAAATATATTGTCCACAATACCAGCAACTCAACCACAAGCCATGGCCAAACAGGAGTTGAACTATAAACATAAATAATACACTGACTTATTTAAATGGAAAAAACAGTCATATGACATTAATTATGTTAAAAAAAAAGCCTTTTTAATAAGAAATTCATAAATTACTTTATAGATTACAAGGCAATGATTCAAAATTATAATAAATGTTGTTTTACAAAAAAACAAAAAAAATGGGGACTGGATTTCTTCCAAAAAAATTACTGAATTTTTTTTTTCACATGTAAGTTTAAAAATTGGCTCCACACTTAAAAGTCATCACTCTCCGTGTGGTATCTTTAGATGTACATATTAACAGCACTCATCAGAAAATCTTTAGCAATATTTGCTGTAATATCCACGTCATGAATTTAGTATCCTACTCATCAAACTTCTAGAAAAAAACATTACTAGTAAGTCCTAACCGTTCAGATATCTGTTCAATCATGCAGTATCCAGTAATCACTAACCAATATTATTGAACCACTAAAGGTTTAGTTTTGCTTTCTTTCCCCAGAGGTCTTTCTGTTCATTTTAGTCAAACAATAATTTATATAAAAGTTGAAATTCTTTTGTACTCTCAAAACCTTGGGTCCAAATAGCAGGCTTTCTTGTACTAACGTATATCCACTGCACTGTTAAATTCCTAACATCAGCTCTTGGCCACTTTTTACTAGCCATCCGGTTAATTTGATAAAGACGTGGACCTTGTGGACAACGTCCATTACAGGTCTGTTTTTGTCATAAATCTTCTCCGATCAAATAAATTCAGCCTTTAGCATGTTAGGTGGGTGGTAGTGATAAACATCAGAAGATGATGACAAACACTAGACGAATGATCAGGAGAAAACGTCATTTACTTGGGAAAAGTTACAGTGCTAAGTAAGGATCACCACCACCACTTAGCAAGGATCTTCACCTCTACTTCCAATCATGTGGAGACGAGTTAGAGTAAATTAATCATCTGCTTAGCTTGAAAATCACATTAATTACTGAAACTAAAACAAAGAAATGGATTCTTTATGGAAAGCCAATATGCTCCCTAAAAGAGTGAGGAAAATAAAAAACGTTAAAAATTGTAATAGACTCTATTCCCCCTTTATTGTTGGGGTTTTTGTAGAAATCTGTATATTTAATATGTTTGCCTTTGCGTATGTGTACCGAGAGCTTAATTACCTGTTATACTACCTTGATCAAAAAGTTTTCGGAATAACCCCCGTGTGGTGCTCCCATCGTTCCGATTTAATTTTTTTTTTATCTTAGCGTCATAGCTTGACATTTGCAAAAGCTACGTAGCCAAGAGTTCATATAAATCATGCAAAAATCAAGCTATGATGCTAAGATTTAGCGGGAATTTCAACAACAGATGTACTAACTTAATAAAAAAAAAAATTCAAATCGGAACGATGGGGGGGTTATTTCGAAAACTTTTATCAAGGTAGTAGTAACACTTGAGGGAGGTAGTGTAACACTTGTTTTAAGATTTTTTTTTATCTGTTAACAGCTGGTTTTTCATTAAGACATCATTCATGTGCTCTGAAGTACAGTTCCTGCAATATGAGTTGTTTACTCTTTTTAATAGATGTCTTTAATTTATCTGTATTGCACTTAAGTGGTAGCGCAATGGAGTTACTTTAAATGTACCATGTCCATAAATCCTTCTAAGGAAAACCGTGAAATATCTTGCTATGAGTACTTTTGGATTACTCTCGGCCTGAAGAACACTGCCTGCTGTATAGTCTGTTTTAAAAAACTGTACAGTCAACATTCATATACCCCCATGGAAGGGCAGACCATTTTGATTCTTTGATCAAATGGCATGTTGGTTGTGCGCGCCGGACCAAAATAGCGATCGTTCAAAATCAAAGCATGATGGTGGTTATACGTAATCGCTACTATGGATATTTGTAGTTCAAACTATTGCGTACAATCTGATTTTAATATCGAAATTGTTTTTGGCTATTGCATTATAATATATTCCTGATATCATAGGTCAGGTCAAAGTTAATTAATGTGAAAAAGTAACGGAGTCCGTGTATATATAGGGTGGGCAATTTAAAAGTTTAAAATTGAACCAGCGTTTATTTTGGATCTGGCAATGTCATTCTATTCTGTCACATAATTCAGTATATTATCTCCACTGTAATGAATCGATTTACGCTTGAGCAACGTTGGGATTTATTGGAAATTTATCATCATCTAAAATCGTCTTTTCGGATGAAGTTCTTTCTCATCTTGGTGGGTAGTAGTCTTACAGAAACCAATGCATCCATTACGAGTGACTGTTTGATGCGGCTTGTGGCCAATGTTTCTTTGAAAATGAGGACGGCGTAACCATTACGGTCAATGGAAACACCTATCGAACCATGATAATCGATTTTTTTTGCGCTCGTTCTTTTTGGTATTGATTCATCGATATTTATTTATTGTGTTAAACGTTTGATGGCCGTTAAATTAGTCGAAATTGTGATGTCAGTTGGACACAGTTGGACTATTTCCTGTAGGGCGTCGTTAAAGACAAGTGTTATGCTGACGAACCAGAGACAATTGAGCATTTGAAGGCAAACATTCGTGATGACATTGCCGAAAAACAACCCTGTACACTCGAAAATTGTTCCGATTGAATAGGCTACTGTGAGGCCAGACACGGCAGCCATATGAAAAAAATAATTTTTAATTTCTAACCGGAACAATTGTGCTTCACGGTAAAAAATTAAATTTGACAAAATTTCAAACCGTTTTTGTTTTATTGCATTTTTAAATTTAAATGTTTAAATTGAGTTCAAAGGTCATCTAACTGTCTTTTTCATAACACATAAAACAGAAAATTTGATTTTTTTTAAGATCTAAATACCTAGAAGTTCTGTAAATTGTGTAACAAGTCAGCAGGTTATGGTGTACCCATAACCATCAATCTGTAAGAGGCATATCTCACACTCTAAATATGCTGAAAATAAATTCAAATTTAATAATTTGACATAATGTTTCAAAATGACATCTAAAAAGTTAAACCCATATTTAAAACTATAAAACTTATTATGATAGTTATTCTATTGGTTGGTGTCAAGGCTACCATCACCCTGCCAAGGCTGTATTTATTTCAACAGTGCTACCAATACCACTATAAGTCGATTATGTAATTCAAATCTCAACGGAAACTGAATAGCAGGTTGTGGAGTGTACTAGATCGTTCGTAACTAATGTTACTCCACTATAAAACCCTCAGCATTCTGCTTAGTGCTGAGTATTAAGTGCTGAATAAATTTGGATATTAAGCGGAAGTTAAATAAGTTGGATATTTTGCATAAAGTTAATTTGGAAACAAAGACTGTATAAAGCAATAAATTCGCTTCATTTATTTTATTCTACGCAATTAAAGAAAATCAAACCTTTTAAAAAGGTTTCAACGTAAAAATATGTTGAAATTCTAACAAATTGATTAAAAGAAATAAATACGAAATTTTTCAATATAACAGGTCAAAGGTCATATATAACAAAGGCAAATAATTAAAGCGAAATAAATTGATTTTCAAAACTTTATCAAAAAAGTTTTCTTTTTAATCAAAATCAAAGTGCAACTTTTTATTAAAAATCATTCTTATTAATGGACTGACGTCAACCCAAGAATGAGAACAAAAAAATAATTCAACAAAAACTTATTTTAAGCGCTGTTGTCCTTACTTTTTTATTATTAAATTAAACCCAAACTCGTATAATTTCAAATTTATTGGTCTCCTGATAAGGAATTTATGAGTGTTATTGGCCAAATAAGGGAACTCTTTCTTTCTTTTTTTGTTCTTCAATAAAATTTAACTTTTATTTTTATTTAAAAAGACACATGTCTCGTTATCTTCTAAATTTTATTTGCTTCTCGTATTCTTTTTAAAAATAAAAAAAATACTTTTTTTTCGAATTAAAAAACCGTAACTTTTCTCCATTTTTTACGTTATTCAAGTTCATTGTCCGTTAAGTTATTGTCACCTTTATATCCCTACTAAAGAAAAAAAAAAGGAAAAACAAGATTCACAGTTTTAGCGGTTAACGGCGAGTGGAGACAATAGGTAGTCGGTCTACTATCTTTCCGTTTGTTGGTGTGAATCTTTACTTTTTCTTTTTTTAATATTTCCTTTACTGACGGCCATGCATACTTTTTATTTTACTTTTTACTTGTCTTTCTTTTTGGTTTCTTTTTTTTAAGGACATAGACTTCCTTTTTTTCTGTGCACTTTTTTTTAGAAAAAGGACATCAGAAAATGAAAATTGTGAATTTGAAAAAAATAAACAATTTGTTTGTGAATTGTGTGCAGTGGCAGTTTTAGTGTCTATAGTCGTTTAGACAAAATCTTGCTTTAAATTCTTTTTTTTTATAAAATTTTTGTTCAATATGATGGTGAAGTTGCTGCTGGCCTTCTTCTTTTTGAGGAGAATCTGATAAAAAAAATTAAATCGTATAATAAGGAAAACATAATAGAAATTTTTAACATTTTGGGTCCGCCGAATAATTTTTTTTTTTGAAAAACATCGAGTGTAGCTCCGGCTGTGTGGCACGTAGCGCCGTCCTGTTGAAACCAAATGTTGCTAATATCCTCCTCTTCAATTTTTGTGAACAAAAATTCGTTCAACATGTCCCGATAACGATCGCCATTGACTGTAACAGCCACTCCTTGCTCATTTTCGAATAATGCGTCTGGACCAAAATCCGCTCCAAAGAGTGACTCGTCTTGGGTGTATCGGCTTTTCAATGTATGCGTGCGGATTTTCTGTGCCCCAAATGCGACAATTTTGCTTGTTTACATACCCACCAAGATCAAAATGAGCTTCATCTGAAAAGACGATTTTTTTTTTTTTTTTGGCAAAATCGGCATCTTTAAGTCGATCGCAGGCCCACTTAGCGAAGCGAAAAAAGCGTATACACAACCATATTCGTTCAGCGGAAGGATAAAACTAATTATCTGTCAAATCAGACATGAGCTAAGTGTTACCATTCACGAAATAAGCACTAGTTGAAAAAAAAACGTTAGATGGCGGACCCGTCAGTATTTTTTGAAGGTTTTGAGTTCAATTCCCATTAAAAACTCAAATTTTTAAAATTAAAAATTTTTTGTTTCATGTTTGTCATTTAAATGAAATAAATAACCCCAATAAGCTTTTGTGTATAAAACTAATCAATAATAGTAATGTTTTCCGTTCGTCTTGCCGTCCCATATGTGCCACAAGTCCCATATGTGCTACCTAATGTCTATGACATTAATATCATTTTCTATCATTTATATTTTGTTTTACGCATCATTTTGCAGACATAATCGAACTTAAAGTCAATACTTAAGGTTTATTTCAATTTTAATGCTGTTGAATACCACAATTCACTGCACATATTGTTTCAACATCGTAAGCAATTCATGTTGCACACGCTGCCAACTGAGATAGGAGAACCAACCTGAGTATGGTTGGTTGATTATCGTAATCCTTTTAGTAGACGGTATTAAATGCCAACATATTTTATGTGAAATCTTTATGACTTTAAAAAGATCATAGCAGTGGTAATAACATGGCTTTAAAATTAATTTTTATGTCTTCAAATATTATTTATGGCGGGAATAATCACAACAGATTTACGGTAAAATTTAATATGTCTTTCTACCTTAAACACAAACGCATGATTAGCTCTCAGTTGGTTGTTCATGTGCTCGTAAACCTTTCAATTAAGGAACCAGCAGGCAATTTTAAAATTATATTTTGTTTATCAAAGTTTCAGAAATAGAAAAATATAATAGCCGATCAGCGATTATGGTGTTGAGGTGTTTTGACCAAAACATCAATCGCAATTTCATTTCATTTTTCGATAAAGCTATGATATCGATAAAACTTTTATTTCATTATAATGCTTGGACCTTGCCATTATGAATGAAGTACAAGGTCATTAAAATTGCCGCCACTGGATTGGTTGCAGCAAACGATCCTTTTGATCTTTCCTTTCTCGACCACTTTTTCGCACATTTCGACTGGCATCTCGGCAATAACTTGAAGAATGTTGGTTTTAAAATGTTCCAACATGGTCTTAGACGTAGTCCCGCGAAAAAAGACTAACTGCGTCAAATCGTGGTGGCCAACTCACGTAGCCGTCTTCTGGAAAAGAATTAATCGTTCGCACTGCAATAAAACCAAAATCGGTCGTGTTGTGTGGTTCGTGGCATCGTCTTGTAAAACCACTTAACGAGCAGTTCATAATCTTAATTGCAGGCCATCAAAGTCGGTAATCATACGACCATATTGCTTAGAATTAATGGTAACGCTTCTTTCTGCATCACTTTCGAAAAATTACACTTCCAGACCATAATTCGTACCAAACTGTTACTTTTTAGTTTTCCACAATCACTTCAGGGTACACCGAGCCATATATGCGACAATTTTTTTTACGTAACTACCGTGTGGGAAATAAGCTTTATCGTTGAAGAAAATTTTGTTCGAAAAATCAAAAATCAGTGCCCACGTTTTAATCAGCACTTTTGTAGTAAATTTTTATTATATTTACGCTTTCTTTGGTTGCCAAACGATCAATATTCGTAAATGGCAAACCTTTTACTACCTAAATAACATTTCAGATGATAGATATATAACAGCTGATTTGACCGGCGATTTTGAAACTACTAAAGGCATAACCTGTTACAAGAAATTCTTTTAAGTGCATGTTATACTGTTAAATAGAAGGTTAGGTTAGGTTATATGGGTAGCCCGCGATCCTCGAGTTCACTTGGAGTAGACCCAATGGGCATTATGCTACCTTTCGGAGGCCAGAGCCATGAAAGAAACCGAAAAGCCGGACAAGGGGGAGTACTGAAGATCTCCACCTAAACCTAAAAATACAATTCATGAGTCCGTCACGTGGACCAACCTCGATTTATCACAAATTTTATCAAATGCTTATAGGTGCCTTAGTCTGAGTTCCTATAGAGTGTGGTAATCATCAACCTGACAGCTCCTAGAGTAACCACGGCCAAGGCACTCGAAATATGCCTTATCATACAGTTCACGGTAATTGTGCCTGTAAGAATCCCGATCCCTTTCCTAAACGAAGAAGAGACATCGTTCTCTCCGTAGATAGAGGAGGCTATAGCGTTCTCGATATTTTAGAAGTTGAGGTATTTGCCTATCATACTCAGCGCTTATCTGCCTATCAAGCTCGACAGCATAACCTTAGTAGCGCCTTAAGGCCTAGTGGCGATATCATGCCCTCGGAGTTCAACAAGATGCATTTTCACTCGGACTATTTTGATCTTACTACGCTGGAGTCAAAAGCATTTAGTATCCCAAGACTGCCCATGTAAGTTTATAGATTCTGGGGACCACAATCTTCTACCTTCCGCGTTGTGTCACTGTTCCATGCTTAGAGAAATCCGTCTAAAGTTTCTAAGCTCGCAATACTTCAGAGACCTTTCAAAGCTATCAATCAAGAGACTGTGAAGTATGAACTCTTATATTAGCGCCAGCGGCTGGTGTACGCAGCCATACCATTTCGTTCTTTCTAGTGTACCATCTACCTCTTTCTTAGTTTTATCTTACGCTTTATAGATGATCTCTTCTTGATCTCAATAAATGGAAGTTTGAAATTTTCTGTAAAGCATTTTCTTTGTGAAAGTAAATAAATGTCCGAGTTCGTAAAGAAAGAAAAGATAAATTTTCAAAATGGAGTACATTTCTCAGAAAAATATTATTTTTTGTTTTCCCATAAGCACGTGCAGTCAATTTCATGTTTTCTTTTCAATTTAATTTAATTTAATTATTTTTTATTTAATGTCCACTTTTTTCTTGTTGCTCATCTTAAATCTGTTTTAATTGCCACTTCAACCAATTTAACATTTTTAATCTTGACTGTAAACAAAATTAATTAAATTTTCTTTACGTTGTTGATTTATTTGCCTTCAACGTTTTTGATTTTAATTTTTTTTTGTTGTTGCCATTTTCTCTCTATTCTTTTGTCATTTATTTTAAAGGAATTAAGTTGTAAAATTTCCCATAAAATATTTAAGTACTTGGCAGGCGTTTTAGTAATGGTTTATGCTGTAAAGTGAAGAAAACAGCAAAGCTATTTACTTATTAATTAAGGTTTGTTTTTAAGAAAATTTTCTCTCTCTCTCTCTCTCTCTTTGACTAATCAAACATTTCTTAGTAATATTTCTAAGAGTTGTAAAGCTATTGTTTAATTTAATTTTTATTTAAATAAATATTTTCTGGCATTAAAATTTCCTCTAATAAGAAATGTAAGTACGGTGTTTGAAATTCAAATTTTTATGAAAATTCTTAGTTAATTTGATAACCAACAGTAGGGTATTGAATTCACAATATTCCACTTCACCACAGTTGTTCTGTTGGTGTCTTTCTAGCTGCCAGAACTTTTGGTTTTTAACAAAAGTTTTTCTGTTTTTTTTATATTAATTTTTTTTACTTTTTCCATTGCAGTTGTTGTGGAGTTTCTAGTTTAGTTTCTTGAAAAATAGCAGACAAATAAAGTTTTTTTTTTTCGCTAAAAGAAATAAAATGCATTCACCTGTAAAAATTCCGTAGTGTTTTTGTTTCTTTTTTATATATTTATATATAAAAAAGTTTAATCAAAGTTTTTGTTTTATGTAATTAATATTTAATTAATTTCTTTAAATGTTTTTCTTGTTTTCCACATTTAATGGAGAAATTGTTTTGAAGACAATGTAGCAGACAATATTTATTTACTTTCAAAACATTTCACTACTAGACTCGTATAAGAATTGAGGGAGGAAATAAAAGATTTCGTTGTAAACTTATTAATTATGATACCTTATACTATTGTATGAAGATATAATGATTGCTTAGATGTTAAAAAATAAAAAAAACAAAACTCTAAGGCTTAAACATGATTCTGGTGTTGTTTACTGCTAAATAATCCATATATTTCAGCAATTCCAAATGTAGTTTTTCTGTATTATTATGTTTTGCAAACTGCATATAATTTTAACGTATATGAACGACATTGTTACTATTTTCATTGATGAATCATCGTCATAAAATCAGTATCAAGTCGCAATTTATATGAAGTTATTGTAAATGAAAAATTTCATTGATAAATCCTCGTGATAACTACAAAAGAGCTTTATGTAGGACAACTTCATTATGTTATCATAATACTAAAGAAAGCTGAAATTTAGCGACATTGTCTGTCTTGAGTCGCCTAAAAGCTAAAATTCAGCGACATTGTCTGTTATGAGTCGACTAAATGCTAAACGATACGGGATTTTGTCTGCCATTTCAGCGTTTTTTTTTCTGCTTACACAGCTTATATGTTCAATTGTTTACTTCGAAAACTATAGCATTACTGAACTGTTATTTACAACTATAAACGTATAAAGTCACACCTTCAGTGGGCTTCTTTGAGCGATATTGTCACTATCAGATTTTCATTGATGAATCATCGTCACAGGATTAATATGAGTTCAAAATTTGTATGAATTATCATAAATGCAAAATTTCATAGATGAATCCTCTTGACAGTGACATAAGCAAATGGACAATTGGTATGACAATTTTATTATAATATCACCATAGTAAAGAAAGCAGAAATTTAGCGTCAGAGTCTGTTATGAGTAGACCATATGCTTAAATCAACGACATTGTCTGTTATGAGTCGACTACATACTAAAAGGATTTTGTTTGCTGCACTTCCTCGTTAACGAAAAAGTACTAACGATTTTCAATGATATTGTCTGTTGCAAAATAAAATCAACTGCTGTAATGAATGGAGAATTACTTAAAAATGTTATCGATTCGCGTTCCCCACTGGATTATTTCAAATGTGTTTTGCCTAATATTGTAACTGTGGAACCATTCGCCAATATGGCTTTAAGATCGTTTGTGAGGTGGTCACTGCCCTTGTATTATTATTTTACCCTTATTTCATTGCATGTAATGAAACGCTTCTAAAGTTGTTCGATTTATTTGCATTTCAGCTGGGTGGCATTGATGACCAACACAGTCAATCAAATTTCTTTGCAATGATATGATATGCTACACAAACATCGAGTTTCCTCGATGACTCATGATATTTTTTATCTTAAGTGGCTACGCTATTTCCTTACAGCTTGTGTCTCAGTCTTGGTTGACCACTTTTCAAGTGACTGGCTAGCCAGAGTTGTAGTTTTCTAGATTCCATTCATTAACACCATATTGCGACAAACAACTGTCGGATTATTGGGTTATTGATTGTACAACCGTTAGATTAAATTGGTTGCTCGCAGTTGGCGAGAACTCTCGTCAGACTTGAAATAGAGAATTTGGTCACTTGAGAATTTTTGACAGCTTTCCGGATCCCGGACTTTATGGATCCTAAACTAGCTTTCAACTGTATATTAAGATCATGTTTCCCGATCGTGGAAAATGGGCCTCGGGACCTTGTATGGTCATTGTCATGTTTTTAAGGCTGAAATTCACGCAATATCATTATGCGCCGAGATAAACCTACAGAGGGGTAGCAGAAGTGCGCGCATAACTATATTTTCGGTTAATCAAGCAGCACTGAGCGCACTGGCATCATGTTCATTGAATTCCAGGATTTTCAAAGGGTGCTTTAACTGTCTTCTATCTTCGAGTGCTTTGCTTTACCGAAGTCGCTGGCACTGATATTGTTCACGGTTTGTTAAGGGCTGGAGACCTTATCGGCCCAGAGTCCTGCGGTTTTAACTGGGCGTAGGTTGAGTCGAGGGTGAACAGATGCAAATACTCTCAGAGTAACAAATTGGCAGGGCGCTGAAAAGGTATCCCAAACAGTTGGTGGGGTCTTTCTCCTATAAAGTAGAGCTGAGCAGATTACGGAGGACTGACATTGGTAGGAGATGGCATGTCGGGATACTACTAATTACAGGTTAAACCGTCTGGTTGAAACGGAAAGGGATGAAACTAAGAGCGCATTTTGTTTACCTGTGTTACGCTAACTAGGTTCAGATTGCGCAATTTTACCAGGGTTCAAGGTTCTGTTTCTATAAGGGATTTCCTTGACTACATTCGTACGACAGAAAAATTTCTGTATGCTGCCCCTTTGTATATGGTGAATGACTAAGAGTGACGTCAGGGACGATTGTGGTTAATTAGACATCATCTGTTGGCTGGGATGCACTGATGAGTGTGTGGGAGATCTCACGTAGGTCAGCCTTCGTGACAGTAGGGCACAAACGATCGCATAGGTCAGAGTGTGTGCCGTTTGGCTGACAATAATAATAACAGACTTGATTTTTTCAGTTTGGGCTCTGTTGAGGTTTGTCATTGGTCGACACTCACTCAAGGCATACTGCGCTGACAAAAATTTAATTCACAAGACATCAAAAACTGCTGTAGGTCTACCGTAACATCGATGTCATTACTAACTTCCCTAGTAATGAGTTTTAAGGAGCAGGCTAAAGGCTGAAGCTACTTGCTCTATATTTTTGAGAATTTGTCGCGAGTTCTTTAATAGTTTTCTTTGCTAAGAGCAGAAAATTGCTTTTTTCTTTCAAGTCCGTCACTATTAAATTATAAATAAGATCTGAAATCCTTAAAAAATTATGTTTTAGATTCCGATTATGTGGACTATTAAATGAGCACCAATAAGCTTTCATTTTTTGTGCCAAAATATTTTATGTATAAAAAATCGTTTATAAATAATTTGCGTCTTAAACATTTTTTTTATTTTATTTTATTTTATTTATTTTTTTAATTTCAATACTCTGTCTGCATTGTACTGTTGTTGCTGCGATTATAAATCAATTCAGATTTATTTTCTTGTAATATGCAACTTATATTGTTGCAAAGACTTTGTTTTTCTTATTTTTACTCTCCTTATCCTTTTCTGTTCCTTGCAATTTTTCAATATCAAACAATTTTTTGTTGTTCCCCAACCGTCATGGTTGGTTTGGTTTTCTGGAGCTGCTGTTGAAAAATCACGTTTTCAATGTTATTTTTTTTTTTTTTTTTGCCTCCATCGAACATTCAATGTATTTAAACAAGAGTCTGGATTATTATTTCGCTTAATTTTTTTTCTTTTTTTGCCATAGTGAAACGAGTCGAGTTATACGTCATTTCCATTTCTTTTAACATCCATTATAAACCATTCATTGTCTGGCGCTTAAGTACCCACTTGACATGGTACGATATTTTTCTCTTGTTTGCTGCTTTTCTACTGGCATCAACTCCACACATAGGTTTGGCAGGAACATATAGCAGCTAACAGCAGCAGCAGCAGCCTTTATTATAAAGTGTGGCAAGAGCTTTTGCTTGTTTTAATAATATGTAGTGGTATACTGGTGGCATCTATAGACCAAAAAATTAAAAAGAAAAAAAAATAGTTCAATAATATATGTTGTGCTTTGTCAGGATTATTGTTTCATTTGTAGCAGCATTTAATATATGTAAGCAGCCACTTCAACCAACAGCTAACAACAGCCAGCCAGTTAACCAGCTACACTGGTAATGGGTATTGTATGGAGACCACCATCGAGTCTTCTTATTGCTCTTTGGCTGCTGACAATTGTTGTAATAGTTTTTAAACGTTTTACAGCATCAGCACATTGTGGTACTATTTCCATTTGGTTACTGTTTTTATTTTCATAATAAATCGCACCTGGACATGTTTAGTGTTATTCTCTAATTTAGTACAACCATCTCGTTCTGCCTGCCACATAATGTTACCATTTTAGCTTTATTACTGACTTTTACTGCTACTGGACTTGTTTTTTTTTCTATTTTGATTTGATTGCTGGTATTCCAACACTTTGTTTTGTAAACGCTTAACTGATGAGTGAATAGTACCTAAGAATGCCTTGGGGACTTTTTAGCAGCTATTTTATGCTTAAAGGCTTGGCTTAGGGACAAATTTTATGATGCTGCAACAACAACCATTAGGTGCATCTTTCTTATTAAACATGTTTACAAAGCCAGTTTTCCTTTAAAGGCTCCTCTCGATGTGTAAATTTTATTATGCTGCTTCTGTTTTTTCTTTTAATCTTTCATATGATTTATAACTACATTGCTGATAATATAGAAATCCCCGAAACGTTGTACAAGAATTCTATATATGTTTTAGTACCTCTAAGTAGTTAGGAGTCTAAATAATTGTTTTGCTTATGGGTTTTTATAACTTTTAAAATTAAATTTTCTTTTGTTGAGCTTTTAAGCCTTTCATGCATTTGTTTTTTATATACAGCATAGGGAGATCGAACGGTTATTCTTCGACCGGTTATTCTTTTTAAAATTCTATTTTTCGATTACCGAAAAAACCGGTTATTTTAACATGAATAGCAGGTTAAGTTAAATATGTATAATTTGTATACGTTTTTATATTTTTTATTGCAAATATTCCCATCGTTTTAGCATTTTTCTAAATTTAATAGGTACATAACGTCTTCTTTTTTATACATATGTACGTATATGACAACCTTGAACGTCTCACAAAGAACGTGAGAACCATGGTATATCAAAAAAGATGTATAGACTTGAGCAAAAATAATTTTTTTTCATTTTCTGTAAATAATTACTAATTTTTTTAAATTTGGAGAATGTTGAACAACTAGACTTACTGAAAAGGATCTACAAATGCCTGCTCCGAACGGCCGATGTATTAGTTAATGAAGTTTTTCACAGAGTAAATACTTATAAGCTGTCGCTAGCTATGTTGTGAGGTGATACCGTCGTTGAAAATTGTTAAATGGTGGCCTAGGTTTGAACCGAGGACTTCTTGGTTGGCAGGCGGATAACTTACACACACACTATTAAATACGTGGTGCATGCATTTGTGTTTCTACAGATGTCCTCTAAAGTGTGAAAATATTTGGAAATCGATAGTAAGCCGACATCGACACTCCGATTTTCTCAAATCCGGTGATTTTTCTAAACATACCACTATAGGGGTTCTAGACAAAACCCTTGGCACATACATTTGTATATAGTGGTATAGGGGAGCACTTCCATATTTTAGAGAAATAGCCAAAAATTTTAATTTTAATTCCAAAAAAGGGGTTTTGTAAAATACCATTTTTCTCAAATCCGGCGATTTTTCCAGACATACCACCATAGGGGTTCTAGACAAAACCCTTGGCACATACATTTGTATATAGCGGTATAGCGGAGCACTTACATATTTTTGAGAAATAGCCAAGAATTTTAATTTTAATTTCAAAAAGGCGATTTTTAAAATTCCATTTTTCTCAAATCCAGCGATTTTGCCAGACACCCACTATAGGGGCTCTAGACAAGACCCTTCGCCCAAACATTTGTATATAGTGGTATAGGGGAGCACTTCCATATTTTTGAGAAATATAGCCACTCATCCTCCAAAGAATTTTCAGTTTTTTTAAAAAGGCGATTTTTACAATTCAATTTTCTAAAATCTGGTGATTTTTCCAGACATACCCACTATAGGGGCTCTAGACAAGACCCTTGGCCCAAAAATGTTTATATAGTGGTATAGGAGAGCACTTACATATATTTGAGAAATATAGCCACTCATCCTCCAAAGAATTATCAGATTTTTCAAAAAGGCGATTTTTTAAAATTACATTTTCTCAAATTCGGTGATTTTTCTAGACATACAACTACATGGACTCTCTTGTGGACCCCTTGGACAATCATATGTACATATATAGTGGTATATAGAAGGAAGCACCTTCATATTTTCCCAAAATATCCATTTATCCTCTGAAGATATTTTACGTTTTGTATGTGTTCACTGTTAACCTCTTGACAGAACTTTGTTAACTCAAAATTTGAACATGTTAAAAAAGTATGGTTGTTGTCTTGGCTTTTTAAATTCGAATTTATCTTCATACACATGAATTATTAACCACCTTAAATATGTCTATAAGATTGGTAAATCAAATTCTTATAAAATACGCAGCAAAAATTAATCACTGAATGAAAAAGTAATATGTGGCGTTGTCGAGGATTAGAAAAGCCGAACATTATTCTAGCATACTTACTTGCAACATGAGACACAAATTTATCAACTTTATATGCAAATGCAATAAAAATTAGGAAGAATTTTATTTTTATAAAAGAACCGGTTAACCGGTTATTCGATAAATTTTTAACAGAAATCCGGGTTTTTAAAAATTGTAATTTTTCGAATTATTCGAAAACCGGTTTTTGAAAACAGTCAAATAATCGATTTGAAAGCACCTTTTCCATACCTACCGACATTCTATTTTTTTTATCAAAGTAATTTAAATTTTTTACTAATTTTGTTGAAGCAAAAAAAATTTCTGTGTTTTTAGTATAATTTTCGTTCGGTCAAGTATGCGGATTTATTTCAAATTTATTTGTGAAAAAATTAATGCTTAAATTATTTAGAAAAACTTGAGATAATTCAGTGATAATTTTTTTCCAGTTACAGTAGTTCATAGACAAGGGAAATATAACAAAATAATATAAACATTTTAATCGGACAATATTTTGGGACTATAATTTGTCTGTTGTATATATACAACAAGGCACATAAACGGATTATTTCCTTCAAAATTTTTTTATTGCAATTTTTTATACTTTTGCGTTCTTTTCCAGTCCTTTACTTACTTTTTTTGTATATTTATTCAATTATGAAACGATAAAAAAGTGTTTAAGAGCAAGATGAATGAAACAAATTCTTGATTTTGATTGGGATTACTCTGATACTGAATCAGAATCTGAAATGTTATTGATAAAAATTCATGTTGACGAAGCAAACATTTCTGGTAATATATTTGAAGACGGTTGAAACGCTGAATCAAAAAATCTGGACTTCGTGCTGAAACAAGCAATCTACGCGAGTTTTTAGAATTCTGGAATTAAGGTGGATTTTAAAAAAGTTTATTCCGTTTATGCGCAATGTTGTGTACAATATTTTCTAAAAGCTACGCTTTGAGTGTAATTTGAACTTTTTTTTGTTTTTTTTTTTTATCTTATTTGATGCAAGTTTAGTTGGAAACAAAGTTTGAAAAAAATATAGCTGCTCTAACAAAGTTTGGTGCATATATGGTTACTTAAATAAGCCAGTTAAGACTTGGTTGACTTCGCCATGTTAGCTTTTATATCGAGTTAAATGGCAATTAACATAAACCAGTACTTGTGCATCGAACACACGATCAACTGTATTATGAGGCACTGTAGGACCCCTCCACACACCAATATCACTTCGGATTCCGCCGGAAGATCCTCCCATAACCACTGATTAAATATTAATTAAAGCGGCGGATCAGAGCGCTAAGCTCCAACGTTAAGTTGGTTACAGTTCAATTGTTTCTGTATGATTATCGTTCCTCCGTAACATCCACCCGACCGGTTGTCGATGTTGGAGTTACTCCTGTTTTTGCGGCAGTGCTGTACTCTCTCTCTCTCTCTCTCTCGATAACGCCGAGTCTGCGCAAAACTCGTCCGGGGAATAGCTTGTCTGTATTCCTTTAAGGAGCATAGAGGCTCGTCAAATTTTCTCCATTCGGTTGTATCCGTTGCAATATTCTTGAGTTTACCCCCCGTTCTTTGGACTTGCCTTCGCCATGTATGAACTCATTTGTCATTTCATCATTTCAGAGATCCTTAATATTCTACGCAGACACCTGTTCACGAATACTCGAAGCGGTTTTCCCACTCCAAATGGTTTTTGTCCCAGCAGTGTGGATGTCACATTAGAATTTGAAATGTTTAAACTCAGCTAACCAAGCGATTAAGTAGCTTTTTTTTATCCGGCAAGAGATGTTTGCTCTGAAACTTCCAGCATTTTAATATGCAAGCCATAAGATAGCAAAAATAATTTACCTCCTCAGTGAGTCTCATTATCCGCCCGATAGGGGTCTGTATTTGCACAACAAATCCTCCTTACCTTGGCCTTACCCATATTATTTCAATCGGGCCTTTGCCGAAATTTCCAAAACAAAGAAAAGCTGTGGGAAACTCGGCATTTATCGGTTGCACCCTGTATGTAAGCACAACGTTTTTATTACCGATCTAAAGCATCATGCTGTATAGGCAGGATTATTTTAGTGTTGAGCGTTAATGCCAAAAAAAAAAAAAAAAAAAAAAAAAAAAAAAAAAAAAATCATTTCAAAAATCGTCGTCCTGATTTGTTGTTCCATTCTTGTAGTGTGCAGTTTTATTACGCGTAATATAAATAACAGTCCCTGTAATAGCCGAAAATAATATTTAAAAATTTCACTTTTTTTCCCCTAAAGTTAAAGTGGAAATTAAAAAAAAAAAAAAAAAAATGCTGAAGTGCTATCTTGCCGAAATTATAGTTTTGACCACTTTTTTTTGCTATCAATTTTCCCTTTCAAAATATGCAGTTTTCCTCTTGTGCATAAAACTGAACTGCACATGAATCATTAAACTTTTACACAATTTCTCGAAAACTTTTGTAATTTAAGCAAAAATAGAAGAGGAAAAGATATTTGCACTTGTCTTTTCGTTCCTTTTCCTTCTTCCTCTCAGAAGGCCATAAAAAAAACTGTAAAATTCTATTAAAAAAAGCGACAAACATTTCACTTTTTATACATACTTTGCTTAGAAGCATTTTGTTGCAAAAGGAATAAAAACTTTTCCCTTTTCATGTCATTTTGTGTTTCTTGTTTTTTACGTTATTATCGTACGAATACGAGTTTTACGTTACGGCTGCTATACTACGAGTACATGTTGTGTTGATTCGAATGTTATATGAACCCTTGAAAAATATTATTCTACTGCAGCATTTCCGGTTGCAATATCAGGAAATACTTTGGCACTTATTCTGCTTTTTGCCTTTTTCTGCCTTTTCCACACACTCTTTATGCTTGCAACCACTATGCAACGTTGCATTCTCCATTGGGCTTTTGATATGATACACTGTAGGTCAGAGAAGAGGGAAATTGGGGAACACATACGAGTTGAAAGAAAAAATTTCTTGAAATATTTTTTTAATTTTTTTTTCGCTCTACACTCGAATTCATGATATGGAGGAGGGTGGACAAGAAATGTTCAAGTGAAACTGAAAAAATAAAGGGAAACGGTTTATATGGTATGTTTGAAAATATGTTAAATAAACGAAATGGTTTGAGGAGCATCCATATGATTGTGTCTATTTCAACAAGCGTTCAGCTATTGACAGTCTGTTTCATCTTTCGGTATTATTTGTTTCTACGCTCTCTTCCTTTTCAATGAAGTTTTTCTTTCTATTGCTTTGTTGAATGTTTTTTTTATATTCAACTAAAGTTCTTAAAATATCTGCAAAAAGCAATAGCGGAAGTTACTTGAACTTCAAACTATTTGGCAGATTACAAAAATATTATTATTTTGTAGCTATAAAAACAGCGTCAAAAATTCTCTTAAATGCTCACGGAATAAAAGTTGTAAATGAAAAAATTTTTCAATTTTTTTCTTAAAATTTAAAAAAAAAGAATAATATTTTAAAAGTTGGCAAGCTATTGTTCCATTCACTTCTGTCCAACGCCAGTGCCTGAATCTCGTTCTAGCGTCGTCATGTATGCTATAGTCTACCTTTTCTTTGGCTACCATGGGGACTATATTCAATAGCATTTCTCGATCTATCGTTTGCAGGCCTTCCGTTATACATACATGACCGATCCAGCGCCACTTCCTCTCAAGATTTTTTTTGTTTTATTTTCTTTCGTTGGATATTGTTTAAGGCCAAAATATTCGCAAGATTCTCCGCAAACTTCGAGTTTGTATCCCGAGTGCTGCGTTTCGAGACTCACATCCATAGAAAAGTAGGGACTTAAGGCGGGAGTTGTAAAAGTTAATTTCAGTTCTTATTGACATGGGTCGAGATCGATTGTCCGATTTTATGTGAGACTGTACATCGTCTCTAGAACAGCCAGTAGTTGTTAATATACTACCTTGGTAGCTAAATTTAGAAACATCTATTAGTTCCTTTCTATTTATGGAGAAGTTCGTGTTATTGGAACAATTTATATGCATTACCTTGGTCTTTGATTGATGTTGAGTTTTATGACAGCATTTTCAGTTTCATTTTCGACTGTGATTTTTGCCACCATTTTGTTCTAGTTGTGTGAGAGTAGACATATATCGTCTGTATAGTCGAGATCCTCTAATATTTTATGGGAAGACCTGGATATTTTTAAGGCATTTGACAGAGTCTGGCACGAGGTGCTCATATCGAAACTTATTGCCTTTGGTGTCGGTAGTCACTTCTCTAGATTCATATCGAGCTGTATCAGAAATCGCACTATAAGAGTGGTTATAGACGAGATTTCATCCGACGAGTTCAGGATAAATTCAGGAGTACCGCAAGGCTCTGTTCTTTCTCCAACTCTATTTCTAATATTTCGTGATTACTTTCTTTTTCTCACTTCTAATCCTATCTACTCTTCTGCAGATGACAGCAATATTTGTCATACATATTCTTTTGATCGTAGGCCGAGCCTTTTGGACATTGGGGCGAAAAGGCGTAATATGAGCGACACACTTACAAACCACCTGTCGAAAATCTCTGAGTGGGATCGCGCAAACAGGATCGACTTTAATGCGCGCAAGACCCAATGTTGCTCTCTGACACACAGACGTGGTGGTTTGTTGTCATTTGTATCTATGGGTAATGTAGATATTGAGGAATCATTTGCTCTTGATGTTCTGGCATGAGAATTCATTGTGACGTTCGTTGAAACGAGCACATATTTCGAGTGTCGAAAGAAGCATTGAAGTGTCACGGCTTCTTAAGACGGTGTAAGAATTACTTCACTCTATCTGATCTCCCCACGAAATTCCTTTCTCCTCACGGGTTACTCTATTGATGATGTCCAAAACTATGTTGACAGAATATAGTCTTGCCTAACGCCAGTATTGGCGGTGAAATGCATTATATTAGACTGTCTCAAAGATATTCGGTCCTATTCCTCTTGTCGTCCCTGTTTTAAACCGAAATAAAAGCGACAATATGGCATCAATGTTGTCGTTGTATACATTTATTGACGCTATATTGGTATTCTCTATTTTGAAACGAAGATAGAAACGATAAAGAGACATTCGATTTTTGTGGAACTATATACAAAATATGCTAACGGGTTTTCGCAAGGGATGGATTTTATGGATTTTGAAAACAATTAGCTGAAAAATAAACCCGCTTAAACCTCCAGTTCGTGAATTTGCTAAAAAATTACCCACAAATCCGAAGCTAGAGCAACAGGTGGGGGCGCCAATAAACAAATTCCATTGTTCTCGTTGGAAGAAGTGATTTCAAGTTTGATGCAATTTGAACAATAACTAAATCCAAGAGGAGATGTTGTAGGATTCAGTCAAGAAATCGAGGAGGCTATTGTGGAAGAAGAAGCACGTACTTCTCCTATTGTTGACGTAAGTGCAGAATTTGAATGTTGCATTTTAGTTTATGGTCGATTTTCGTTAAGTGTGAACGTGTTCACATACCTTTAAAAAGAAGTTAAGTATACATGTCTGAATAAATCTATGATTTTTTTTTTTTATGGAAATATTATTTCTTACACTGAATTTGGAATAGCAAAGACATCAACATATTGTCGTCACATTTTCCTATGTAGGTTATGTTAACCACTTTATCATCTTCACTTGAACTTGTAAAGTAAAATTCCGTAGCCATTTTATGTTTTCTTATAAAATAAAACAGCAGTGCTGCCAAGTTTTATTTGTAGTTGTCGATAACGTTGCATCGTTGTCTCAATGTATTTCAGGAATACCAATATAAGAACAAAATGACAATTAAACGGCAACGACATAGAAACGACAACGGTAATTCGGCCGATTATCTTTGTAGGCGTGCCGTTACATGCAAGCGCATTCCCTATAGCCGAGTGTAAAGGGTTGACAAATGCTTTCTCAAAGTCTATGTCAAGTAAGTGTAGATGGGATCAGTTCATAGCAGCTGACTGTTCTGTTATGAGCTGCCATCCTATCTATGTAACTATATAATGGTCTGGTCATAAGTCTGATTATTCCCAGAATGAATGAATGAAAGAATGCTAATCGTTTTACTGGTTATTCTTACTTAAAGTTGAAGTCCCTTTGCCTGAATTCTTTTACTTTCTATATGTATGATAAAGACGATATTATACGTTATTTACTTCCCTATTTGGATTTTTTTTTTTCATAGAAATTGTACTTCTTTTTTTTTGGTTTGGTTTTTTGGTTTACTGTCTGTCTCGCTCCGTCTAGTATACAAGAAGATATGTTTTCTGTTTTTTATATAATTTTCTTTCTTTTATTTCACTATTATGGTGATTTTTTTTTTTTTTTTTCAGAGTTATAGCCAATTTATGTGCGAACGCTTGTTTTTGGCATTATTTTATTATGTCTACTGTTAGTTTTACTGCTTAATTTTTTTTACAGACATTTTCATTTTATTTTGTTTCTCTCGTTTGTTTTCTATAAAAGACCAAAGGACTTACATAGGATATACCGTCACTGAAAAATATAAGGAATTGCATGCATTTTTATTTGCACCTCATAAAAGAAATGTTGTAAGGTTTACGTTGAAACCACCTCTAAACTGGTAGACTTTTAATCAAAATGTAAAAAATACACTGGGACACTATTATTTACAATTTACTCAAACTCTTACTAGACTGTGTGTGGTATACGTCGTTTTGGTCCTAAGGGATCATAAAAATTTGTTAGTTGTAAAAAATTTAATGATTTTCTTCTGGTATACAAAACGAAAGAAACATTTCAACATTCCAACCATAATAAGAAACAATTTTATAACAAATTGTATTTTGTTTAAGTTTTATAGCATAGGGCTGTTCTTAAATTGTTTTATACAATTTTCTTACTTGTACTTTCTCTGCTAATATAAGGACGACTGACAAAGTTAAAAACATTTGTGACTTTTCCCATAATTATCAGGTGTCCGCTCTAAGACTTATTCTCCATCCCTTTCAATTGTAATTCATGTGTGTTTGTATGTCTTAATTATAATGATTTGTTTTCTTTCATTTTTTGGCAATAAAATAAAGACTTTTTTAACAAGTTTTTTGACTTATATTCTTTTATACATATTTTGTCTTTTCATAATTTACTAATTGTTTTTCTTTTATTCGTTTCTTTTATTTGCAGGTATGTGTCTAATTAAGAAATATTCTTAACTTAGTATTTAAGTAAGAAATTTGGTAAGAACATGAAACATATTTAAATATTTATTTCAATGTATGTACTCAGAGCTAATTTTATATAGAAAATATGTTACTTTACTTTTATACAATCCCGACTATTCATCATTTTTTATTATGTCGACATTTTTTGGTTAAATGTATCATTATGATATAAAAAAGTTGGCCCCATTATCCTTTACTTGATTGACTTAAAAATGCGGATATCAAAAATGCTGTGTTGAAGAAATTATTTATTTTTGTTTGTCAAATTCTATTTTACAACCATTTCTTGTTATCTGCTATTATAATATTCACTTTCTAAAATTATTTGTAATGAAAACCTTTAATTAGGTCCATATTCAATCTTCTCCTTCAAAAACCTATTGTAGCTTAGATATTGGTAATTGTCTTTAGATTAGCTAATTACTCAGAGGCTCTGTAACTGACTATATTACTCCCGTGAGATATAATCAGCTCTTCTAATAAGTGTGCTCATATTCATCAGTGTCGTATTCACGAGACAATCCTTTGCTCTTGTAATTCAGTCAAAAAGAAAATGGTTTCTACACTTCATTTAAAGAATATCTAATCTATAATACACTCAAGAGTAATACGATGGCGGATTTACATTGAATCTACCTAGCGCTAGATGGCAGCACAAACATAAAAACTATTTCTTTCCTAGAAATTACGTTCTGTCAAACGTCAGCTGTTAAAATTTTAGCCAAATTCATCGCTTAGTTTATTTGTTGTAGTCGTTTGAAGTAAGCAACTTTTGTGTTTTTTGAAAAATGGAAAAAAGTGAATTTCGTGTAGTGATTAAACACTATTATTTGAAACGCAAAACGGCGAAGAGACAAAAGAAAAGCTTGATAAACATTATGGCGAATCTGCTCCGTCAGATTATATGGTAAAATATTGGATTGCTGAATTTAAACGGGGCCGAACAAGCACTGCACCAATACTATCAACAGGAAGGCCGAAAGAGGTGGTTACTGAAGAAAATATCAAGAAAATCCTCGACATCGTTATGAATGATCGCCGCGTCAAAATACGTGAGATTGCTGAACTGGTAAACATATCATATGAACGTGTGTTCAACATTTTGCATGAACATTTGCGTTTGCTCAGTGTTGAACAAAAACGAGTTCGACAGATCACTTCACAGCGGTGTTTGGACATGATAAGGCATAATCCTACTGATTTTTGGCGTAGATTAATAACTGTTGATGAAACGTGAGTTCACCACTACACACCTGAAATCAAAAATCAATCGAAGCAATGGGTGGAAGCTGGTGGAAGTGCTCCGAAGAAGGCGAAGTCAGCGAATGGCCACTTTATTTTGGGATGCACACGGAATATTGCTCATCGATTATCTTGAAAAAGATCTACAATCACAGGAGGGTATTATCGTGCATTATTGGATTAATTGGTTGATGCAATCAAGGAAAAACGACCACATTTAAACAAAAATAAGTACTCTTTCTTCAAGACAACGCACCGGTTCACGCAGCGTTAGATACGATGCTAAAACTACGAGAAATCCACTTCGAATTGGTTGATCATCCACCTTATAGTCGAGATTTAGCCCCTAGTGACTTTTTCCTGTTTCCAAACTTGAAAAATGGCTCGCAAGAAAAAGATTCATCTCAAACGGAGAAGTGATTACCGAAACTAATGCGTATTTTGAGGAGTTCCCAAAATCGTATTATTCAGATGGTATAAAAAAGTTGGAAAATCGTCTTACTAAGTGTATTGAGCTAAAAGGAGACTATGTTGAGAAATGAATGGTTTTTGAAAAAAAAAATGTTTTTTTCCTACTTAGGTGGCTCCAATATCAATCCGCCATCGTATTATAACCGCACTAGCTCTTTCAACACTCTTGATTCCTTTATTAAATTCGATATCTCATATAAGGGAGTATGAATGTTTCATTGCGATTACGTTTTAACCTTTTTAAAACGTTTGAGTTTTTTTAAATTGCGTAAAATAAAATAATGCAGCGAATTTGTTCTTTTATACAATTCTTTTTTATTCGTGCACTCTACACAATTACACTTTTAACTTAATACAGCAACTTATTTATCTTGTACTTAATATTCGTTTATACAACACTTTTATTTGCGCCTAAATATGACTTTACTTGATGACTGCAAAACGAAAACTAACTCTCACCAAACGCAGTGCGCCATCTTTTATAGAAATTTCGAATATTATTGAACTTACTACAAATTTCTATTTATCTGCGCTAAATTCAAAAGATGCAAAATTATAATACACAAAAAAGGAATCGAACTGACAGCACCGTTAAACATGACACAGACACAAACTAATAAAGTTTATAGCTAAAATCTCACCATGCAGTCACTGATGTGGTGTATTTTATGCTTAGGCATTTTTAATATCGTAGCAATAGGAAAAAGTTATTTAATATACTAGTTTTAACACATGAGCTGAAATGTCTTAGGCCCCGGACTTATTTTTGTTCAAAATTTGCTTTATTTATCAACGTAATCTCCATCAAGAGCTATGCAATCATTCCAGCCCCAAAATAACATTTCAATGCCGCTTTTGTGGAACGATTTATCTTTTGCCTCAAAATAAATTTCAGCGACAAACTCTTCATTCGCACGAAATTTCTTACCGGCGAGGATTTTTTTGCGGTTTGCGAACAGCCAGTAGTCGCTGGAAGAATACCGTGGATGTGAGAGCATTTCAATTCATGTAGTTTTGTTGTTATTTTGATTGACTTGTTTTTGGTCAGCTTTGAGCAAACTCAACACTCACTTTGAATAGAGCTTTCTCACAGTCAAATGCTCATGCCAACACGTTCCTTTGATATCTTTACGGTGTCAGCTAACGCAACTTCACATTTCGATCACTCAAAACGATTTTAAGGATTTTTGTTTACTGGTGTAACCGACTCATTTGAAGATCCACGGCGTCAATACTGCTTACATCATCGGTGTCTCTACGACATTAATGTTCATTTCGTGGGACAATTGTCCCTTCTCATTTTACATGTATTCTTACGCTCTTGCTTTTAGTCGTCAATGAGACGCCGACGAAAGCACATGCGCAAAGAATGTGCGCATATTTTTTAGGCACAGAAAAAATTCCTAACTTAGTTGTCGAAAAAAATTTTCACGCAAAATTAGAGCAATTTTTTTTCCAAAAAGTCATAAAAATAAATAAATTTGGAAATGAAAGATAAAAATTTCCAATAATTTTGCGAAAAAAAATTTGTTCGCCAATTTTTGTCAAAGTTAGGAACCTGCAGTGAATAAAATCAGCACTAGCCAACCGATTTTCCTTATTTATAGCTTATTTTTTCGCAACATTTTAAGCTTTAATTTAAATGCTTAACATGTAAAACTTTCGCTCTGAAATTTTTTTATGAATGTGAACAAAAAAGTGCTCTAAATTTGCGCAAAAATATTTTTTGTTTTTCTCAACTAAGTTACGAATAACTCCGTAACTGTTGAAAATACGAAGAAGTTTTATTCAGTTGATGTCTAATTTTTTATAAAACATCAACTTTACTCTCTCTAAGAGAGCAATTTCGATGTTCTCACTAACACAACTACATTATAAACCTACGTTTTAATGTTTCTGAGGGATTTGAGTCCCATTGATTCGCTTCACTTTTACCCATCAAGAAGCAGTGTAGAATTAAAATACGAAATTTTATTTGATCCAGTGTTCTAAAAATAACAAAAGTTGTGCCACTCTTAGCGCAATAACTCACAAACTAGTTAATAGAATATCATTAACAAAAAATAGGTAAATGCCATAAATTAACACCATCTAAGTGCTAGGCCCGGGACTTTTAGGCCCTTGTGTTGTTATATTTTCATTGAGTTCTTCCCTCGAGGATTCAATTTGTTTGTTAATTTGTTTTTAGAAAAACGTTATAAGTTTTTTCGCTGTATTTATTTCGTTAAGTGTATTTTTTATTAATATTTATTTATATACCCTTTAGTCATTAAATATTAGTTTTGTCATTATTTTAATTTGCCATTTCCCATGTTTTTCTTTTCTTTTATTTTTTATTTTATGTTTAATTTCATTTTTTTATTTATATTTTTTTTAGTATTTTTTTTATTTTATTCATGATTTCAGTTTAGATGTTTTATAAGAAAATACCAAACTTTAGCCTTAAATCAATTTATGTTTTTAATGAAAAATAAATCTGTTCAAATATTAAAATTCATTCAATTATTCAATAATCTTAAGAAAATCAATAATAAACAAACAAACTCAAAAAAAAAATCGTTTATTTTACAAAGTTTTTTAATAATATTTAAGTAAATCACCAGCATTTATTTGTAATGAACCTTTTAAAACAAAATTTACCATTAAAGACAAAAAAAAAAAAATCATAAAAAATGTGAACTTTTTGCAAATGAAATATTTTTAAAAAATTGAAATAAAAAAATCTATTTAGAAAAACGAAACTTATCTTAAATGGTCAATACATTTAGTTTTTTTTTATTATTATTTTTATTCATAATAGCCAGTCCAACAAACAGCTAACAAATGGTAAAAGTTTTTTTTTATTATTTCTATTATGCATAGCAAACTAAACTTTAAAAGCAATTTTTCTTAAACTTTTTTTTTTGTATCTTGGTTTGCTTGCAACAATATGAAAATGAAAGATATGGACTGAACTATTACAAAAAAAAAAAAAAAAAAATAGAAACAAAAAACGGGCGGACAATGGTCTACAGTTTGGCTGACTGACTGGCTGGCTGCTACTGGTATATCACAATTATTTGTTGCAGTATACTGATAGCAGTAGAATTGGTGTTGGTGGTGGCAGTGGCAATAGCTGTTGTGGCAATAGCAACAGCGACAGCAACGGCAACAATTTATGCCAATTACTCGTTTATTTACAGTAGTTTTTCTTGTTACCATGTCTGTTTAGATTTATTTTTCTTTTTTTTTCTTCTGCTTTATATTCTGTCTTATTTACTCTCTATACGCATTTGCATTAAAGCCATAATCGAAATAATTTTTTTTTTTTTTTTTAAAGCCATGAATAGTTCATCCAAATGGTTAGAAAGACAGACTTAAACAACAGCTACTACACAACACTTTATAAATGAAAACAAAACAAAACAAGAAAATACAAGAAAAAAACAGAGATTGAAAAATACCAACAATGTTTGAAAATAGAAACAAATCTACCTCATCAAGTAAATTGCAACACGTCACTTTACTGCCAAAGTGAATAGTAAAGATTGCAGTTGGATTATGTTTGCTTGCATTCAACAGCAAGCAGTACAAGCGTCTATCAATGCAACAGCAGCAAGATACGTTGGCTAGAAATATGAATTTAAATTTCCATATTTAAATAGATAAATCTGCATATATTTTTTGCTTCGTTGCCATGGCTTTTGTATGTTTCTTTAGATACAACAGCACAAAAAAAAAATATATCCCAACACCCACATTTTTAAATTGACCGCTTTTTTTTTGTTGAGACACAGTCTAGCGTATGAAAATATTGTAAAAGTGAGGAAGATGAAGTGTTTTAAACTAATCCTCCTCGTACATCATTTCTTTTTAATATTTTCAGCTTTTTTTTCTCTTGCTGTTAAATGATAAATTTTGTATTTGTTATAAAAGTGTTCATCATCATCATCGTCATCATCATCATCACTATCGTTACTAAAAAGTTCAATATTAACCCCTAGAGCAAAACTAATTACAAATTGTTGAAAAGTTTAAAAAAGTACTTTTTTATTTATAAACTCATTTAAAAAAGTACTTTTTACCATCTGGCAGCCATTTCTTCATATTTTGAAACAAGAAATTGGTTCAGGGTCTAATCTATGTATAGATAGTTTACGAAATGGGGCAGCATTTCATGGCCTAACTCGGATTTTTATCATGACTACACACGTGTAGTATACCCATGCACTCTCTTGATAATGGGTTTTCATTAAACACTTCCAATATTTAATGTCCCTATTGTCGTTTTCAACTCAATTCAGTATGGTCGTATGAAGCTGGGATTCATCCATTCGGTTCGGACAAAAAAAATTTTTTTTTGGATTCCATTTTTTTATATGCAGTAAATATGCATAGTAGCAGCTATACAGTAACTGCTTAAAAAAATATATTCTCCGAACAAATTTTTTGTCCGAACCGAATGGTGAATCCAGCTTCAGACGATCCAATTGAGTTGAGTAGCACAACGCGAATATAAATTAAAATAAAGCAAAATGTTTGTGTGTGTGTGTGTGTGTGTGTGTGTGTGAGTACCATCCAAATATTTCATATGGTTTAAGTTCCAATATCAAATCCTGAACGTCTGATATTGCGGTAGAGCATGGGGCTGTGCTGCCGAACATGCCACTATTCAGAGGATGATCGACGTAATCCGATGTCATTCATCTGCAATGCCAGTGTTTAAATATGGAGCGTTTATTCTGAGCAGCGTGTCCAGGGTGGAGGAAGTCACTGGATGGAGACATAACAACTTTACGATTCTTTGTTGGAACTACATACATACATAAAATCCGCGACATGCTAAGATGGACAAGTTAGGCTTCTCTCATGTATTGAGCAGCAGCCCATTCTATTTTTAGACTCATTGAAAGGGATCTACAATTTAACGCGGGCTACGAACGGCATATGTCTTAGTTAGATAAGTTTTTCATAGCGTAAATACTCATAACCAGTCGCTAGCGTTTATATGAGGTGTTATCACTGCTAAAAATTAGCAGATGGTATGGCCTGGTATTAAACCGAGGACCTCTTGGTTGGTGGGCTGGAGTCTTATCTATTATTGCGCAGCGGTAGGTAAAGGGTCTATGTTCGCTAAAACCCCTCTTCGTCATTATAGGTGATAGCAGGCTTGTATGGGTACCGGGGCACAGCGATATTGTGGGAAACTGTATAGCAGATAAGCTTACTAGGCGGGTTGTGACGGTAGAGGCTCCTCCTGAGAGGAAAGGTGTTTGAATGCCTATTTCTTCCTTGTATCTTAAGTGCTGGACCGGTGAGATGTTGATAAGAGGAGATCTAGTCAATTAATGAACCTACCAAAGCGGAGAATTTTGTCTGTGGTGTGTATGCTCTCTGACCAATGCCTGGCGGGCAGAAGTGTGGTCCGTCTTGGTTATGGTGGCATGACCGCACGTCGGTGATATCGCCGATGAGTTGTCAAGCCGCCATCTCAAAATTCACACCAAACAGTTGCTTTTTCGGAATGCATTGGACACCTCTGTAGATGTTGATAAGAGGAGATCTAGTCAATTAATGAACATACCAAATCGGAGAATTTTGTCTGTAGCGTGTGCGCTCTCCGACCTATGCCTAGTGGGAAAAAATGTGGTCCGTCTTGGTTATGGTGGGTCAACGTTGTGCAGTTTTTGCTGTGAGATAAGGTTGTTTATTTCGATAAATTTGCTCCTGGCATGTTCTGTGTTATCGAAATTGAGGGTTCTGTGGGTACTTTGTGGACCCTAAGGTGCTGTTGGAACTCCCAGTGGAGTGGGTTGCATCAGTCGCTTCGTTGTCGAGTATAGCTTGAATCAGGTGGAAGCATAGTTTCAAGTTCTCTTCTACGGTTATTGTTTTCATACGGCATCACAACTTGTCTTTTTGAACCAAGTGGACTGATCTCTAGATCGGCTGGCGGTTTTAACTTAAGATTAGTCTAAGGGCCTATCTAAGCCATTATGTGCTAATATCCTCTGCGGCTTCGCTGGGTGGCGCACTTCCGAAATGTCTAGTTTTACATGACTCTGGCGCCTTAAATCAGGCTGCATGGGTAAGCATAGACTATGTGGCATTTAAGTCCGCTGTGGTTTGTGGCTTATTCACATAAACCTTAATAAATCCAACTCGAAAAGGTCTGACGTGCAGGTGTCTAATATTGCATGACAACACGTCGGTGATGTCGCCGTTGAGTTGTCAGTCCACCATTTCAAAATTCACAACAAACAGTTGCTTTTTCGGAATGCATTGGAAACATTTGTGTCTTATATGGATTGTATTGTTCCAAATTCGTCTATTTTGTTTGATGACGTACCAATACATTCAGAAATGAATCTCTTAGGAGATGATTAACAAAAGTATATATATTGCCTGAACTTTTATAATCCATATTGCATTATCTAACTGCCCTCGTATTACCATAATTATAGAGGCGTAAACTCTTTGCTCCATCCTTCTTCCTTAGCCCCAGTACTCTCAAAGGGTTAATTTTTTATGCCACATTTCTTACGTTTTTTATTTTCTGTTTCTTTAATTTGCTTTACAAAACTTTAGTGCTTCTTCCGACCGTTTGTCTGTCTGCTAGTGCAACAACATATTTATCAACCGCATGATGGGGTTTAAATTTTTAGCATTCGCAACCATTTTTTTGTTTTTTTTTTTTTTTACAGACTGTGAAAGTACTATTTTTTAATATTTTTCTTCTTCATTTTTTATTTTTCCCTTTTTGTTTTTGTATAAATTGCAGATTTATATGACTTTTGCCTTAAGGTCTGCTCTCAGAGTTCGGATTTTATTTTACTGTTTTTTTGTCTATTTGATTTGGCATTTCTTTAGCAATTTCATCATTTGTTTGTGGCTGCCACAACAAAACTACAGCTCGTTTTCTATGCAAGATTAGTTTGAAATGATAAAGTGCAATACAGAAACGTCAGCAGCAAATGGTTTAATAATGGCAGTGGAGGCGGACATGGGGGAACGACGTTTATATTATAATGTTACATACTCTCTTATATGCAAATAGATTTTATGTCAAACAAAAAATGTCTTTGTAAATATGTAGTCAAAACATCAACATCGTCATCATTATGATCATCATTTGCGACATTTCATTTCTATTTCTTTGATAGGGAAATCTTATTAAATAAATTTCTATTTTATTTCTGTTGATGTGATGCCATGCCATAAACATGAATATTATTGGAGAGGAATTCAAAGACTATTTCGAAATGAAACTTATTGAGGAAATATTTCACTTGAGATAACATTTTATGGCATGAAATGAATAAATTTTATAAAACACGAAATCGAGAAACTAAATAATATTTGAAATTTCTTTAAAATGCTTATCAAAAGCATTTGAGTTAAACCCTTAAATTTACTTGCCACTGCCTTAAGCAACAATTAGAAAGAAAGCATACTCGCAGTATGCTGCTCTATGTAAATTTAAATTATTTATTACCTGTAAACACTCTTCCTATTTTATATCCTTTTTTTAAATTAAAAGGAATTGACCACACGTGCTGTATGTGAATTTGCATAATACTGGGCCTCGAGTTAAAAAAAAAATTAAACCTCTTTAGGGGTGTCTTTTTGCCATTTCCTTTGTTATTTGGCCATTTGCAACGACACTAATGTAACATTTTTGCACCCTTTTTCTTTTGTTTTGAAATTTGCTATTGTTGTTGTTGGTCAATCAGCTTTTTGACATGATTTTCAAATTTTAAAAATTTGCAACAACAAAAAAATTCAATATTTTTTTTTTTTTCTAATTTTGGTCAATGTGTCAGCTGCTGTTTCCGTATTTTGATAGTAACAGGAGAAGCAGATGCATTTTAAAAAAATTGTTCAAAAATAACAAAAATGGAAAAACCACCCCTAGAAATTGATTGCAATTCAAAAGAAACTTTTGAGCATAATTAACACAGTAATAAATGATTATTATTATTATTGTTGTAGGATGTTTTTAAATTTCTTTTCTTAAGTATGACATATGTTTTAAACACCATTTCCTGTGCTTAAAATTCAAATTCAATTTTTCTTGACATTTTTTAAGATCAGATAGGAATCACATCAAATTTTGATAACGTTATCAAAAGCGAGGCATATGTTGGCTATAATTTTCCATGTGAATACAAAAAATTGTATTTGGAAGCAACAGTTTTTAAGCGCATGGGTATAAATCCCTCATCTACTGTATCCTAATAAGTTATTAGGTGGGCCCTTGGTTGGTTACAGTTATATTGCTTTCTATGCACTTTTGTTCTGACAAGACTACACTACTCTTCGTCACATGTATTGTCATATTGGGGTGTTTGATCCAGCTTGTGATCGTGAGATATCTTAGTAGGCTTTTAAATCTAGACCCAGTTAACACACTAACATTAAAACTTTAATTAAACTTCAATCATTTCAGTCATACAGATCTCTCATGACAACTCATTGTCTAATTTGCTTCTTTGCTTAATCATTCTTTCTTAGCTAAGGCATAAGGCACCATGACAGCTTTAACTAATGAATGACAGAACTTCAGCTGCATTGCCGAACGTCAACTAGGAAACAAATTGAAATTAGAATTAATAGATTTTTAGCAACGCATCTACAATTCTGTTGCCATCCATAATCGACCCTTAGCTTTCCACAAAGTAATTTAACGACAAACGGTCCAATCTAGTTGTCGTTTAAATTGTCAATGACATATTTTAAAAACTCAAAACATTCCTTAAAAAAGGATCAAATTGTTATATCGTATTCATTCTGACCAGGCATACTTGTAGGACATTGCGATCTATGGGATCCATTGTGCCAATCCATAGTCCACAATTCGTTTAGCAGATATACTGCCGACCTAATGAATCTTAGCATATCTGAAAACCTAGTTATCGATATGTCTCCCAATAATTCCCTAGGTCGCCCTTCACATTCCCATCTCAGTCTATCCAGATCATAATGCCTGTAAGCATAGACTACAAATATTCAATTTTGTGATCGCCATCCTTTTCAAATGAGCGCTCTCAGTCCAAAACTTAGTTTACAATGGCCCGTAAAATAATCCGTTAGGAGTTTCTTTTCTACCCTGCCATATTTAAGAACATTTTAGTCACGCCCAAATTGCAGACTGATCTCAGCCTTTACGTGACAAAACTTTCTTTGAGCAATCAAGTGTTCAAAACATCTGCCAATTTCCCAATTTTTGATTAAATTGAATACGCGTTGCCGCACAGTAGAGATCCATAAGCTTTTCTAGCTAATACATCCGCGGTTTATACCACAGTACTCAAGTACCCAAACCAGCTGGTCTCTATTCCTAAGCGACAAACTTTGCACCATATCGTATGAATATTTGACAGGCCTAAATATCATGAGATGCGAGCCACGTGCTCTTGAGGTAGCTTGTATCTGTCAGAAAAATATTAATAGTCTTACCCCTGAGCCCACTGTCCATGTAGATCTCACATATGGCAATGGCCATGATCTCAACCTGGAAGACACTCAGCAATCTCTCTAGTGGAATTGAAAGGCTCTGGTTTAGGCTCAGTTTAGATCGACCGCCATTCGAGCAGCAATACCTGTCATGTTGTTCTGCTAAAGCACAGATTCAAATTCATTACATCCAGGATCGAAATTGTTGCAGACTCCCAGACACATTCCTTGATTCTTTGGCGTGAAACATCGTTGCCAAAAATCCAGCCACCTTCAGGGCATACATATGAAGTGGTGTTAGACCAGTCATTGCCCCAGTTATAACGAAGCAGGCGAATCTAAGTACTCTGCCTAATTTATTAATAGTGGTAGTTTCTTCAGCCCTTCTTCATCAAGCTATACTCGTAAGTGATAACAGGCTGAATAATGGCAGTATATATTCATAGCGTCGTTCTCCGAGAAACACCCCATGCCCTACCATAGAAGAAGCGAGTTGACCAAAAGGCTTATGTCCACTTATTCTGGACAGTAGCGATGTACGAGTTCCAACTAAACCTTCAAACCAGAATGACACCTATATACTTATCCTGCCTAGAAAAGTTAATAATGGTACCCATAAAAAATCTTTTTCACATGATAATTAGTTGTCTATCTCCGTCACTCCTCCAGAGAGCATATAGCATTTCCAGAAAGTATCCATTGTTTTGTTTCATTTTCATTTATCAATTTAACTTTTTCAATTAAAGTAGAGCATTAATCCACCAATATTTGCCTCCATATGATAGTGTAGTGGTAAAGATTCTTGCTAAGTGGTGGTGGTGATCCATACTTAGCATTGTAATTGAGAGGAGTTACCGGCAGCCCCTCTGAAATATTTTTTTTTTTATAATATAAAGCAAAATTTTTCTCTTGGTACTTCTTGATGCTATAAGTACTTTTTTATTTTTAATTTAAAAAAAAATGTCTTTTAATAGGGTACTTTAGAAGGATTTTTTTTAGCACTATTGTCGAAAAAATGAGGTGGATGTTGTCATATTACTGATATTTTTATTATTATGGTTTTCTATTAAGAATAATTTTTGGTGTACTTTCATAAAAAACTCTCGTTTTTGTTGTAATGTTGAATGAAAAAAAAAAAAAATAAAATAAAATAAAAGTAACCAGACCGAAATTATAACTGCCAATACGTAAATAATCCCTACTTATTTGTAAATAAACTATGAACACCTTTAAATAAAAAACCTTCCCGGGTCTTTTCAAATATATTACCCACTATATATTATATTTATTACCCACTATATATTATATGTGGAGTTATTGTATAGTAGTTTTTATAAAATGCCTAATTACTGGTACTTTGTCTTTTATCTTTTTAATAAAAAGTACTTTTTGATGAAATAGATGCTGTTTTACTTTTTATTTCCAATTTTTTCCAATTCGAACTATTATTTATTGTTAAAGGTATTGTCATAATATAAACTGAAATTTACTTTTGGTACTTTTTGATCCTACAAGAATTCTTTTTACTTTTTTTTTAAAAAAAAGAAAAAAATGTTTTTCTTTTTTTAGAGCAAATCATAAATACATAGATTTTTTTTCAAATTTATGTTTAAATAAATGAGTTGAATGTCATGTTACTGGTACTTTTATAACTTTTTTGCTACCAAAGGTACTTGTTTGGTATAAAAGGTATTATTTTATTCTTACAAAAATACTCCTGTTTTTATTGTAAAGTTAAATATGTATGTAGATATTTTATAGAATTTAGTGGAAAATGGCTCATTACTGATATTTTTGTTATTATTTTTTTTAATTAAAAGTACTTTTTGTTTTAATAGATGTTTTTTTTTTAACTTTTTATTTCCAATGAGAAATATTATTTATTTACTAAGGTCATCTTCGTTAAAAAAATCTTATTTTACATATTGGTACGTTTTGGTACTATACGGGTAATTTTAATAATAGTCTGTTTTTTATATAAGAAAAAAATTGTCAAATTTTTCTTTTTTGCTATTTTGCGTGTCTGAAAAGTGTTTAAAAATTCATTAATTATAACGACTTTATTATTATAATTGTAATTACAAGTTTATTTATTTTCTGTATATTTATGTAGTAACAGTTTCATAAAAATACGCCGCGTAATAAGAGGAAAAACAAGATTATAATAATTATGTTTATGGTTATTATATAAAAAATAATAAGTTTTTAATGTATTTTTATTCGTTTTTTATTTATATTTTTTATGGTTGTAAATTTTCGCGTTTTTTTTTTTTTTTTTTTTTGTATTAATATTTGGGGGCTTTACCATAAGAGGGCACAAGAAAAAAAATACCAGACTTGTAAAGTAATAAAAATTTACGCATATTATTCCTGTATACCCCCTTGCTTGCTTTACTGTCAATTTATACGATATATGGTACCGAAATATGCAGTACCATAAGAAATGCGCTGCCCAAGAGGCAAGAGAAATTTGAAATACTTGGTATATGGCCACAAAAGAGGGAAAAAAAAACAAATTTTACAAAAATTCCTAGACATGCAACAACACACATTTAAAGAAAGCAAAAAGAAGAAAAAAATAGTCTTTTGGTTTATGACTGGACCAAATAAACGACCAAAATATAAGATGCCTGCCTGCCATGTGTGCTTTTGTGCTGCCATGTTATAGATTGGCCGTGGGTTGTATGAGGTTTTTCTTTTTTGCTTTGCTTTGCTTTGCATTCATTATTAGAGTTGGAAAGAATTCAGTTGGCACGACGACTCTCGAGTGATATTCTGTGGGACAATATTTGTTTTGCGTTTTATTGCTTTCGTTTTGAAATGTGAATTCTTATGGCAGAAGAAAGATTATACAGTGGCTAACTGCCTGGCCCAACTTTGCCGATTATATATACATACATATGTCCAAAAACTAATTGAATTACTTTTTATAGTGCAATTGCAAAATCGTCATAAAAAATCTTTTGCCAAAACACTGCACAAATTCTAGAAAAGCAAAAACCAAAAAGAATAAAATAAAAAAAATTTTCAGGAATAAGTGCGTTTAGTATGTGCAAACAAATTCGTAATGATATTTTTGGTTTCTTGGAAATATAATTCTTGGGCTTTTTTGTCTATGCCATTAGAAGAGCATATCTGATATTTTAAAAGAGGCAGATTATACAACACATTTGTGCCATAAAATAGATGAAGATGCACGCAATTTTATAATTAATTTTTAAAGAGATACTACTTTAACAAGATTTCCTTTTTTTACAACCATATTTAAACAGAAAATTAATTTTAATAAATTTTCATTTATCACACTAGCAAATCTGGGCAACTTTTTCTTTAAAGCAGATGTTTAAATTGATTAGAAAAAACGAATTTACTCATAATAGATTTATCGTAATGAAAAACTGCTTAATATAAAATGACCATATTGGCTATAGTGATATGTTGCAGTATATGTAAAGGGTCCGCCATCTAACGTTTGTTTTCAACTAGTGCTTATTTCGTGAATGGTAACGCTTAGCTCACGTCTGATTTGACAGACATGAAACTGAACAAATATGGTTGTGTATGCGCTTGAATAATGCTGGGAAATATTGCGACATTACTTTGAAAATCATGGTAATGTTGCAGAATCAAAAACCATCTTTTCAGATGAAGCTCATTTTGATCTTGGCGGGTATGTAGTAAACAAACAAAATTGTCGCATTTGGTGCACAGCAAACCCGCACGCATACATTGAAAGGCCGATACACCCAAGACGAGTCACTGTTTGGTGCGAATGTTGGTCCAGAGGCATAATTGGGACATTTTTCTTCGAAAATGAGCAAGGAGTGGCCGTTACAGTCAATGGCGATCGTTACCGGGCCATGATGAATGAATTTTTGTTCACGAAAATTGAAGAGGAGGATATTAGCAACATTTGGTTTCAAGAGGACGGCGCTACGTGCCACACAGCCGAAGCTACACTCGATATTTTGCGCCCTGTTTTTGAAGATCGCATTATCAGCCGCAAAGCTGATGTCGTTTGGTCACCTCGGAGCTGTGATTTGACGCCGTTGGACTATTATTTGTGGGGTGCCGTCAAAGATAAGTGTTACGCCAACAAGCCAGAGACAATTGACGTTTTAAAGGACAATATTCGTGAAGCCATTGGTGAAATACAGCTGCACACAATCGATAATGTACTTAAAAATTCGACCGATCGAGGCAGCCATTTGAACGAAATTATTTTCCATTATTAGCCGGAAGGATTGGACTTTCAAATAAAAAAACAAATTTGGGAAAATATTCAGTAGTTTTTTTTTTAGAGCATTAAAAAAAAATTCTTGGCGGACCCTATATGTATTGAAATCAAAAATCTTTTAAAATTTATGAAATTTTATTTATTTTTCCGCATAAATCAGTTAAGTATTTTTGAACAAGAATTTTATTTGTGAAAACAAAATAAAATATAGGATTTGCACGAAAATAATGATTTTTTTATATGATAGGGTAGAGATATCGCACAGATATCGACCACGTTCACAGATACTGCATCTATTATTACAATTATCAATCGCATTTTGGAATAATGTTAGGTCAGTTTCATTCACCACATGATGACCTATTAGTATCAAGGTTGAATCGCTTCGACTGACCCTGTGCTAGACTCTATTTCCAAGATAGCCACACAAAAAATAATCCAGTGATGCCAAATCACAATTTTGTGACGGTCAACAGCTAAAGTTCGTGATTTTGTGCTATTGAGAAATTTGATTTGCAAATATGCCAAAATTTAACTGCATTCATTGTATACGCAATCAACCCTCAAGACCACATGACCAGACAATATATTGCGCATGCAAAGACTTCTTAACAATTGCTCTTGGATTTTCATAAGCCCAAATGCATTTTTCAGTTTCTGTAAAGTAAAGTCGAGTAAAACACCACACATAAATGCTTGGACTTTGCCATTGTATACGAAATGCGTCTATAGATTGATTGCAGCATACAATTCTTTTGAGATATTTCTCGACCACTTTTACGATAACTTTATCTTGTATACAGTTCTACAAAAAAGTCTAACCGCATCAAATCACTTGATTTTGGTGGCCAATTGACGTCGTCAAATCGAGAAATTATGAAATAGGGAAATTTCTCAAGCAATAAAGCCAAAATCGGTCATGTTGTGTGGCTTGCGTCAGCGACTTATTGAAACCACATATCGTCCAGTCCAGTCGGTTTTCATACGACCATAGTACTCTGAATTGACGGTAATGATTCTTCCAAATTTGATTTAAAAAAAAAATACTGCCCAATGATATATCCATACAATAATGCACATCAAACAGTAATTTTTCCAGATGCAATGGCTTTCCACGATCACTTTTAAGTTCTCCGAGTCCCATAAGCGAAAATTTAAATCCACCCGGGTTTTATTGGGTTTTTCTGGGTGGGTTTTTCTATATAAGGGTTTTTGTAGTTTATACACAACAAAAATAATAAAAATTTACTTATTGGGGGTACAAATTAATTCGTGGTGGTGTAGGGTATGGAAGAGCATTGTGATACGTCAGGCCTCCTTCTTTCAACATATGCTGCAGTTTTTCCCCCCCTCAAAATCCAATAAAATATTTATATGTTAGTCTGTCCATTCATTGCAAAATTACTTGTGCATTTTCACGTAAATTTTCTAAATTTGTCTGCTTTTTATTGCTATTTAATCTTGTTCTCTCGAGTATAGCAGCTTATTTTCAGCAGGTTTTTTTATGATTTGATGCTGCAAATGCTTTCCGAAAATACTCTCATACAAGGTAATAAAGTTTCATCTGAAATATAAGCGATGCGTATGTGACTGACTGACTGACTGACTGTATTTGTTAAACTCTTTTGCTCTTAAAAAAAAAAATTAAATTTTTTTTCCGAATTTTTTAAATTTTCATTTTCATTCTTTCTTTTTTTCCTCTCTCAAAAATATCGTAAATATTTAGAAAAAGTTATAAAGACAAATAGAGCATATTTTAAGGTGAGTAATAAAAACTCTTTTGTGTTGCATAAAATAAAGCAAAACATGCTACAAAAAATACAAAAATAAAATGAATAAAACTTGCCATGGACCATAGCTCTTCGAATATATATATTTTTTTTGAAGAGCAAATAAACTAAAAATAAAGAATAGCAAACAAAAACTTACTATCTTTTGCTGCTGACAACTATACTCTTTTACGGAGCTGACACCTTTAGAAATAACAATCGACCTGGCTGTTGTTGTTGCTGCTGCTTTTATGCTGTCTTAGTGAGTTGATGACACTACAGTTTAAAGGTGATATTCACTCTCTGCTAAACACTCCCTCTGTTTAAAGGCCATTAGAAATTTGTCTCAAAATTTTTATATTTATTTTTTCTAGTTTTCGTTGTCATTTTGGATTTTTCCCAACCCGCACAAAAAAAGGAAGTCCAATCACCTTTTTTTTCTTTTGGCTCTTTTGACACGGGTGTAAATGTTTAACTTATTTCGCTCAGTTTTTTTTTTTTTATAATTTTTCCAGTTTATAGCCCAAAAAACAACAACTGCTATTGTTGTGTTCATGAAGCAGAGTTATTACCGAAAAGGTACCAAAAGTACTAAATTTTCATTTTTGTTTTTTTGTTTTGTTTTTATATTAATATTTGTTTATTGTCATTTTTATTTTTTGTTTTTTGTTTTTATGTTGGCTGAAACAAAAGGTCTTTCTTGCGTTAATATTCCATCTGTGCGCTTTTATTTTATTGGTAAAGAGGGTTAATAAACTAAAAGGACATTTAATTTTTGCAAAGAAAATATTTCAACTTTCGTACCTTGAGGGTATGTAATATAATATAATATTGCAAAAAAATATAAATTTGCTGTATTTTTTAAAATAAAATTAAAATTAAAAATACAATTTTTATTGTTTTTGTAAAACAAACTAAAATTAGCAAAAGTTTTTAGCCATAATATTCGATGTTCAGAAAGTTCGGCTACAAAATTTGACAAACAAAAAACACCTTTTTCTTATATTTAAAACGAGCTTAATTAAAACCAAATATGTACGTTTCGTTCAGAACAGATTATCAGATCAAATTCCGTGTTGCAGTCCCCTACGAAATAAAAATTTACACTATCGATTGAGTTCTGCATAGATCGAAACAAATCTGTAGATGCAAGGTCCGGGCTATATGGTGAATGTATTGTATGCATTATCCTCATGGAACACAATACTTTTTCTGTTGATCATTTCTGGGTGTTTTAATTAAATTGTTTGCTTCAGTTTCGTTAATTTTTGACAGTAGACGTCAGGATGAATCGTTTGACCAGGTTCTAGATGAACAATTCTCTTCTAGTACCACCAAATGCACAGCTTTACCATTCTTGGTGTCAATCTTTGCTTCGTTCTTGCTCTTTTTCGCCCATTACTAACGTACGTGATTCACTTTTCATCGCTCGTAATCATTCGCTTTAGAAGTTTTTCGATTTCGTTCCGTTTTAGTAGTGAATCGCAAATGGAAGTTCAATCCGTTCAATTTTGCACTCTAATGCATGGCTACCCAAACATGAAACTTTTTTGTGTGGCCAGCTTTAATCAAATGGTTGATAACACGCTGCTTATGTGAGTTTTTCTCAATTTTTTTCTATAATTTCCTAGGGTTTTTAATAATTGATCGACCAGAGGGAGGTGCATCTTTAACATCAAGATTATTAGGTCGGAAACGACGAGCAAATCATTTCGCTGCTGTTTTTTTAGTTACAGCTACGTCTTCGTAAACTTTAACAGCCTGCTATACACATTCTTACCTGGTGTTCAGGACGTCTAAAAAAGGCCCCCTCACTTCAGCAATATTTCATAAAATTGATGGAATGCTATACTTAAATGGTCGAAAAAAATATACTTGCGCTCGCTGAGGATATAGGCATTTCAATCGATAAGTTATATTAGATTGGTGTCACTACTAATTACAATCGATTATGTTTGCAACAGTGTCAGTAAACTTCCCAAAATTCTTACATTTTTTTGTAATAGAAATTCCGAAATTTCACTCATTACAAAACGTTTACAGAATAAAATGTGTCTTCTAACAAAGTGAAGTTTAAAGTTGTTACCTTTCAAACAAGCTATAGTGTTGTTACCTGACGCAATGAATATTACCAGAGACCTATTTTAGCTGTAGGCTATGGGCTATGTTTTCTGACGATGTTTTCGCTTGAATGTCATGAATGAACTCTCGTTGGTGCTGGTACATTATGTAGCTTGCCAGTCATTTCAAATTCAACAACCAAATTTTTAATAGACGGAGGCGTTGACTATACAAAACTTACGAAATCTAGTTTTTACGATTCTATGATTTTCTTAGTAGATTTTTAGTATTTGAACAGGATAAAAAAAATGTCAATTGCTTTTGTAGATGGTTAACCTCAGCTGAAACGTAATAACTTATTACTTACAGTCACTGTGCCTATTTTTAATTACGATAATTTAACCATTACCTTAGCTACCGTATAAAATTTTAGCTTAAAAAGCGCTTAAGGTTCATAAATTCTTATATGAACAAAATGTTTCCGGTAACCCCCACTATATGTGTAACTTTTAAGCATTTAGACTGAATTACGTAGTTCGCTATTGGTATTAATTAAGCTACGATTACATTTGACTAATATTTGACGAACGTAACTACTATTTTATTGAAAGATTTTATAGGAACTGTGTCCTAAATGGGTGATAAAAACATTATAATTAAGAGCTAAAAAGTATGCTAAACGTATATGATCTAATTTCTATGCTCGACAGCTGGCGATGACAAATTTTTAATTAAAGGGTAATTCAAATGGAATGACATAATTCGGGTTATTCGCTCTCAAAATTATATACGGCGAATTACGTAATTTAGCTCATAATTAGGGGCTAAATTATGTATGGGCGAATGACGAAAATACATGCTGTTGTGTGAACATGTTATCTAAAATAGCAGTATTCATGGAATTGAATGCCACATGAAAATAATATTGCCTAACACAAGGCTAAAAAACTATTTCTGTGCCATTTTACTTTATTTAATTTAATTTTATCCTTTTTTGTAATAATATTTTTGAAACGTTGCAAGCAGATTTTGTGAACATTAAGTACACAAAACTTATAAATCGTTTAAAGCATAACTTTGGTTTTCACTTAAAGTTTCAATATGAAACCATTGTTTTAAAATTGTTGGTTGAATTTGTTTTTTTGTTTTTTTTTTTAAACTCCTTTTTCCAATAATTTCATTTATCACTAAAATGGTATCAAGATTCTTCGTTTTTTCTTTTTCTTGTATTTAAAACTGTCACGCTCGACCTAAACGTAGTATATTATTTGGTGGGGCCATTTAATGTGCTTCAAACGAAATAAAAAAAAAGAAATTGTAACCAAATGAAATCGAAGATAAAAAAAACAAAAAATACTTTAACGTTTTCATTGTTTTCTGTAATTTTTTTTTCTTTTCTTAAAGAGAAAAAACATGAATTTCTTCCAAAAAATAAAATTATTTTTTTTGTATTCACCCAAATCACGTGCTGACATGAATAATTTAATGTTTCTGATATTTTTGCTTTCTTCTTCTTCTTCTTTTTTTTTGGTATGATCTCGTTTTTGGAGGCAGCAGCGAACCCTGCTGCTGTTTGGTTTTTGAAAAAGTGTTTTATTTTGTTGTTTTTTATAATTTCCATTTAAATCTGCCTTATCATTGGTATCTGCAACTGCAGCCAATGGATAATTGTGGCCAAGTGACATTTAAACTTTTGTTTCCTTCTAAATTGCCATCAATTATTGTTCTGTTCTGCGATTTTATTTTTGCTTTTATTGGACTGTAAATGCGTGAAATTTAAAAATTCGTTACATAAAAAGAACATTAAAAAAATTATTTATTGAATTTTATGTTTTGAAATTTTAATTGATTTTTTTTTTTAATAGTTTTAAACTTAACAAAAATTTAATGGATTTCACATGAGGCCGTCTAAACTGTGTTATTTATTTTTAAATATTAAAATAGCACTTCTTTGAAAGCCTCTTAGTTGTACTATAAAAGGATTCCATGGCATTTTTTAACTCCTTAAAAAAATTCACGGAAAGCTTATTGGATGCACTGGGAAATGTTTGACCAATTTACTGTGTCTTTTACATTTTTTACTTTGAAAAGTGTAAAACGAAAATTATTATGAGCTTCTAAGCAGAAAAAGGTGATGTTCCATGAATAGTTATCCAGCATTGTATACAGATTCTGTTCCAAATTTGAAGAAATAGTTGGGTGTTTAACGATTCTGATAAAATGATTGGCTCATCATTAAACAAAACCTTTATTTGAGGACCGTGAGAGTTCTTTGTTTAATAACAAAATATTAAAAATTTAGTGGAATCCGTGCAAAAAAAATTAATTTTTTTAAATTAAATTTATATATAACACATGGACCTAACAAAGAAAACACTTGTTTCAATCTATCAAGAGCAATGCAAACATTTTAGCGCCACTCTAACATTTCAATACCACTTTTGTAGAACGACATATCTTTTGCCTCAAAATAGGCCTCAGTTTCAGCGATAACCTCGTCATTCGTGCAAAATTTCTTACCGGCGAGCATTTTTTAGGTAGCCAGTAGCTGCTGGAGCCAAATCTGGTGAATACGGTGAACGTGGGAGCAATTCGAAGTTCAATTCATGTAGTTTTGCCATAAGTTCAGAATCATTAATATGTTCTTGTTTGTGGTCAACAGTGAGCACACGCGGCACTTACTTTGAGCTGAGCTTTTTCATATGAAGTCAACATGTTTTTCTGATATCTTTACGATATCAGCTGACACACGCAACTTTTCGATCATTAACAACGATTTTGTGAACTTTTTTATGTTTTCTGGTGTTACCGCTTCATTTGGACGTCCACTGCTTTCTGCAGCAACCGTGTTTCTATGACATCAACAGGCAAAGAGCTGCTCTTCTCTTTTAATTTCTCACGTACGTACTCACACGCATACACAAAAAATAAACAAAGAGAAGTAAAGAGAAATTAAATGAAAAAATACGGTGCAAAGTGGCCTGAGTGGGAGACTCAAATTACTACCACAATTGTAAAATGCATTAATATTAGTTTGCCTGACGCTGCTCTAGGAATACGCTTGAAGTCAGCAAACCAACGATATAGTGGAGTCCCCCTAACACTTTTGAAACCATTGCATTTGTGGTGTTTTCTGTTGTTACCGCCTCTTTTGGAGGACCACTGCGTCTCTACTACCACGTTTGAAGTTAACAAACCAATGTTGTATTGTTGTTTATGATGGAGTGTATTCCCCATAGCACTTTTCAAGCCATTGCTTCACTTGAACGGTACTTTTTCCCATCAAGAAACAGTGTAGAATTAAAACACGAAATCGTTTTTGATCCATTGTTCTGAAAATAACAAAAGTAGCGTCACTCGTCACTCTTAGTACAATAACTCACAAACTAATTATTAGAATATCATGAAATTTAACCAGCTATCTTTTGAAGTTTGGCACTAACTGAGAAAGAGGTGAATTCAACAAACCGAACGACATCTATGTATTAGGCCCGGAACTTTTCACACAATGTGTTATATTACTCCTTCGCTTCAAAGAAAAGCTGTTTTGTGTTGAACTCTTACTACAAAGATTATGATTTTACTTTCAATTGAAAATCGATTTATATGATTAATATATAATTAATTAGCTTACCTATCCGTCTTTGCCCGGGAATATATTTATGTATGTATATGTACAGTAGTGGCCAACTATTTATGACCAACAATTGTTTGTGTCCTGACTCAGAGTGGTAATGAATTGATTTAAAGTGTCAATAAAAATATCGACTTCCTACTATGTGTGAGGGATGCCACGCCAACTTTTAAACTGATGATTTGTATTCACTGCCATGCCATTTAGACCAAATTTTGAAACTTTCACTTTTACCGCCCCACAGAAATTAGACCAACGGTGTCAAATCACAGATTATTGGCGGCCAACTTACAGCACCATTTCGGCTAACTAAACGACGGACATCAAACGTTTGACGGAATAAATCGATTGTGGCATGAGATGTATGGGCAAGTTGCACCATCCTGTTGAAACCAAACATCGTTCAAATCATTACCATGAAGAGCGAGCAAAAAAAATAGGTTGATATGGTGCGATAGGTGTCTCCATTGACCGTAGTGGTCAATCGTGACTCTCAGCCACAGCTTTGGGTGTACACACTGTACGTATACGCTTACGTCTTGGCGCATCAACAATGAAACCAGTTTCACTAACTTTAGCAATAAACTTGCGTATCCAGGGCTTTGTTAGACTTTCGTCATTGTTCTTCCTTCTTTTCGTGTAATTTCTTTGTTTTGGAAATAAATTTCCAATAAATCCTAACGTTGCCCATGCGTAAATCGATTCATTTCGTTTAGTGGAGATAATATACTGAATTTTGCGACAGAATAGAATGACATAAGTATTGCCAGATTCGAAATAACCGCTGGTTTAAATTTAAACCGATAGATGGCCCGCCCATGTATAGATAATAGAGCTTAGATTTAGTTAGTGGAACCCAATTTGTTGCAAATTTAGTATAATCCCACAGCAGCACAAATAACCGTTAGAAACACAACTTTTTTTTTTGTAAATTAATATGAAAGCCAAAAGCTTTTTACTACTTTTAAAGAAATTATCTATTTCCAAGAAAACATTTAATTTTTCTGGGTACTTTTTTCTCTAATCTGATCCCTCTTTTTAAAAGGGTCCAACCTTTTTAAAAGTTTTTCTATTTTCTCACGCATTATTTCCTAAGCCAATTGGTTGGTTTACTTTCTTTTGAAATCATCTTTAGATGGAACAAGACTGATTGCAGTAATAATAACCCATGTACATATTTTTGTACCATATTTTTTTTGCCCTGTTTAAACCCATATTTTTGTTGTAGTACGGAATGCACAAGAAATTAATTATGTCACATTATGTAATTTGATAAGATTTTTTTTCTTGCTTTGTTTTGTTGTGTAAACGTATCTTTGAACTACTAAGAAAGTGTACGACTAAACTAAATTTGGTTGAAACGATAGTATTTCTTGGATCTTTCTTTTTTATATTGTTTTCTGCTTCACCACCACTGCCAGCAACCAACACTATTATCATTACCATCATCATCTTCATCATGTCTTTAGAAGGCTTTTGTGCCCGCTGTCGGTATAGTTGTCATCGGTTTAAAGCAAAAATACAACAACGTAGCGTTGTAAACTGATACAGATCTTGACAGTACAAAAAACGCTTTCGGTTTATTGTTGTTGTTGGCAGTTATTTTTAGTACCTTTTTTTCTGTTGTATAAGTAGCAGGAAAAAAACAATACGCAGTGGCAGTGGTTTCTGTGTTATTGTTCCACTAAAAATATACACGATTTTGTTGAGTTTTGCTTCACTCATCTTGAGCTGCTGTTCAGGTAACAATGCCAAGGCAGGTAAAAAATACAAAACTGCACCAAATACAATAAAACAGCAACAAGAAAAAAAATAATACCAAATATAGGCCCCCTATTTATTATATTTCTTTTTGTGCTGTTGTTTAATTTTATGGAGATTATCTCTTCAATAAAAAAAATAAAACTGAATAACGACAAAAAGGTAAAGACTTGAAAAAATTATTTTGAATATTATAAAATTAAAAAAAATAATAATAAAAGTAAATTAAAGCATTTATTTATTAATTTAAAGATTAAGCAATATTTATTTCAGATTAAATATCCAACAGGACTTTTAAGTGCTAATTTGTTTCTAAACTGAAGAGCATATTGTCCAATTTACTCAAATTTGAAATTTGGCAAATTGCTCTTTGAAAAGTTTTTTTTATATTGTATCTCAAAAGCAAATTCATTGAATTAAAACTTATCTAAAATTAGTTTTACCCTTCATCAATATTTCAAAATTTCCCTATGAAGAAGAGGAAGCTAGATATTTTGAACTTTGGCTCACATAATTTTTTTTTTCCTCTGACCACTTTAGATTTTCTGAATTTTAGTTTTTAACTTATAGAAAATTAAAAAAAAATTCCTTAATATGAACTAGGCATAGAAGCCTCTTACCACGACATGCGAGTTGCAAATTATGCCTTGCTTAGGTAGGTGAATAGGTTGAAGGGTGGAGACAGTTAAAACACTGTCTCATATCCGCAGACCAGAGCTCAGGCTGCTGTGATTGCTATCCAATCCTATAAAAAAACTATAATTTCAGTTCCATATGAATTCCGTGCTAATAACATTTGAGTTCTTTTTAATTGCGTCAAAATAATGTAAATAAATACCACGTTGTTATTGTTTTACTGTTTATTTCCTCACTTTTACAGTATACAATTATAACTATACAGCTTCCAACTTATTTATCTTGCACTTAATATTCGTTTATACAACACTTTTGTTTACGCCTAAACACGACTTTAGTTTATTACTGCAGGTAGGCAAAGCAGCCTCCTTATATACCTAACTGCCTACAGTTTGAAAATCTCCGGAAATGTCTCAAACGCTTTCAAATCCTTTATTTTAGGTCCGTTAATTTTAAACATGTAAGATTGTGTTAACCAAAGTTGGTCGCATTGGAAATGTCGTTAAATACACAAATCAGTACGGTATTATCAGGGCAAAACATTCACAACCTTGACCAAATTCCTTGGGGTGGTGTATTTTCTCTAGGCGTTTTTATTTTCGTAACACTATCTTTTATTTCGAGTGATAATTCGAGTGGAAATGTCTGGAATTATGAACTATTTCTGGTAAAAGCTAGACAGTGGCATATAAGTGTTTGAGAGTTTCATCATCCTCATTTCTGCTAAGCCTGAGAGATTCCAAAATGTCATTTATGCCCAAATTGCAGTTCCTACTTGCCTAAGTGTTAAGATCTATGTAACCTCAACTGTATAGTAAGCATAATTTATGCCACCATGAAGGGTGGAGTGGTGTAATGGTTAGAGTGCCTTCATACGGCACAAGCGGCCCAGCGGAGGACTTGGCGAAGAAAAAAATTAAATTCCGGTTTTATGTGTTTAATAAAGACACTTCCACATCCCTTCAAACAGATGAATGGAAGACTCCTTGACTTTTCAGCTTACCTTTAGCGATGATGACAGCACACCTACTGGAGCAAATGGCAAAGCTAAGTAATAATCACCACCACCACTTAGTAAAGATGTTTACCATTACACACAATCGTATGGAGGTAAGTGACAGTAAACTATTCATCGACTGATTTAATGGAACAAAAACAATGTTTCCACGAGGAGTGACGGAGGAAAAAAAATAACACCATGTGGGTACTATTCCTAAACACCATGCCCGTAGTAAAAATATTAAATCTACGTTTCGAATTCTGTGGGTTTATAAAAGCGAAGTTGGCAATGGTTGGTAACGCCGAAATATCCAAAGTGAGTGAGTGATGCATAGTGCAAATGTGATAGGTCGTTAAGAATTTATGCAGATTTCAACAGAATAAAAAATAAAATGAAAAAAATTGAATTAAGTTATTCAGAAGTGTTTTCGATAATAGCATGTTCACACTATGCTTTAGATAACGATATTCGCTGTTTGAATTACTTACACAAATCACCCATGTTCACACGGCAAATAGACTACATTATTTCTCCTAGATGCTAATCCCTTTCTATATTTTGTTATTTTATTAACACAATAATAAAATTTAATAATAAATACAATATAAAAACTATTTCTCAGTTTTATTTGCATACTTTAGGAAGATAAATTTAAAACATTTGCAATTTTGTATGTAGGATTTTGTAATATGGCTTATAATTAATGTTTAAATGATGAATGATAGAGTGAATTGCAAAAAAAAAAAGTGTAAACATGCTATAATATTGAAAACAACAAATTTCAGTCTTAAAATCCTTACGCTATCAGTTCGTAGTACTTTTTCCCTTATTAATTCCAGTAAGTTCTAGAATCAAAACCATCAAGTTCTATTCATTTGATCAAGTTTATCTCTTATTGTTCTTTGCCCAGCTATAATTTCGAAAGATTTCGATTATATTTGGTTTCTTGTTTCTGGCATCCTCTTTTGGCTGGCTTTAAGGCTTTTTCTTAGTAGGAAATACTTTGTCTACTCTTAGGAGAAAATACAGTTTATTATTAAAGTTTAGTTGTAAAGTTTATTTTTAAATTTACTCCCATATTCATAAAAATTATTTTCATTTTATAAAGAGTTTATATAAGAAATTTTCAAACAAGTTGTTTTTTAAATCTTTAAATCGAAATTATGTTTTTTAGAAATGTGGGGTGAGTTTTACCTTATATCCATTGAATATTTTTATGAATTTTAAAACTTAATTTCTATAATTTTTTTATCATATTGTTACGTCTTAAACTTTTTAAAATGTTTCAGTTCTTTTTATTGCGTTAAAATAAATAAAATATAGTTATTGTTGTATTTCACAGTCTCTTTATTTATATTTGTACATTATCTTATATATATAATATCCGTTTGATACACCAATTTATTCAATACGAAACTCTTAGTACTACTTTACACTATGACTGTTAAATTATAACTGACTCAACTAAGCATAAGGCGCCGCCTTTTATGTATAGTTGGTATTATTTTCGAATGTTCTTGTATTTACTATAACTTTCTATTCATGTCCGTTAATTTAAAATGCAAGATCATAATACACAGAAATTGAACTGGTAACATCGTACAATACGCAATTGTTAACACTGTTAAAATAACACAGATAATTACGACATTGCCAGGGTGAACATTGACAGCCTTGACATAAACCAATAGACTAAAATCTTACAATGAAGTTTTTATAGCTCCAAGTGTACTATTGTTGGTGTATCTTTTCTTTAGGCATTTTTATTTTCGTAACAAGAGTTTTGAAATGCCCTCTAATGTCTTTTATATTTATCCTTTAGTTTTTGTTTTAAAATCCTTTATTATTTTCACTTTAAAAAAATTTAAATTATATAACAATCCTTATTAATATTTAATAGTTTTTCTCATTGCTATGATATATTTCATATTGAAAAGGTTTTAATGATAGGCCAGGATATGGTAATTATTAGAAGAAAAGAATAAAAGCTTATATGCTAAAAACTTTGAGGCAAATTTGTTTTTCCAATCAATTTATTTTCATCTTTCTATGATATTTTTAGTTCAAATCTGTATGACATAACGTCAACCTTGTCTCTTATTATATATTTTATATTTGATCGAAGGATAGTTTTTCAATTATTTTTTACAAGTATTTTTAATGACTTATTTGTTTTTTTTTTTACCCCACGACACAGTCATATGTTAATAAAAAATAAATTAACAAAATAACAATTTTATTTGTTATTTTTCTCTTACAAAAATTAAAAATTATTAATGTGCATTTGGTGATGAAATGTGGGCTCAAAAAATCAATTATATGCATCATTCCATATAGATATTCTCCCTATATTACAATGCATACAAAAATATGAAATTGTTATTATGTGTTGGCTATTGGGGGCTTAAAATTTGAAAAAAGTTTAACCAACACAAATTTGTCGACATATTTTTTTCTCGTGATGCTCCTTCCTCATATAAACAGTGTCTTAGTTGACTGTCCTAGTGCTTGTCTATTGCTAACAAATTTGGGTACAACAACAAAACCATCACGTATCCACTGCCATAGTTTAAAGTTGGTATGCCATCTTCTGCTTGCAAAGCTCATACTGGCTGGTCTAAGCAAAACTAATATGGCCAGACCAAAATTAGACATCTTGAATAGAAAAGCATGTCATACTCTTGTTTTTAAGTAGCCCGTAGAGATTCCGGTGACAATGCAAGTGAATCAGTGGTGTATAACTATTTGCCGAAATTTTTTACGTGCTTTTTCACACTATATCCCGGTGTTGAGCGCCATAGTAATCGTCATTGTGACGCACGCTAACAATGGTAAATCATCGATGACTGACGATGAATTTTCTTTGCTGTCATATCTGACTTTTTAAAGTAATTGTCCAAATTTTCATAGGTGATGAAAGTTGATTTAATCTTGCCGGCGTGAGTAAGTTCTAGCAGCAATATCATCCAGAATCGTTAGTGTTTTGTTCGTTAACAGGGGGTGTATGAGTAGCAGACAAAATACTGCATCTTTCAGCATTGTATTCGGCTCATATCGGACATTGATACTACTCATAACAGACAATACCGCTAATTTTCAGCATGTAGTCGACTCATAAGAGACAATGTCGCTATATTTCAGCATTTAGACGACTCATAATAGACAATGTCGGTAAGTTTCAGCATATAGTCGGCTCATAACAGACAATGTCGCTAAATTTCAGCATTTAGATGACTCATAACAGACAATGTCGCTAAATTTCAGCATTTAGACGACTCATAACAGACAATACCGCTAATTTTCAGCATATAGTCGGCTCATAACAGACAATGTCGCTAAATTTCAGCATTTAGATGACTCATAACAGACAATGTCGCTAAATTTCAGCATTTAGACGACTCATAACAGACAAAGTCGCTAAATTTCAGCATTTAGACGACTCATAGCAGACAATGTTGCTAAATTTCAGCGTTGAGTCGGCTCATTACAAACAATGTTACTAATTTTCAGCTGCCTTTAGTATAATGAGATTACAATGAAGTTGTCATACATAATTCCCTTTGTTTGTGTCCTGGTCACGGGGATTCATCAATGAAATTTTTCATTTTCGATAATTTCTTATAAATTTAGACAAAATCTCATCATAAATTTTGTGACGATGTCTCACCGATGATGAGAATAGCAGCGTGGAAGAGAGCAAGATTACCTACGGGGTGTCGTACTGACACCTCTTGTTTCTTTTGTTTTCAAATGTACTACTTTTTGGCTTTTATTCTAGAATTATTGTACAATGTTTTTTTGTTTTAATTTAAATTTAATTTTAAATGGCAGAATGAATTAAATTTATGATGGCTTTGTGTTGTATTGCTCTTGTTTTTTTATTTTAATTGTTTATTTTTAAATCAATCATAAATCTTTAACAAAACAATTATATTATTTTACAATAATTATTTTTTTTTTGTATTTTTTTCAGAATTTTTATACACTTTTTTTCAACATTATTTTATGCATTTAGTGCGTGACTTTTGTTAAAAATTTGTTTATGGAAAACCAAGAAAACTCGTGTTATTTTTTCTAATTAAAAGAAGCATGCAAAATGCTATAAAAATAAAATTGTTAGAAAAAAGATTTTTTATAGCCCATAAACTTTCGATCGACCGACCGACCGCATTCTTAGCCAGAATGCTACCAATATTTTCTATTTGAAATACCTCAACTGGATTTTTGTTAACCTTGGTTAGTTACGTATTAGCAAATAGAGAGAGAAAAAAGTGAATGAAAAGAAAATTTTATTTTCAACAAATTAATAATAATTAAGACGGCGTAATTTATATACGTATAGATTTTATGTTAAATAAGTTTCAGAAATAAGGAAGTATTTCTAATGATTTACATACGTTATTAATGCAATAATACGTTTTCATTGAACAGAATATTATATTGTAATGATTGTCTGACATTTAACATTTAAATGTCATTTTAGTAGAAAAGTTAGATAAAAATAAAACCCAGTTTGGTTCTACAACCCCAACCATATTATATATGCCTTTACAAACATCTTTCGCATGTTTTTCTTTTGCTGATAAGTATCTATTTTTTTCTTTGTTTTTCTTTTGTCTCATATGTCTGTTTTGCTTTTCTATCAAAATAATAATAAAAAAGAATCGTAAAAATAAATGCCATCACTTTTAGAAAATTATTATCGCCTTGTCGCCATCGTCATCATCATCATCATCATCGACATCATCAACATTTACTCTTGCCTTAATGAACTTAAATGTTGCACATTAAATGCATTTTTTTTTGCACTTTTTTTTTAAGTCGTCGTTGTTGAACAGTCAATTTAATAGCAATTAAATGCTTTTAATTTTTTACTCTCATAAATTTTATTATAAAGATTTAAGATTAAACTTTGTAACACAAATTTAACACTCCTTGCCTGCAACACCAGCAAAGGCATGTGGCAAGACAAAAATTTATCAACAAAATCTCAAATTTGCAACAACAAAATGACCAATTATAACTAAATTTAAGCTTCATTATATAGAATATTAAAGAAAATTTACACAAACTAAACGTTCAAGCAAGTATTAAGCCCTAAAATCCAAAATTATGTTTTTGTCGGTTGAATGGTTTACACCAAGAAAATGTTCAAGCAATAATTGAGTCCTAACAGCCAAAAAGAAGTTCAAAGCGATTCAATTTTTTTTTGTTATTATTATTTTTATTAGTCTCTTAATTATATTATTCATATAAATTGATTTAAATAAAAAAAAAAATTTAATTATTTTATTTGACGTACTTTTGGCTATTTGTTAAAAAAATTTCAGATTCGAAGGACCAAGATATACCAATTTTCTTGAATAAATCTTTCTTAGTTTTGAAAAAGAAAAATTATTTACTTTATAAAAAATAATAAAATGAAGGGCAAATTATGCTGGTCTACAAAAAAAAAAAAAAAAAAAAAAAAAAAAAAAAAAAAAAAAAAAATCGACAGTAGTCTCACCTCATAACTTTAGCTAGTAACTGGTTAAAAGTATTACTTACTATTGAAAACTTTTCTAATGCATTTGACGTTCGGAGCCGGCGTTAAACTGTAGGTCCCTTTCAATGAGTTTAAAAATAGAATCGGGTGCAACTTATTGACTGAGTGAAGTCTCCGTGTTTTCATTGTTCGATTTCGTTTCGTTTTAGCAGTGAATCACAAATCTAAATTCAGCCCATTAAACTTATCACTGTCAGTTCATATGTTGAGCTGCTTTGTGTATTCAGCTTTCTTCAAATGATTGATAGCTGTTTGGTGATGAATGCTTTGTTCTCTAGGCTGCTTTTGTGCCGGTCTTTTTCAATTTTTACCATGATTTCATCGACCTTTTTAGTAAATGGTTTAGCGAGTAAATCACTTCGCTGCTGGTATTCTATTCGTCTCCGTTAACTTCACAAACTTTTCGGTAGCCTGCGACGAAATATGACGGTGAAGTTCCACATTTTCATTCATTTTTAAACGTGAATAACTTCACATACTAATGCGATTTTATTAATATCGTCTAAATAAGTTAAGCTTAAAATGTCAGCTTTGAAACAAGCTATAGCGTTGCCTTATACAATTAATATTACCGAGGATATTACATTCCGAGCCATCTACCGACAATTTTCAACCGAATCTAACTCACAGTCAGTCAAATTCGGTAAAATAACTAAATGTTCTTAACAAGTCTCGTTTAAGCTTGTTTTAGTGGGTCCAGCGTATTTGTAGTTCTTTTGTGGTTTCCCCAAGACTTCAAACTAGACAACTGTTGTAATGACCGATGCATTGACCAACATAATTACTTACTTTTATTTGAAATTAATATTGAATCTGCCCTGAAGTTTTAAGCTTATACTTATGGTCGGGTGTTAACAAAATATAAATCATGTATATATGACGTATCAGCCATCTTAGTTTACCTACTTCAATTTCCTCACAGCCAATTACACGGTGCGACAAAAATGATCGAAGTTGAAACACCTGGGAAATAATATTACTTTTCTGATAGCCGTTATCGAGTAGAACAAAGGTTTTTTGCAATTTTCAAAACACTTCCGAAATCTCGAGTTATGGGTAAAAAATTGTTTTATGGGCCTTCACGCACTTATAAGCTAATAACTTAGCTGAATATTACCGATAGATTAGAATACATTTTTAATTTTGTTGTTGTTGCATAAAGAGCTTGTTATTTGGAGTTTTTTATTTATATCAGTAGCTAACACACCTGTATGCTTAAAGGAACCTTTTTTATTAATAAAATTAAATAAGTATATATGGACGGTGGGCGTGTCCGTTGTCCTATTTTGTTAAAATTTTGCGTGTATCTATTTGTTGTACAAAATATCATTTATCTACGACAACTCCTATTTTTGTCCATTCGCTCTGTGGGATCGACGCACTGTGCTGTGCGAAGTTCCCATAGTATGTATATACTAGATTATCTCTAATTTTTATGATGGTTTAATCAGCACATTCATTATTTTTCTATTTTAGTTAAAGTTAATGTTGGGCGAATAACATTTTATAACAGATATGCCCGTAAATCAGTTTAGAATCTGAAGCACTTAGTCTACTTTCATCACTTTTTAAAACGAAGTGAAATATATTTTTACTATTTGAAAACGTTTTTGTTCGGTTTTTTAAAGATTTTTATTTATAAAATAAAATATTTTTTTTTAAATAAATTGAAAAGAAAATACTGTCATGTAATGGACAAGAAAATTTATTTCATAAACTGTCCCAGTGCCTGCCTGCCTACAGTGAATCCACTTTTTTTTTTGCTGTGAATTTTGTTTTCTTTGTAATCGAATACGTTTTTTATTCGTTCGTTTCATTCATTTGCAGTGACCGAGAAGTTTTTTATATTCATTTTACTTTTTTCTTTTTTCGCACTGCATTGAATATGAACGAACTGCAAATGCAACTGCTCATGTAATAAATGCAGTAGCAGCACCAGCATTAACTACTGCCGTATTAGTTGGCAGCGGCAAAATTACGTTGGCCGTTAATGAATGTGTGAGAGACACGTTGCAGCAACGCGTTTTTTCGCATTCAATATACGTTTTAGCATTGAATTAGAGCGATGAACTTTAAGCAGTGCAAAATAAAATTGAAAAAAACAATGTAAAGAAATAAATTATCGCAAATAAAAGTGCAACCAACAAAAGCAATAACAACAATAACAACAACAACAGCAGCTCCTACAATACTAAAGTGAAGGCACGCGTAATACTTGCGTTTAAAATAATGCGTTACGTACGATACGTTGTCGTTTTTTCGCCTGAATTATAAATAATTTTTTGTGTGATTTCTTCAATATTTATTTCTTTTTTCAAATATTGAATTTGGTTTCTGCATTTTTTATTGAATTTTTCTTCTATTGAATTTTGCATAATTTCAAACGAAAAGTATTTCATGCATATTTTCTTTATTCATACCCCCATGATGATAATTGATTGATGGATTGATTGACTTGGTTAATTTTAAATTAAGTTTTTAATTGTTTCTGTTTTTTTTTTTAATTTTTATTATTATTAATTTAGAGGGGGATTATAATTTGTAGGTTAATGTTAAACACCGATTGAAAAATATTTAACAAGAATTGGGTATGTTCTGTAGACCGAACACGAGTATCGAAAAACAAAGTATTGTTACATTTTAATCTTTTTAAAACGTCGGAGTTCTTTTTAATTACGTCGAAATAAAATAAACACCTCGTTGTTGTTTTATTGCTGTTATTTCCTCACTTTATCTTTATACAGTTTATATTAATACAGCAACTTATTAACTTGCACTTAATATTCGTTTATACAACACTTTTGACTGCAAAACGACAACTGTATCTAACTAATGCATAAGGCGCCATCTTTTATAAACAATATACATTACTTCCGAATGTTATTGATCTTCCACCAACTTCGATTTATTTCCGTTAATTCGAATGTAACACACAAAGATGGTCGAATTGGCACTGCTGCCAAATACACATATAAGTACGGCATTGAGAGGGTGACACACTAATGCCAAATATACCAATATCCCACAAAACAGTTTTAAAGCCGCTGATATGGTGTATTTTCTTTTTAGGCAGTTCTATTTTCGTAACGTTATCAATATCTGGTCACATATTAAAATTATAGCAATTTAAAGTTTCATTCATTCCATTGCAATTTCACTCGATTTCAGTTTAAAGAACGTACTCTTTTATTAGAGTACTTCGGAAAGCCTATCTAAAATAGCATAAAAGTTGTTAAATCTTTAGACCACACATACTCAAAAGTAACCCGCTCATACAGTTGTGTTGATATGCTATTGTTTACCTCCGTTTCTTCCACTTAGACGCATAGGCTTTCCTCAAAGCAGCCAATGCTTTGCTTCAGTTTACTCAGTTGATTTCAAGCTGTGTAATTAGATGATTAGTGTAACTCGCCTCCATGTGATTGTGTAGTGGTGAAGATTTTTACTAAGTGGTGGGGGTGATACCTACTTTTTCCCCAGTAGGTGGCGTTATCTCCTGATTATTCGTGTATTGTTTGTCATCATCACCAGCGGTAAGCAAGAATATTAGAGACTTCTTATAGACAAATATATCTCTGAATTAAGCACTCGGAAACAGCAATTATACTTTTGCGTCATGTTCTCTGCTGGGGATTTGCATCTAGGCCGCTTGTGTCTTATGTTAGCACTCTAAATAGTTCACACGGTTGTACGACATTTTTCTGACAATATCGTTAGATCTGACAATCGTCTAAACAGAGCTTTAATTTTGGATATTTGTCTTTAAAAACTACATGCATGACAGTATGGTATGCATGGTATGGCAGTCATTGAAATGACTGCTTCAACTCTGTAGTAGTGTGTGTAAGCGGACACTGTCCAGTTTTTTGTTGATTTGGCCAAAAAAGAGCGGCTTTTTTTAATATAGCGTCGTGAACATTAACTGTCTTTTAGACGTAGATTAAAGCTACGGATAGGTGTTAAGTGTTACATAATCATCGTGGTCATATATTAAGCGCTTGCCGAGAAATCATCTAAATCGGTTATCATCGCTTAATACAAAGTTCTACTCTGACTGTAAAAACTAAAGTGATATGATGAAGTTTTTTTTTAACTTTACAAAAAATTCAATTTAAAATAAAATAAAAATTAATGTCCTTTGCCAAGGTACTGTTAAGATTGAAAGATTAATAGGAAATTCCATAAGAAACATTACAAAAAAAAAATTACACTGCCTACACCCAGGCAGATATCGTTCACCATTTTACTCTGTGCTTCTAAAGTAAAAGCATTTTTATCAATGGGATTCCGGAGCCAATAATCTCTCTCTATGAACTAACACTAAGCTATCAGTAAATGGACTCAATTTTAGTGTCGTAAGTTTAAACCCAAGTTGTAGTAGATCAATATAACCAAAAAGTTCGCTTAGAGCGAATCCTCACAAAGCTCGATACACATAAATATTTAGAATTGACTAGAAAACTCAAAATTTTTAACTTAGCTCAGGTAAGTCTTCCGCGAATTCACTCGAAGGCTGTATGGACCCATGCAAAAGGTCGAAAATCCAAATATAGGAGAATTCCAAGATGCCCATCTAAACATGAAACTTTAGACCATAGTCTCTCGCGTAATCCAACCAGTACCCCAGACGAACAGATCTAGTTCCAGATCACGGAAGTGACTTGCTGACTGATGCCTTAGTCGGAGCTTCCATGGAGCCCGGCAGTCACAGAGAAGCTGTTGTACCGATTTCTCTACCTCCTTATCCTGACAGCTTCAATAGCTGGGCCCATGAGTAGGGCCCAGTGCCTTATAATTATGTCCATAAAAAGTTTTATCGGTCTCCTTCCAAACTTAAGAAGAAGCATAGGCCTCCCTACAAATAGAGAAGGCTAGATTAC